>CM030328.1:238918463-239015455 GCA_002915635.3 Ambystoma mexicanum
GAGGCAGGCAGGCATGTAGCAGAGGCAAGGCAGGCATGTAGCAGAGCAAAGCAGGCATGTAGCAGAGGCAAGGCAGGCATGTAGCAGAGGCAAGGCAGGCATGTAGCAGAGGCAAGGCAGGCATGTAGCAGAGACAAGGCAGGCATGTAGCAGAGGCAAGGCAGGCATGTAGCAGAGGCAAGGCAGGCATGTAGCAGAGGCAAGGCAGGCATGTAGCAGAGGCAAGGCAGGCATGTAGCAGAGGCAAGGCAGGCATGTAGCAGAGGCAAGGCAGGCATGTAGCAGAGGCAGGCATGTAGCAGAGGCAAGGCAGGCATGTAGCAGAGGCAAGGCAGGCATGTAGCAGAGGCAAAGCAGGCATGTAGAATAGGCAGGCATGCAGCAGAGGCAAGGCAGGCATGTAGCAGAGGCAAGGCAGGCATGTAGCAGAGGCAAGGCAGGCATGTAGCAGAGGCAAGGCAGGCATGTAGCAGAGGCAGGCAGGCATGTAGCAGAGGCAAGGCAGGCATGTAGCAGAGGCAAAGGCAGGCATGTAGCAGAGGCAAGGCAGGCATGTAGCAGAGGCAAGGCAGGCATGTAGCAGAGGCAAGGCAGCATGTAGCAGAGGCAAGAACAGGCATAGCAGGCATGAGCAGAGGCAAGGCATGTAGCAGAGGCAAGGCAGGCAGTAGAAGCAGGCAGGCAGAGCAGAGGCAAGGCAGGCATGTAGATAGGCAGGCAGATGTAGCAGAGGCAAGGCAGGCATGTAGCAGAGGCAAGGCAGGCATGTAGCAGAGACAAGGCAAGCGCATAGAGGAAAGGCAGGCTGCATAGGGATAGAGGCAGGCATGCATAGAGCAAGGCAGGCGCAGCAGAGGGAAAGGCAGGCATGCAGCAGGGATAAGGCAGGCATGTAGCAGAGGCAAGGCAGGCATGTAGCAGAGGCAAGGCAGGCATGTAGCAGAGGCAAAGCAGGCATGTAGCAGAGGCAAGGCAGGCATGTAGCAGAGGCAGGCAGGCATAGGGGAAGGCAGGCTGCATAGAGCAAGGCAGGCTGCATAGGAGAGAAGGCAGGCTGCATAGGGATAAGGCAGGCTGCCTAGAGGCAAGGCAGGCATGTAGCAGAGGCAAGGCAGGCATGTAGCAGAGACAAGGCAGGCATGTAGAAGAGGCAGGCATGTAGCAGAGGCAAGGCAGGCATGTAGAGACAAGGCAGGCTGCATAGGGAAGGCAGGCTGCATAGGGATAAGGCAGGCTGCCTAGAGGCAAGGCAGGCTGCAGCAGAGGCAAGGCAGGCTGCTACAGAGGACAAGGCAGGCATGTAGCATAGAAGGCAGGCATGTAGCAGAGGCAAGGCAGGCATGTAGCAGAGGCAAGGCAGGCATGTAGCAGAGACAAGGCAGGCATGTAGAATAGGCAGGCATGTAGCAGAGGCAAGGCAGGCATGTAGCAGAGGCAAGGCAGGCATGTAGCAGAGGCAAGGCAGGCATGTAGCAGAGAGCAAAGCAGGCAAGTAGAATAGGCAGGCATGTAGCAGAGGCAAGGCAGGCATGTAGCAGAGGCAAGGCAGGCATGTAGAAGAGGCAAGGCAGGCATGTAGCAGAGACAAGGCAGGCATGTAGCAGAGGCAAGGCAGGCATGTAGCAGAGAGCAAAGCAGGCATGTAGAGAGGCAAGGCAGGCATGTAGCAGAGCAAGGCAGGCATGTAGCAGAGGCAAGGCAGGCATGTAGCAGAGACAAAGGCAGGCATGTAGAATAGGCAAGGCAGGCATGTAGCATAGGCAAGGCAGGCATGTAGCAGAGGCAAGGCAGGCATGTAGCATAGGCAAGGCAGGCATGTAGCAGAGGCAAGGCAGGCATGTAGCAGAGGCAAGGCAGGCATGTAGCATAGGCAAGGCAGGCATGTAGCAGAGGCAAGGCAGGCATGTAGCATAGGCAAGGCAGGCATGTAGCAGAGGCAAGGCAGGCATGTAGCAGAGGCAAGGCAGGCATGTAGCAGAGGCAAGGCAGGCATGTAGCAGAGGCAAGGCAGGCATGTAGCAGAGGCAAGGCAGGCATGTAGCAGAGGCAAGGCAGGCATGTAGCAGAGGCAAGGCAGGCATGTAGCAGAGGCAAAGCAGGCATGTAGCAGAGGCAAAGGCAGGCATGTAGCAGAGACAAGCAGGCATGTAGGCAGAGGCATGGCAGGCATGTAGCAGAGACAAAGCAGGCAAGTAGAATAGGCAGGCATGTAGCAGAGGCAAGGCAGGCATGTAGCAGAGGCAAGGCAGGCATGTAGCAGAGCAAGCAGGCATGTAGCAGAGGCAAGGCAGGCATGTAGGCAGAGGCAAGGCAGGCATGTAGCAGAGGCATGGCAGGCATGTAGCAGAGGCAAGGCAGGCATGTAGCAGAGACAAAGCAGGCATGTAGAATAGGCAGACATGCAGCAGAGGCAAGGCAGGCATGTAGCAGAGACAAAGCAGGCATGTAGAAGAGGCAGGCGGCATGTAGCAGAGGCAAGGCAGGCATGTAGCAGAGGCAAGGCAGGCATGTAGCAGAGGCAAGGCAGGCATGTAGCAGAGACAAAGCAGGCATGTAGAATAGGCAGGCATGTAGCAGAGGCAAGGCAGGCATGTAGCAGAGGCAAGGCAGGCATGTAGCAGAGGCAAGGCAGGCGTGTAGCAGAGGCAAGGCAGGCATGTAGCAGAGGCAGGCAGGCATGGCAGAGGCAAGGCAGGCATGTAGCAGAGGCAAGGCACAGCATGTAGCAGAAGCATAGACACAACATGTAGCAGAAGCATAGACACAGCATGTAGCAGAAGCATAACACAGCATGTAGCAGAAGCATAGACACAGCATGTAGCAGAAGCATAGACAGGCATGTAGCAGAAGCATAGACAGGCATGTAGCATAGGCAAGGCAGGCATGTAGCAGAGGCATAGACAGAGCATGTAGCAGAGACACAACATGTAGCAGAAGCATAGACACAGCATGTAGCAGAAGCATAGACACAGCATGTAGCAGAAGCATAGACACAGCATGTAGCAGAAGCATAGACAGAGCATGTAGCAGAAGCATAGACACGCATGTAGCAGAAGCATAGACACGCATGTAGCAGAGCAAGGCAGGCATGTAGCAAGGCAGCAGGCAGCAGCATAGGCAAGGCAGGCATGTAGCAGAGACAAAGCAGGCATGTAGAATAGGCAGGCATGTAGCAGAGGCAAGGCAGGCATGTAGGCAGAGCAAGGCAGGCATGTAGCAGAGGCAAGGCAGGCATGTAGCAGAGCAAGCAGGCATGTAGAATAGGCAGCATGTAGCAGAGGCAAGGCAGGCATGTAGCAGAGGCAAGGCAGGCATGTAGCAGAGGCAAGGCAGGCATGTAGCAGAACAAGGCAGGCATGTAGCAGAAGGCAAGGCAGGCATGTAGGCAGAGCAAGGCAGGCATGTAGCAGAGGCAAGCAGGCAGTAGCAAGCAGCAGCATGTAGCAGAGCATAGACACAGCATGTAGCAGAAGCATAGCACAGCATGTAGCAGAAGCATAGACACGGCATGTAGCAGAGCAAGCAGGCATGTAGCAGAGGCAAGGCAGGCATGTAGCAGAGGCAAGGCAGGCATGTAGCAGAGGCAAGGCAGGCATGTAGAATAGCAAGGCAGGCATGTAGCATAGGCAAGGCAGGCATGTAGCAGAGGCAAGGCAGGCATGTAGCATAGGCAAGGCAGGCATGTAGCAGAGGCAAGGCAGGCATGTAGCAGAGGCAAGGCAGGCATGTAGCAGAGGCAAGGCAGGCATGTAGCAGAGGCAAGGCAGGCATGTAGCAGAGGCAAGGCAGGCATGTAGCAGAGGCAAGGCAGGCATGTAGCAGAGGCAAGGCAGGCATGTAGCAGAGGCAAGGCAGGCATGTAGCAGAGACAAAGCAGGCATGTAGAATAGGCAGGCATGTAGCAGAGGCAAGGCAGGCATGTAGCAGAGGCAAGGCAGGCATGTAGCAGAGGCAAGGCAGGCATGTAGCAGAGGCAAGGCAGGCATGTAGCAGAGGCAAGGCAGGCATGTAGCAGAAGCATAGACACAGCATGTAGCAGAAGCATAAGCACAGCATGTAGCAGAAGCAAGGCAGGCATGTAGCAGAGCAGGCACATGTAGCAGAGGCAAGGCAGGCATGTAGCAGAGGCAAGGCAGGCATGTAGCAGAGGCAAGGCAGGCATGTAGCAGAGCAAGCAGGCATGTAGCAGAGGCAAGGCAGCATGTAGCAGAAGCAAGCACAGCATGTAGCAGAGCATAGACAAAGCATGTAGCAGAAGCATAAGGCACAGGCATGTAGAGCAGGCAAGGCAGGCATGTAGCAGAGGCAAGGCAGGCATGTAGCAGAGGCAAGGCAGGCATGTAGCATAGGCAAGGCAGGCATGTAGCAGAGGCAAGGCAGGCGTGTAGCAGAGGCAAGGCAGGCGTGTAGCAGAGGCAAGGCAGGCATGTAGCATAGGCAAGGCAGGCATGTAGCAGAGGCAAGGCAGGCGTGTAGCATAGGCAAGGCAGGCATGTAGCAGAGGCAAGGCAGGCGTGTAGCATAGGCAAGGCAGGCATGTAGCAGAGGCAAGGCAGGCATGTAGGCAGCGCAGGCATGTAGCAGAGGCAAGGAAGCAATGTAGTAGAGGCAAGGCAGGCATGTAGCATAGGCAAGGCAGGCATGTAGCAGAGGCAAGGCTGCAGTGTCAAACCCAGTGTGTAGCATTATAGATTCAGCGCATGTGGCATGGCAGAGGCGCGGGATAAAGGTGCACAGGTAGGGTCGCCTCGCATCATTTTATGGAAGGTACCGGGTAGTATCGGAGGGTGGTGGGTCAGATAGACTAGGGCGTGCAGATTTTACGTGGGCAATTACATGAAGGAGGGATCGTCATATAAACAGGTGTGTAGTCGTTGGAGGATGAGGGTGAGAAGATATTGCGCTGTAATTGGAGCAGGAACTAAGAGAAGGTGGGGGCAAGTCAGGGTAAATGCCCGCTAAGCTACTGGTGGTCGTGTAGTGGGGCAACTGTATCCCGCTGGGCAGCAGCCAATAGGGGGAAGTGCGGATCGCAAGAAGGACGAGGCCGATGGGGGTGGGGGGCAGGGAATGACCTCATCTCCCCACAACAATAGATACTTTTTTGACAGATAACAAGCGTGAGTATCATCGCCAGAGCAAATACAGGAATTCCAGCGTGGCGCGGCCAGCGGACTTTTCAGCCACTTCCAACTCCAGGCTGCATGCACACACCCAGCAGGGTAATGTTATGTTAATGTTAAAGGATAGTTGTACCGTGCACTATCACCACCGGAGTGGTCCCCTGGCGCTCTGGCGGTTCTCAAAAGGAAAGGGGTTTGGGGGGTGAGTTAGTGGGAACGAGCGGGATAAGTGCAAGAGAGCAGTGATGTGCTGTTGGCAGCCTCTGTTGGGTTAACCCCGTTGGCTGAGCTTGGGGTGCTTTTCGGTCGGTAGCCGTCGTGTGCTCTTGTGCAAAGTTATGTGTGGTTTGTTTTGTTGCGGTGTAGTGAAGTTTGTGCGATTTGTTGTGCTTTAGGGTTGTGGTTGCTTGGTTAGAGTTTGAGAGGTGTATGCAGAGGGGTAAAATTGTTAGTGGGTTGGTTATTGGCATCACTATTTAGAAGTGATATGTGCTAAAATTCCACATTCTTTCTAGATGTAGCGCGTGAAAATCTCTGCTTCTATCTGGAACCGGCACTGGCTAATATTCACAATCCTGTCTATAAATGACCCACGCCAATATTCACAATTCTATCTAAATGTGCATTGGTAATATTCCAAATGCAGTTTAGATGTAGCAATGGCTAATATTCACAATTCTATCTAGATGTGGCACTGGCCGACATTCACAATCCTGTCTAGATGTGACGCAGGCTAATGTTCACAATACTATCTAAGTGTGGCACTTGCTAACCTTCTCAGTACTAAGTGTGGCACTTGCTAACATTCACAGTACTAAGTGTGGCACTTGCTAACATTCACAATCCTATCTAGATGCGACGCAGGCTAGTGTTCACAATTCTATCTAAGTGTGGCATTTGCTAACCTTCTCAGTACTAAGTGTGGCACTTGCTAACATTCACAGTACTAAGTGTGGCACTTGCTAACCTTCTCAGTACTAAGTGTGGCACTTTCTAACATTCACAGTACTAAGTGTGGCACTTGCTAACATTCACAATCCTGTCTTGATGTGACGCAGGCTAATGTTCACAATTCTATTTAAATGTGGTACTTGCTAACCTTCCCAATTCTATCTAAGTGTGGCACTTGCTAACCTTAACAATTCTATATAAGTGTGGCACTTGCTAATCTTCACAAGATCATGCACAGAGAGATTCTGCAAAGGCATGCACAGACCGAGCACGCAGAGTCAGAGTCTGCATAGGCAGAGTCTGCATACAGGAGCCTGCACAGACGGAGCCTGGACAGACAGGCACAGGCCCAGAGAGAGACAGCACAAACAATGCAGGCACAGACCGAGCCTGTACAGATAGGCGCAGGCCAAGACAGAGACAGCACAGACAGGGCAGGCACAGACAGGGCAGGCACAGAGCGAAACTGCACAAGCAGGGCAGGCACAGAACGAGACTGCACAGACAGAGCCTGCACAGACAGGGCAGGCACAGACTGGGCAGGCACAGACCGATGCTGCATGGGCAGAGTTGGCACAGACGTAATTGGCATGGACAATGTGCAGAGAGTCTGCATAGGCAGAGTGTGCATACAGGAGACTGCACAAACACATTAACTTTGCGCCCCCTGTTGTACAGCCTATGACCACAATGACATCACAGATCACATCACTGATGACATCACTAATTACATTACAGCAGTAACTGGCATTAAGCATGGCCTTCAGTCATGGCCAGTGTGCAGGGCCAAATATATTTAACACATGAATGGGTGCTAGTCATGGCCTTCATTTATGGACAGTGGTCACAAACTTCCCCCATGTGCACTAAATATGTGAAAACACTAACAGGCTACCAACTATAGATTTTTGCATTTACCAGTGGATACAGCTTTCAACCCTGTCCACTGTATATCATATACACTGAACAGGCACTAGCCATGGGCTTTAGCGAAATACTGGCCAGTGGCCACAATCTTTGGCCGTGCCGACTATATATACTAACATATTAATGGCCACTGACTACAACTTTCAACGTTGCTCACTGTATATTTTAAAATACTAAAATGCAATAAGTGATGGCTGTCAGCCATGCCCACTGTGTATTACACAACATTAACGAGCCACTAGCTATGGCCTTCAACCTTGCCCACTGTATATTATATACACTAAGCAGCCACTAGCCCTGTTCTTCAACACAATACTAGCTAGTGGCCACGGCCTTTGGCAAAGTATATAAGGTGCTCACCTTTTAAACCCAGCATTCTGTCATGAAATATTCCCTGGTAAACAAAATCCCGATATGAAACAAGCGCTTGTGGTCTTGTGGATAAGCGTCTGCACTAGGAACATGACAACCTAAGTAGAATCCTGGTATCCAAGCTTGCTGGCCTCAAAAAGAGCCAAGGGTTTTGCGTCCGCCCTCTGAAAAAAAGTTACGCTGTCCATCCACCTGTGGCCTTTACGGGTGCCCTGAAAGCAGCTGCAGAGGAGGTCCCTAATGAAGCCTGCACTCCAGTTGCCCATTTTGAAATACCAGGAACATTCAAATCGCAATATATGACGTATGATGAGCAGATAAATCAGCAGAGAGCCGCAGTAGGGCTCTGTCCAATACCTATCAGAAGAGCAACGCCTATTGAAGTCCCGATACCCAGACAACCATGGACAGTAAGGTATCCATTAAGAAAACCCTACCAGCAAATGAGACAAAATGAAGATCGCCTAAGTACTGTCCAGGAAGAAACCAAAAAGGTCTTCATGGAAGACGAATGGTGACGTCACAAGGACCCGGCAGGCTCACTGATAGAAGAAATGATGACCCGAGAATGACACAAAGAGACGAAACGCCAGGAATAAAGAGATCGTGAACCTAAAGTGGAAGAACGATGTTGAAATGCACAGAAGTTCAAGCTGTAAGCAAGATGGAGATATTCAACCAGTTTACACCTGTAATATGCTTGGAACAGCAAGAAAGCTAAGAAAACAGTGTGGCTTGCTATGCTAAGTAGAAGAATAGTGCAGCAGGCACCATTATACATAATCTACCTCAAAACGAAGCACAGTATTATAAATGCGAGTCCACTTTGCACGAAAAGCAGAATCAACTCAGGCTACTAGAGGCCAAACAAGAAAAGATTAATATTTTAGCAAAACGAAAAGAGACGACTGAATCCAAACTCGGCAGATGCAACTCGTGCCAGGAGAGCCAAGGTCATACCAATAGAAGGAACAAACAGTAGCTACATATAATTGAAACTTAAGAACAGAATATCCTGTCTCTGAAAGGTCAAGATAAGGAAGCGTAGGCAGATGGTAAGCTAAATAAGAATCAAATACACAAATTGAGAGAAACCAGACAAATTCACGGTGTGGGAAGCACATGACCAGCCGAGCGAGAAGAAGCACAGGTTCACACCTAGGCTTGGCAGCCTCCCAAGCAGAGATATCAGAACTTTTCCAGACAGAAGATGCAATTTCAAGGCCAACCACAGTGAAATAATTGACACATAGTTGCTGAAGCGATGATTGATTGTAACCTTAATCGGAGGAAGGCCGGGTAACTGTGGAAATGTATGCATGGGGTTGGTGCCAACCCAATCACAATGGACCAAATAATCTAGGGTCCTATAGTTAGTAGAACCAATGTGACGTTGTACTTTCAGTGACATCTACAGTAGTCATTTTTGAAGGAAGGGCTTAGACGCCCGCCTGACAGTGTTTACCCAATCCACTCACTCCGTTACCAAATACAGATATAGTATCTATATTAAAGTTACCTTTTCCTAACCAATAGAATTGCATGTTAACTTTTGAGTGTTACACGTCAATTATGATGAGTTTTGAGCAGGGACGTCATTTCACCGAAATTCCAGGGGTAGTGGAAGTTACATGACCCGTGACCCCTGATGACATCATGGGAAGTGATGTCATTTGACCCCTCCCTGAAGTGATATCGCAGGAAGCGATGGAACACAACCTTTCACCTGTTGACAAAACAGGAAGTGACATCAAATAGCATTGTACACTATGAAAAATATGGTTACAAAATATCACTATAATGTGATGTACATTTCATACAAGAATGGATCGCCATATGTATCGTTAAGATCAGTGTGTATAGGCCCATATTACCAAATTACTGTGAATGCAAGCAGACGTTCATGACCAAATGATAATGATGTGTTATTATAAAGCACTTACACGTAAGCACTTTATATAGAAAAATATACACCCAACATCACCCAAGCTGTGTTGGTACTCATTTATCGACCTCAGAATGATGAAAGGCTGAGTTGAGGCATTTAAGAACAGACTAAATCAGTGACTCACCCCCTGAAGTGTGTCTGAAATAAACCTTTAATGAGTCTAGCAATTATTTATAGGATTCCAGAAAGACACATTATTTGGTATTCCTATTCTTTCTTATTTAGGCTCAGTGCTGAAAGTGTTAGACTTGTAGCACTCCTGTTCTTATTTTTTGTATTTTTTTTAAGGGGCCTGAACAAGAAAGCCAGCCACTCCAGAAGTAAAGAGCCACATGGTGCTGGGGTGCTGGCCACAGACCAGGAGCTTGCATTACAAACAAAAAAAAAGATGTTTTTAATGTTTTTTTAGAGGTTGCAAAGAAGACCACAGAGGTCGCAAGGGAGACCTCAGAGGTCACAGTTGCGACCTATGGTGACCCCTAAATGACGTCCTTGGTTTTGAGTATAAATGTGACAACTTGTATGAAGTTCGTTGGAGTTGAAGCGAGAAGGACGATTGCATCACTGCTGATTTCCATGACTCCCCGTTTTTTGTACTTGTCATTAAACAGACTCCCTTTGCCAAACCATTGAGCTGTCCTTATTGATTGGTGTTGGAGTAATAAATATGCACCCCGTTCCATCTCAAGGGTGCAGCTATCTCGACTTTAAGTACTTTGGAGCAAACCTCGGCTCTATGGGCCGGACGGGGGTCTCGGGAGTACACTTGGTAGCCGGGATTGATGGTTATCGATTATTGATTAGAATAAGACACCCATTGACCGTCGACATAAAGTAACTCTAGGTTTTAGGCAATATCACGAGTCATTTGCCATTCGGCCGAGTAGAACGTGAAGCTCCCCGTAGACAGTGGTAGTGTAAGAAAAAACTGTAGACCAGGGTCTGAAGGGACCCGTGTTCCCCACATTATCCCTTCCCATTCCTACAGGCAGCTGAACGGGCGAAAAGCCGAAGAAGGCGGTAACAAAGGCGGTGATCCCGAGGGTCGGGAGAGGAAATATGAGAACGGTGAGTAAAAAAGATGTAATGTTTTGGCAAAAGTGCATGCTTTAGAACAAGTAAAGGGAAAAGGTAATGGAGGGAGATAGGAAAACAAAATATAGTTGGAAGTAGAGAAGAATGTATATATATAAGGGAATAATGACTTGAGAATAATGAAGTAAATAAAGGTTACTGGGGAGGACACCCGAGAAGAGAGAGGTTGCCGGGAGGACACCCGAGAAGTGTGAGGATTCGCCTTGTTCCTATGCTTTTAATACAAGTGGCTAGAAGAAACGTGTACCCATTGTCCCGAAGAAAGGGGAACAAATTAGACTACCACACGGTTTAAAGACGTTGTGAAAGGGGTACGTTTAGACTCCATGAAGGGGTAATGATTAGAGGCAGAGATATCTGTGACCAGCTGGTGTTCGTCTAGTCTGTTAAGCGTCTGTCTTACATGTTTTTTGTTGTGATGTCATACTAAAACATTTTCTTTCCTTTTACGCGATTCAAAAGCTGAGATAATATTGTATATGAATTGATGTTTTTTGAGTAAAATAGAAGGTATAAAATTTTGTGAAAATTCGGGATTTGAGCTTGCAGTGTTTGGTGCTCGCTCATATTGTTGGAACTGTTTAAGCCACACAAAAGTATTGACAAGTGTTATATAAGAGGAAAGGAAACAGATTTAAGCAGGGAAGACATAACTCCATTGACACACTTATGCAAACACTTGCCAAAACACGCACCCAAACTGAAGAAATACAGTACAGAGTGAGTTAAAGGAACTGCCCACAAAATGTTTATGCAATGGCCACAAGGTGGGTCATTATCTAAAGCTGTCTTGCAACATATGTTATGTTATGTTATGTTATGGTATTTTGCATATTATATATGAGGACATATTTGCATGCCACCTACATGGGCAAGAAGCTAGACAAACGCCTGGCTGTTCCGGAGCTTTGGAAATGTATGAACACGGAAAGGAAGAGGAGCCGCCAATAGATTGGATACTTAACGCATGCACATAGGGGGGTGAGATGCCGACCGCGCCACCCGCCCCATCCGAAACAAAATTTGAAGAAAGTAAAGACGAGGAATTATACCCGCTGAGAGAACTTAAAGCAGCCACGGAGTATAGAAACCCCACATATGAATCACCTACGTAAAGTAGTGACGAAAATCAAGGGAAAGATAAGGATAAGAATATTACCTCTACAGTCCCATGGGACAAGGGGAGACGGGATGACGACAGAAGAGATCAGGCACAGACAAGTGCATCTCTCGACAAAGAGAGAGAATGGAAAAGATGGAAGGGAAACAAAGATAGAACTGATGAGATAGCATTCGCAAAAAACAAATGGATGGGAGGGCAAATTCTATTGAAACTTGATGGCAAAGGCATTGATGACGCAAAACAAAAGGAGAGGTTAGATGATGTACAAAGAAAGGGAAAAGAGAAAGGGCCTCATTACGACCCTGGCGGAACGGGTTAACGGGCTCTGCAAAAGGAGGCAGACCCGTTAAAGCCGCTCTGCCACATTACGAGGTCCCCTTGTGGGACCCAGTAAGGACGCCCGGTAGAACCAGGCGTCCTTACCGGGTCCCGCGAGGGAAAGAGGGAGCAAACAACGGGCCACTCGTAATCAGCCCATTGTTTGCTCCCTCTCCCATTCCCATTCAGCCCTATGGGGGCTGAAATGGGAATGTGGTAAGTCCGGGCCCGGGTTCCTGGAGGGAGGAATTACCGGGCTCTCCAAACTCGGAATGGCCCAGTAATTCCCCATTCTGGGAACCCAGACACGATTTCGGCGGCAGCCATGCCGCCAATAGTGGCATGGCTACTGCCGAGGTCATAATGAAGCCCAACGAGTCAAGAGACGAAAGAATAACAAAGAAAGATAGACAAAGGCGAGAACAGCTATATCACGAAGAGCAAGAAAGACAGCTTGATCGCAAACCAAGAGCAGCCAATGATCAAGACAGACAGGAGCAGCAAAGGTCAGAGGAAGAGCAAAGGATGCGTAAGAAAATAATAAAGAGACAAAGAGATGAGGAAATTCAAAGGGCAGATGAACGTAGACATGAAAAGAAAAAAGAAGAAGATAGAGTCAGAGAAGAGGTGAGGAAACGCAAAGAATTTGATGACGATGTAGAACGTAAGCGAAGACAGAGAGCATGCGATCTTGAATATCGGGGGAGAGAGGTTAAAAAAACAGAACCAGTATTAGACTGGGAAGATATGGAAGAATTCTTTCCTGTGTACGATTCAGTACCAGGCAAGTCTAGGGCAAATATGGAAGATGACTTCAACATCAGAAGCATCAGAGAAACAATCGACAGAATATATGATGAAATGGGGTTAGAACAAACACCCAAAGGCGAGGGGGAAGATGAGTGCCTGGAGAGCACTCAACTGTACGACGCTGAGGATGTCTCCCAAAGTAGTGGGAATAGAGAACTATCCCTGGATAGACTAGAAATAAGTAGGAGTATAGAAGATGCAAGAAGTTACACAAGTTGGGCACAGACAATGTCCGACTCAGAAAGGGAGGAGCGCGAGGAAAACGAGGAAGAGAGATGGAGCGAAAGACGACTCCCCATAGGAAAAAGGAATAAGATGGTCAGGCACTAGCGAGTCTGCACCAAGGACATCAGAGTCAGCCATGCCGTCTGACCGACATGAATAAGTATCTCACGGTCAGAGGGGAGTGTCTTCACTGCCCTACGTGGACAGACTTAGGTCCCTACCAGGCAGGCGTGGATGCAGAAATATTACCCCTGCCATAGATAGAAGAACCATGAGGGAAGAGACAGAGAACTATATGTCCCAATTTCCATTACTCGAGAATGGGGCATTAAGACCACAATATATTCCATGACCACACATGGATCAAGAAAACTTGAAAAACAAGCTTCCAATGCTGACATCGGGAGCCGGAAAGTGGATACACGAGTTAGAAAAAACGACAGGAGGAAACACGTTAGCTATAGGGGACATTAAAGGTCTCCTAATCGCCATACTTGGTTAGAGAGCACATGATGTATGGACACGGGCAGGCTACCCTGGTGTAACCACAATTAATAGCTCCATTTAACAACTGCAGAGCCGCAGTATGGAAAGCGCTACGAGTGCTGAATCCAGACACTTCTAATATGGGAGTTATAATGACACAAAAAATGAAGGAGTCTGAGGATCCGTTAATTTATATACAGAAATTTCAAGACACATGGGTACACAAGACTCATGAATCTTGGACGAAGTCTATACCTCTGTCTACCATATATTGTGCCAAGGGCTGCCAAAGCCGTTACAGAAACAGCTCAAGATATTGGTAGGCATTGAGGCTAAACCTTGGGCACAAATACAGCTGACCATTGTACACGATTGCAGACTGCTGCAAGAAAAGAATTGCAAAAAGGAAGCTTTTCGAAAGCGATATTGGTGCAGAAGAAATTGTCAAAGTATGCTATTGATGGAGCCATGATAACTAGCACAGATGAACCAAGCATGCAGCAGGTGATTGATCCACATCAGAATAATCAGGGCAATACAGGGGGCCTAATTCCGAGTATGTGGTAGGAGGTCAACGGTACCGGTAAGGATGCCGGTGCCGTTAACCACCTACTGCCACATTCTGAGGTCCCTTAGCGGGTCCCACCAGGAACAGCTGGTGTGTCCAGCCATTCTTAGCGGGACCTGTTAAGAGACCATGGAGCTAATAAGTAAGGGGCCCGCAATTTGCGGGCCTGTTATTAGTTCCTTTCCCATTCCCATTGAGCCCTATGGGGGCTCAAATGGGAATGGGGAATGGTTTTCTGAATGGGGACAAGGTTGGAGAAACCCGGTAAATCCCCATTCTGAGAACCCATACCCGACCCGGGTTGGAGGCAGCCATGGTGCTAATAGCACCATGGCTACCTCCAAACTCGGAATGACCCCAGGGTTTTACCCACAGGGAAGAGGATTTAGGGAAGAAGATGGCATAGAAAATTAGGGAGGCTTTCAGGATAACCAAGGAGGTTTCCATAATATGCAAAATGGCAATCAGATATGTCAAATGGGCAAATGATCCGACCACCGCCAGTATGTTGGTTATGTGGGATGACAGGGCATTTAGCGTGCACATGCAGAACCAAGGCATGATGCAGAATGGCCAAGGGACAGGAGCAGGCATGGCAAATCCAGCTGCAGTTTTACAACAGGGAGTTGCGCAGAATCACACAGTGCAACAAGTGCCAGGAGCGCAACAAGACGTGCAACCTCAGAGCATGGGGAATTTTCCACAAGGCACTGATGCAACTGTCACAGACGATGAGCACAGGGCAAACCACGAACTCTGGAATGGGAAGTAGCAATGGGAGTGGGGGAAAATCAACCATCACACAGTCTGCCAAAATTGTATATGGACTAGGACAGTTCATTGGGAACCCTGATGTGTTCTATCCTATCAGTGATACCAGACCCTCACAGGGAACCTAGGTTGGATGTCGTTATAGGGGATAAAGAATATTCCTTCCTAGTTGACATGGGTGCAACACGCTCGTGCATACGTGAAGGTAAGTTTTCCTTGTCCTGTGAGGCCATAAATACTCAGAGTTTCAGAGGAGCTACAAGCCGTGTTCCCTTCACAAATGCACTTCCAGTCTCCATAGGAGAATGTGAAATGAATGTGCCTTTACTATATTCACGTCAGACCCCAGTAAACATTTTGGGTCGAGATTTAATGACAAAGTTAAACATGACAATCTCATTCACGGAGGAGGGCACAGTATGCTCTACTCCAGGAATGCACTATTCAAATGTATGCGAAATGATCAGAGCATACGCAGGACACACAGCTATGAGGGCTGCACCACTGGAGCCCGAAATATTTGCGTATGGTATGCGCATGATTATGGCAGGACTGCCAGGCTTTGCAGACAGAACCATGAGAACCCCAGATGAGTTTCTATTCAGACCAAGAATACCTATTCATGAGCAGAAGGGACATGTATTTCCCTTGATGATACACACAGCTGCAGTACGAGGGAGAGTGGCCTTGATTGACGGTTATGACGACGAAGGCCGACAATGGTGCGCAGTAATCGCCATTGAAGAAGGATATTGATTGACTGACATCACCGATGATGATCTGTTTGAAGAGCAAGCAGATATGGGAGATACAATAGTGGAAGTGAGTCTCACCTTTTGGGTGAAAATTATCAAAGAGAAGTGCCCCAGAGAATGATGTTGGCACGAAACCATCCTAAATACTTTGATGACGACATGTCCCAGGTGCCTGTCTCAGTATGGAACACAGGACCCTATGACGTAGGCCTCCTGAAAGGGTAGGAGAAGTGAAAATTAAACTGAAAACCAGGAGCAATTCTCCTAAAAGCCTGACAATATCCCATGTCCAGAGAGGCGGATGAGGGGATTCTAGACAATTTCTGCAATGATGGAACAAGGTATCTTAGTGACGTCAGAGCCATCATACAATACCGCGGTTTATCCAATCAAAAAATCAAAGGGAGCGTCTTGACATTTAATCCAAGATCGAAGGCCAATAAATGATACTGTTGAGACCGAGTTCCCTCTAGTCCATAACCCGGCTACAATTCTATGTAACATACCCATTGAGGCAAAATATTTCACTGTGATTGACTTGAAAAATCTGTTTTTCTCAATCCCGTTGCACCGTGACTCACAAGATCTGACATCATTCACATTCAGACAGATGCGTCTAAAAAGCACAAGGCTACCCCAGGGCTATTGCGAGTCTCCATCTATTTTTAACAGAGTCCTGCATATCGACTTAAGCAATATTGCATTAAAAGTATTGTCCTGCGATATGTGGATGACATCTTGATCTGCAGCATGACAGAGGAGCAAAGCAGGCACGATTCTGTTTAGCTACTGGCTATACTGGCTGAGAAAGGATATAAGGTTGACAAGGAGAAGCTACAATATTGTCAAAAGGAAGTGCTGTACATAGGCCAGCTAATCTCACTTGAGGGAAAGAGACTGACCCCAGAAAGGGCTGAAGCCATACTGAACACGGCTAAGCCACACACAATAAAACAGATGCAGAGCTTTTTCGGCCTATGCAACTATGTCAGAGCATGGTTCTTCAATTATAGCTCTTACACTAAGACTTTACTTCAGGCCCTAAAGAAAGCCCAAGTAATGAAAGAAAATATCAAATGGTCTGAGACCATGGAGAAAGGAATTGCTGAACTCAAAAAGCTATTTGCACAGCACCAGTTCTAGGGATTCCCAATTACGCAGAGGAATTTTACCTGTTTTAGAACACGAATGGCAGCGTTGTGACAGCAGTGCTCACACAGAGACCCACATTGGGGTACAAGCCCCTGGCATACTATAGCAGAAATTTGGACCCAGTAATGAGAGGTCATTTCCTGTGCGAACAAAGTTTAGCTGCCGCAGCGTTCGCCATAGAGAAGGCTACAACCATTGTGATGGAATGCTCCATGACGTTGTTCATCGAGCACTCACTATTTGCCATTCTAGAGAAACCAAAGGGCACATTGACATCTCAGAGAGCTTCGGCTTATGAACTGATCATATCAAATCCATCATTTAAGATAGTCCGATGTAAGATAGTGAACCCAGCTACATTTATAGCAGAGCCAGTCACTGAAATAGAGCCAATACATGACTGTGCAAACTATGAAGAATTCTGTGACGAAATCCCCATGGTGAAAGAAAATTCCTTGGCAGAAGGAGAGAGTGTCTTTATTGATGGTTCTTCGAGGATCGATGAAAGTGACGGACAAAGATATACAGGCATTGCTGTGATGAAGGACACAGCAAATGGAGAATTTCAAGTACTTAGTGCACAAATACCATCTCATTATTCAGCACAGGCTGCAGAATTATTAGCATTGATACTCGCCATTAAGAATCACGCAGACCAGGAAGTAACGGTGTACAGTGACACCGCCTATGTGACGTCGACAATGCACGCAGGGTTAGCGCGCTGGAAAAGCAGGGGCTACCTCCGAGCCGATGGCATGCCAGTACAGCACGCAGCGCTATTGGATATGCTGATCAAGGCACTACAGCTCCCAGTGGGCATAGCGGTCGTAAAATGCGCAGCCCACACGAAGGGGACAGATGTTCTCTCACGTGGAAATCACGCAGCAGACATAGAAGCCAAGCGTTTGGCATCCAAAAATGAGACGATCAACAAAGTGGAAGTTATCCATGCCAATGAGCGAATGATGGTTGCATGGATTGCACCTGAAAGTTAGAGTCATTTGGGCAAACACAGCTAATGGAACTCCAAGGGAGGCACCACAGGAGGAAAAGAATCTTTGGAAGCGTCGAGGGTGTTCTTCAAACCCCTCTGACAGCTTGTGGTGACAAGATAGCACTGGAAACCAGTAATACCTGTAGCCCTATTGAAAATAGCGCTGGAGCAGTTGCATTATCCAGCACACATGACCAAAAGAGAATCTAGCAGCAACACTTGCAGAAGACTGGTTCATACCAGATTTAACAGAGCATGTTGCATTTTTTATAGTAAACTGTATAATTTGCCAACAATTCACAGCTGGGCACACATTAAAAGTAATGAGAGGAGTCATCCCCAGGCACAATCGGCCTTTTCAGCACTTTCATGTCGATTACGTCGACATGATTCAAGTATGTAACATGTACAGATACTTAATTGTTGTGGTGTGTCCATTCTCTAGATGGATTGAGGCAGGTCCTTGTACACACCCAGACTCTACTAGTGCTGCCACATTTTTTGTGAGGGAAGTGTTCCCCAGGTGGGGGGTGTGCAAGGTCATGAAATCAGATAATGGCCCTCACTTTGTTAATGCAATATTCGAACAGATTAGCTTGCTGCTTGGTATAAAGCACAAGTTCTCGTCGGCGTATCATCCGCAAGGTAACAGTATATGTGAGAAGCTCAACGGCTTGTTAAAGGAAAGGTTAGCCAAGTTGAAACTTACTCTAAAGAAGGATGGTTGCACTGCCTTCTTTGGCACTGTATGCACTCTGGAACCAACCCGGTTCTGACCATCATCTTATGCCACACGAAATAGCCACAGGAAGAAGAATGAGAATTCCTCTGACACCCTGAGATAGAGCTAGATGTGATGCCCAGTTAACAGGAGAAATTTTAGGGTCTGAGATGCAAAACTACCTGAACTGCATGACATCTTGCCTTACTGTAATTTCAGACCAGCTGCAGCGACGACGAATGGGGTGCAGGGCAGCACAGAACACAGAAGGAGATACTACTACCGACACAGCTCAAGAACTTTGTTTACCATCCATTTTTCCTGGAGACACCGTCCTTGTAAGGAACTAAGGAAAAAGTGGGACGAGCTGAGATTTAACAGTCCCTTCACAGTGGAGGACTGCATTCCATCCGCAGTGAAACTACAAGGCCGGAGAGCTTGGATTTTTCTGGCCGATATCAAACCCTATATCGGAGAAGGCCCCCTGCCTGCACCCCAACGAGAGAAGTCGACGAGCGACGGGGAGGAACCGCAGCACGTGCAGACAAGATCCATGACGAGGAAAAAGGACACATGACCAGCCAGACAAAGACAAAGAACCGTTGCAAATTGTGGCTTAAATTGGACACTTCCTCTAAACAGGGGATAAGGACATAAAAACAGACACTCTGTGCATCCTAGTTGCAGGGTGAAGAAGAAATTTACACTTATAAGCCACAACATAGTCTGTTGAACTTGGAACTCTGGACTGAGGCACACTATAAGCCTTGATGAGAACAGAATAGGCCAAATTTCCACCAAGGACACTTACATTGGAAGCAAATACAGTATCCAGACTCATTCCACACGAGACCCTATTCAGAATCACTTATGGTGTCCACAGTAGTGACATCACAAACAACGTGATAACTTATTTTAATCTAGTGCTAAGATCATACCCTCATTGGTGGACGGCTCACCAGTATCACTGACTTTCTTCAAGATCCTGAAAACGAAAAGACAATAAAAGATTGCTTACTGTTATTGCCAAACAATTTCTCTTACTTCCTGAGTGCAGTGAGATTGAACCAAATCTGTCTAGTCTTTCCAGAGTTAGTGGGGAGACCAATCATGTTGACGTCCTCACATTCATCAGAGATTCAGCTTATGTTGCTCAGATGGGCATGCTCTTGCATGGAATCGTACTACAAATAGAACTCTCGAACCATCAACAGAACTATCTGAGGAGATTCTAAAAAGCTTTCCGCCGAGGGACAGATCGAGGAAGCAGTGTCAAGTACTTCACTTATTGCATTTGTTGATATTTTGTCCTTATTCTTCATATTGACCAGCATACAATATGTCCTCAGGACTGAAGCAAATCCGAGGAGTGGACTGGGAACTTACTTTCTTTGAACATGCACAGTAAAAGGATGTACTGAGGTGTTATTTGATTTGATTTTCCCATAGTCTAGTAAAGGGACTGTATCCTGAAATAAGAGACAACTCATCACCTGCAAGAGGGGCGACACTTGTGTAGCACCTGACACGCTTAAACTCAGAACCCGAAAGACAATATTGGTTAAAGGAGTAAAATACAAAATTGACACTTGGTGAATGATCGAGATGGGGGTCCAGAGCAGCAATCTCTTCCACGTTTCTCTGGAAGTAAATGCTGCCGCCTGACATACAGGAGCATAATGTATCTATGTATCATATTCATCATTGTTTTACTTTCATTAACAATCAGAACTGCATTTTTTATTGGTGCAAAAAGCATTCTGATTCCAGTGCACCCACCTAATGATGCACGCATAAAACCCACAAAAGCACCCAGACCTTACATAGTCATTCCAGTCCCTAGAAGATCTGATGGTGGAATGAATGAACTTGAAATTGATGTGATTAGCAACAACACACACACACTTGTGGTAACAAACAAAAAGAAAAGCCGGGGACAGGGTCGGCAAGGAGCGAATGAAAAAAGATTATTGACAACCACATGCACGCAAACACTGAATGCACACTCAACAGGCCTAATGTCAATAACTGCAGAACCACAAGCCAAAACAGTAGAGAGGAAGAGACTGCATACCATAAGAAACTCCACAGCAGATGTGGAAAGACAAGGAGAGTTGGGAAAAAAGTTCACAGAAACAGCCACGTCTGAAACTCTTAAGAAAACAAAAGCCAACTCGGAGAAGATCTCTGCACGAACACAACTGATAGTAGACTCATTATGGCCGTTCACAGCCAAAGCAAGGAAAATACAAGAGGAACTGAAGAGTAAAACTGCAGAGACTTTATTACCAAGAATATATGTTCCAACACAAGGGGGTGTTAGGATACTTACCTCAGGTAAACGCCTTCGTTCCTGGCGGTTTTACCCCAGATTCCGGCTGGTGGGCGGATTGCTTCCCCGAAGCCCATCCGTGCTCGTTCCTCAGAGACGCGGATGCACGTCAGGGAAACCAGACCCTGGCAGCTTGGGCTTGCGTTTCAAGCCTCGTTCTGCTGTCAGGGGACGTCGGCGCATGCGCGGTGTGGCATGCGCTCCAAGCCTCGGTTCCATGCCGAGAGCTTCTTATTGCGCTCGAGTACGGGAACGAATCGCATCTTAACGCGGTTCGTTCCTGACTCGCCGCTGTGCTCACCTTCCTGCTGACACCTGCTAGCTTTGCCTTGGCCTGGGTTCCCTGTTTTTGTTTCCTGTTTGGTCTCAGCCCTAAGCCCCTGTGGAGTTCCCGTTTTTTTCCCTCCCTGGGTTCCTGACCTTTGGTCTTTCCCTCAGCCCCTGAGTCTCTCTGGGCTCTTTATTCCTTGGTTCCCTTTTCTCCGGGGAGCCATCCCCCCTGGGTTCCCTTCCTTGTCTCCTGGCCATTCCCTTCTGGCATCAGTTTCCCGCCAGTACCAGTTCTTCAGAGGGTCCTGCCTTCATTGTTTCTGTTCTCTGTTTCTCCCGTTTTTGGTATCCCCACCATTCTCTGCCTGTGTCTTCCTGCCGGGGTACCAGCTCCTGTCCTCAGCTGTTCATCATTGGAGCTCCAGGATACTTCTGCAACATCTTCTGGACTAAGTTCACTGGCAAGTTTCACCGTACCTTTGGAGTACTTTCTTCAGTCTTCTGATCCGGACATTCCTGAAACATCTACCTTCCCTGTCAGTGCTTTCACTGTCCTGGCGTCACGATAATCCACAGGGAAGTGTCTCTGTGGCGTCAGGAGCGGACCCCCATCCATACCTGTACTATCAGGACTGGGTGGAGGTTGCTTCCTTACGTCACCTTTTCATCGTTTGACTTCCTGCAGCAACAGTCTGGCTTCTCCAGTTCGGCCGTCTTCAGGAAACACAGGTACGCAACGTCCACCTTAACAGATTAAGACGCCTACCAACCAGTTCAGATACTGAGATGGAGGAAGTGCAAGAATTAAAGGACGAGATTCGGGTGTTGCGCATTGAGATGACGGCTCTACATTAAGAAAATCTCACTCTACGTCAGATGGTAGCACAAGGAGCCGGTTCAAGTAGTGCTGTGGAAACTGTGATGGCTCAGACCAGTCTAGTTAAATTCGATGGTGATCCTCGAAGGGTAGCTGAGTTTTGTAATCACTGCCAGATCCATTTCTTGTGCCGCCCTATGCACTTTAACCAGGACAAGGCCAAGATTGCATACATTTTGGGAAATCTGACTGGTAATGCATTGGCTTGGGCCACCCCGTTCGTGGTGGCAAAGAGTCCAATCCTGGAGGATTTTGCTGCATTCGAGAAGGCCTTCCTAGAAGTATTCCAGTCACCGAATCTTGCTGCTATGGCCCAGAATCAGCTTATGGATTTGAGACAGGGATCAAGCGACATAATCACATACATCAGTCGCTTCCGTCAATTGGCCACAGACTCCCATGCCAGAAGTTACCCAAAGGACCCTTTTCCGAAGAGGACAGAGGGAAGAATACAAGGACGAATTATTGCACATCCCTGACCTGAGTCCTTGCAATCCTTACAAGAACAAGTATTGCGTATCGACCATAGACTGACGGAGAGACGGAATGAGAAACGCAGACAGGAAAGATCAACTCCAAGGTTTTTTCCCACACCAGTCAGAACTCCAGGACCTTCAGAAACAGCTTCCGAACCCATACAATTGGGAGCAATCAGGGGTCCTTTATCCGATGCTGAGAGGAAACGAAGAAGGGATCTTCGGCTGTGTTTGTATTGTGGGGCGTCGGGTCATTACCTCAGTACTTGCCCTCCGCGGCCACTTCGAAGGTCGGAAAACTAAATGGCCTGTCGTGTGTTGGGAAGGCAACGATGGGCCTATTCTCTTCCACAGTCCTTCCAAGTCCCACACCAGTCCAGCAACCAATGCCACCAGCAGTTCTTATGGCCTTAAATATCAGGCTATCTTGGCCAGGCAAGGAAGCCATTGAGGTATTGGGGTTGTTGGATTGCGGCGCCTCTGGCAATTACATAGACGTCGATTTTGCCTTAAGAAATGGAATCCCTTTGTTGGAAAAGAATTGTGCGTTCATTGTAGAAGTTATAGATGGAACACCCTTATCTTCTGGCCCCGTCCATCAACATACTGGGGCTTTAAAGTTGCAGATTGAAGGACATCTGGAACGAATATCTTTGGATGTCATCAAAGACCCCCTTGTACCCTATCATCTTGGATTACCATGGTTATTCTACCATAAAGCGAATATCAATTGGATTACTCGGACAGTAATGTTTTGTTCCGATCGTTGTTTGCGGGAGTGTTGTGTTACTGAAGCCTCTTCAAGGACACTGTCTGTCTCCACCCAAACTGAGGGAGGCGTTACTCCCTGTCTTTATTGCAATAACAACGATACCATATGAATATTCGGAGTTCCGAGGGGTCTTTTCTGAGCCAAAGGATATTCTGTTGCCGCCTCACAGAACATTTGATTATTCCATCGATTTGCTCCCTGATTCAGTGATACCACATGGCAAGGTGTATTCTTTAACTATTCAGGAGAAGGAGGCTTTACAGGAGTATCTTGAGGATTGCCTTAAGAAAGGATATATTACTCCTTCCAACTCGCCTGCAGGTTTCCCTTTATTTTTTGTCAAGAAGAAGGAGGGAACCTACGTCCATGTGTTGATTATAGACAATTAAAATGATATAACTAGGAAGGACAGATATCCACTCCCTTTAATACGGACTATTATGGAGTCTTTACATGACGCCCGCATCTTTTACCAAGTTCGACCTGCGAGGCGCCTACCATTTGGTGCGCATAAAGCCTGGAGATGAATGGAAGACGGCATTCAAGACTCCTACAGGACATTATGAATATCGAGTTATGCCGTTCGGCTTGTGTAACGCCCCCTACGTCTTCCAACGGTTCATGGATCATATTTTTGCTGATCTCATTGGAATATCCGTCTGGGTTTATCTGGATGATATCCTGGTGTTCTCCAAGGACCTAGGAGACCATATTGTTCACGTGAAGGAGGTTCTCAGACGTTTGCAGCAAAATAATTTATACGCCAAAGCAGAGAAATGTCTTTTCCACCAAGAGCAAATTGAATTTCTGGGTTATGTTATCAGCGCCTCAGGTATACATATGGATCCGGCTAAGATTCGTGCCATTCTGGAGCAGAAACATCCCAGTAATCTGCAGTCTCTCCAACGCTTCCTGGGTTTCATTAACTTTTATCGCCGCTTTATTCCATCTTTTTCACGGTTAAAAGCACCATTGTCCAGTTTAACTAGTACCAAGAAACCTTTTGTTTGGGGACCAGAAGCTGAAGCATCCTTTGCAATACTTAAGAAGGCCTTTGGTACTTCTCCCATACTTCACCACCCACAAGATGACAAACCCTACATTGTGGAAGCAGATGCTTCAGATTTCGCAATTGGAGCGATTTTGTTACAGTATGATCCAAGTTTGGAGATGGATTTCCCCGTGGCTTATTATTCTAGGAAACTCTCTGCTAGTGAACGGAACTATCCGATAATCGAGAAGGAGCTCCTAGCCATCAAAGCAGCTTTTGAAGAATGGCGACACCATCTCCTAGGGGGTCGTTTTCCTGTGGAGGTACGCACAGATCATCGTAACTTACAATATTTGCGTTCTCTACAGTGTAGAACTGCTCGACAGGCTCGGTGGGCCTTTTTCTTTTCACACTTCGACTTCAACATCACCTACATTCCCAGTTCCAGAAATGTGAAAGCAGATGCTTTATCCCGCTCTCCGAAGGATGACATCAAGCTGGAGGGTCGGGACCAGCCTCTGTTGGCCCCGAAGCATTTTCAATTTGCTCTTGTACCCTATCTACAGAGAGTGGCACAGGAAACCTTAGCTGATCCCAGAAGACCCGTATTGATCAAACTTCCTCAGATGAGAGAAAAGGATGGGTTGCTATTCTATCGAAGCAGATTGTATCTTCCCACTGAAGATCTCTGCAGGATCATTTTGCAAAGTTTCCATGATTCCAAGATTGGCGGTCACTGTGGTATTCGTAACACCCAAGAAGTAATCTCACGTCAATTCTGGTGGCCAGGATGGGCCACACAAGTCAAGCATTACGTGAAGTGCTGTCCTGTTTGTGCTCAAGTCAAGAATCCACGTAAGAAACCCATCGGCTTGTTGCAACCTATTGAAGAACCTCCATATCCTTGGCATACCATCGCCACAGACTTTGTAGTTGACCTTCCACCTTCCGATGGGTACACCTGTATTATGGTGGTAATAGACTGTTTCACCAAGATGGCTCATTTTGTTCCTTTCGAAAGGATACCCATTGCCCTCCAGATGGCACAATCATTCCTGAGTAACATCTTTCGTCTGCATGGTCTTCCGGAAAAGATAATATCAGATCGTGGGTCTCAGTTTGTTTCATCCTTCTGGAGTCAGCTTTGCCTACATTTAGGTGTCCATCGGGCCCTCAGCTCAGGCTATCACCCGCAAACCAATGGTCAAACTGAGAGAACGAATCAAACCATGGAACAATATTTATGCTGCTTCACTAATGCTTCCCAATCTGAATGGGTTTCACATCTTACTTTGGCTGAAGTAGCATACAATAATTCTGTTCACTCTGCAACTGGACTGAGTCCCTTTTTCTGTTCCTCTGGTCTTCATCCGAAGTTATTTCCACTTCCGCCAGTGAATCCCAGCATGGTTCCCTCAGCTGATCATTTGGTTTCTACGATCCAAGAACTCCACCTACGGACTGCTGGTACCCTATCTCAGACACGGGAGAGTATGAAAGAGACTGCCGATAAGTTCTGCAGTCTTGAACCTCCTTTTCAGGTGGGGGATTTGGTTTGGTTATCTTCCAAGAACTTACCGGCCCAAAATCATCCGGTCAAGCTTGCCCCCAGGTTTTTAGGGCCTTTCCGTATCACTAAACGGGTGTCTCCAGTGGCCTTTAGGTTAGCTTTACCCGTGTCTTGGCGGATCCATCCTTTATTCCACGTTTCCCTGTTGAAACCCCATCTTCATGACCCCTATGGTCCTTCCTGCTCCCGACCTGCTGCCATTAATGTAGACGGGGTTCCTGAGTTTGAGGTCCAAGAGATATGCGACTCCCGTTACCGCCGGGGACGTTTGCAGTTCTTGTAGATTGGAAGGGTTATCGGGCCTGTGATCGTACCTGGGAACCGGTGGGTAATGTACATGCTCCTCGCTTGGTGGCGAGAATTTTATTCTCGTCATCCTTGGAAACCGGGTGCTCCGGGTCTTTCTGAGGGGAGTCATGGTGTTAGGATACTTACCTCAGGTAAACGCCTTCGTTCCTGGCGGTTTTACCCCAGATTCCGGCTGGCGGGCGGATTGGTTCCCCGACGCCCATCCATGCTCGTTCCTAAGAGACGCGGATGCACGTCGGGGAAACCAGACCTTGGCAGCTTGGGCTTGTGTTTCAAGCCTCGTTCTGCTGTCAGGGAACGTCGGTGCATGCGAGGTGCGGCATGCGCTCCAAGCCTCGGTTCCATGCCGAGAGCTTCTTATTGCGCTCGAGTATGGGAACGAATCGTGTCTTAACGCGGTTCGTTCCTGACTCGCCGCTGCGCTCACCTTCCTGCTGACACCTGCTAGCTTTGCCTTGGCCTGGGTTCCCTGTTTTTGGTTTCCTGTTTGGTCTCAGCCCTAAGCCCCTGTGGAGTTCCCGTTTTTTTCCCTCCCTGGTTCCTGACTTTTGGTCTCTCCCCTCAGCCCCTGAGTCTCTCTGGGCTCTTTATTCCTTGGTTCCCTTTTCTCCCGGGAGCCATCCCCCCTGGGTTCCCTTCCTTGTCTCCTGGCCATTCCCTTCTGGCATCAGTTCCCGCAGTACCAGTTCTCCAGAGGGTCCTGCCTTCATTGTTTTCTGTTCTCTGTTTCTCCCGTTTTTGGTATTCCCCACCATTCTCTGCCTGTGTCTTCCTGCCGGGGTACCAGCTCCTGTCCTCAGCTGTTCATCATTGGAGCTCCAGGATACTTCTGCAACATCTTCTGGACTAAGTTCACTGGCAAATTTCACCGTACCTTGGAGTACTATCTTCAGTCTTCTGATCTGGACATTCCTGAAACATCTACCTTCCCTGTCAGTGCTTGCACTGTCCTGGCGTCACGATAATCCGCAGGGAAGTGTCTCCGTGGCATCAGGAGCGGACCCCCATCCATACCTGTACTATCAGGACTGGGTGGAGGTTGCTTCCTTACGTCACCTTTTCATCGTTTGACTTCCTGCAGCAACAGTCTGGCTTCTCCAGTTCGGCCGTCTTCAGGAAACACAGGTACGCAACGTCCACGTGACGTCCACCTTAACAGGGACAAGTACCAGTTCTACAATACAACCATACACCGGACCAGCATCAGGGTGGTTGGTGTGGGCCTTTGTAACCAGCAGGAAAAAGATGTATGAAGAGAGGGAAAGAGTTGCCAGACTCTTATCCACTCAAATTGGATCAGATGAGGAAGCCTGCACCTTGGACGCGGATACCTGAGAATCCTCTAGCAAGAAAGAGCCATACAGATGCATTTAGGGATGTAGTTATAGCAAACTACAGGAAAACACTAAGAATCAAGAGAAGCATGCATGGAGATGACAATGAACTAAACGACTACCTGGATAGCACAGCACATCTGGGAAACAACATTTGGTACCAGCACATGAAGGAAGTTGAAAGACGAAGTTCAGAAGGGGAATGTTTTGTTTGTGCACTCCTACCATACAGCATGGGGAAGTCAAAAATCTTTGTGGCTGTTGAAATAGATGTGCAGACAGCACACTGTCTTTCACACGTAGTCATGTGCAAAACTAGAGGCCAGTTCATGGGAAGTGACACTCCCCTAATATGGGCAACTGAAACAGCCTATCTCGATGAAGACGATTATGTTCAAGACATTAAGACAAGAGACAGAGCTCATACTAGGAATCATGGGATCAGGTACGAGAAACCTGGAGTTAAAGGAGCAGGAATAAGATGGGAAGTGAACCCGAAACTAAATGTCCAAGGAAAGACTCCAGAGGAAGCTCGAAAGTGGAAAAACAGAGCCCAAATGCAGATTTGGGGAACAGTGCTTTCACCAGATGGATGGGAGAAAGGAGTGGTGATTTGTAGAGCCTGGGTAATCACTGGACTCTACAAAGAAACTGTTGACATTGTGCAGAATGGCTGCAAGCCATTATGGCCAAAACCTGCAAAACTACTGACGTGGATAGAAGACAGAGGGGGACCCTTACAGATAGTGGCACTAGAAAGCCCAAAATTCTGCTTCAGGAATAATGGCACAAGAAAGATGGGAGAGAATCAGAACTGTGGACAGGTTTTTGTCACTCCAGGAATGGTTCATGGCACTGCCGTAATTATGGATCATTATTGGGCATGCAGATCCAAAGCATACATCAGACTGCCAAGAGACTGGGGAGGCATGTGCACAATAGTGTACGTCCATGTTCCAGCATTGCTGATCCCGAAAAGTGACCTGAATATTGACAGCTTCCCGAAAGCAGATGCTCGCCTGAGGAAGAAGAGATCTGTGGAACTGATAACTCGAATAGAGAGAGAGAATTACTTCTCTGCTAAATCAGAAGAAGCATTTCATGCAATCCCATATGAACACAGGCTGTTTAGCCTCACTCATCAGTGTCCATGACGATCTTCATGCCGAGGAGCCAAGTTGGAGTAGATACTAAATAGTTGCAGATAACCAGATGGGAGTTACTACAGACCATCAACACGACCATAAAAAGATTCAATGCAATCAAGGAAGAGTTAAGAGCCATCCGATTGATGACTCTCCACAACAGATATGTCTTTGACATGATCACAGCTATGGATCGAGGAGTTTGTGAAAAAATAGGAGAATAATGTTGCACAGTTATACCTTTTCACGATGAAGAAAATTGAACTTTAAAGGAAGCCATAGGTATGCTAACAAACCTGCAGAACCAGATGATCGATGAAACTGATGAAGTTGATGATGACAGTTGGTTTGGATCACTGTTTTCATGGGTCCCACAATAGATGGAAGATGCATTCAAATTCCTGGGAGCGCTGCTAGTGATGATATTGCTCAGATTCTGTGTTATCAAGATAATAATCTCTCAGTGCCAGAAAACTGTGAAAGAAAGCCATAGGATGAAGATCATGATTGATGGCGAGCCAGGATGGAAGCCCAAGGACCTGACTGATGAAGAAATAAGAGACTTTGTGAAGGCCAGCATTCACGCACCAGAAGGAACAACGTTTCTCTATCCCAGAAAGCACAGAAATTATGTGGGAAGATGGGTTTACTGCAGCCCAAATGGACAATGTCAACTAATGACATGGAACAAAGACAAACATGTAAGAACAGCAGGAAGCCTGAAAGTAGTAATAAAAATATGGACCCCACAAAGACACTTCTTCAAACCATCATGTATAGACCCAGAGGATGAAGAAGGAATGGACCCAGGTGATGAAGGGAAGATAAATACAGAAGAATCAAACACAATAAAAAAAAATACAGAAGAATCAAGTAAGATGAATCCAAAGACGAAGGTGAAAGTGGTCGATGAATCGCCCTGAGGGGGCAGTGTAGAGGAGGTCCCTAATGAAGCCTGCACTCCAGTTGCCCATTTTGAAGTACCAGGAACATTCACACCTAAATATATGACGTATGATGAGCAGATAAACCAGCAGAGAGCCGCAGTAGGGCTCTGTCCAGTACCTATCAGAAGAGCAATGTCTTTTAAAGTCCCAAACCAGAAAACCATGGACAGTAAGGTATCCATTAAGAAAACCCTACCAGCAAATGAGACAAAATGAAGATCGCCTAAGTACTGTCCCGGAAGAAACCAAAAAGGTCTTAATGGAAGATAAATGGTGACGTCACAAGGACCCGGACAGGCTCACAGATAGAAGAAATGACGACCCAAGAATCACACAAAGAGACGAAACGCCAGTAATAAAGAGATTGTGAACCTAAAGTGGAAGAACAATGTTGAAATGCAAAGAAGTTCAAGCTGTAAGCAAGATGGAGATATTCAACCAGTTTACACCTGTAAATATGCTTGGAACCCCAAGAAAGCTAAGTAAACAGTGTGGCTTGCTATGCTAAGTAGAAGAATAGTGTGGCAAGCGCCATTATACATAATCTACCTCAAAACGAAGCACAGTATTATAAATGCCAGTCCACTTTGCACGAAAAGCAGAATCAACTCAGGCTACTAGAGGCCAAACAAGAAAAGATTCATATTTTAGCAAAACGAAAAGAGACGACTGAATCCAAACTCGGCAGATGCAACTCGTGCCAGGAGAGCCAAGGTCATACCAATAGAAGGAACAAACAGTAGCTACATATAATTGAAACTTAAGAACAGAATATCCTGTCTCTGAAATGTCAAGATCAGGAAGCGTAGGCAGGTGGCAAGCTAAATAAGAATCAAATACACAAATTGAGAGAAATTAGACAAATTCACGGTGTGGGAAGCACGTGACCAGCCGAGCGAGAAGAAGCACAGGTTCACACCAACGCTTGGCAGCCTCCAAAGCAGAGATATCAGAAATTTTCCAGACAGAACATGCCGTTTCGAGGCCAACCACAGTGAAATAATTGACACATAGTTGCTGAAGCGATGATTGATTATAATGAATATGCCAAGGACACTTATATGGAAGCAAATACAGTATCCGACTCATTCGGAGCAAACCTCGACTCTATGGGCCGGCAAGGGGTCTCTGGAGTACACAGCCACAATGAGAGAAAAATAACTGCACCAGTGTGCAGGATTGCAAACTCTCTTGCCACACTCTGGCAAAGACTCATGACTTGCCCTCTCAGCATTTCTCCTCCTCGCCCTCATGTCTGGCTTTCAACAATACTCTGCTTTACAAAGATAACTTGAAAAGTACACACACCATATTGTCACTCAAATATATAAATCCTTATAGAACTATGTTAGGCAACAAGTGTACAATTGTGGCATTATTCCTTCAACTTGACTGTGAGACTACATACACCAGAATGCAATTCAACAAAAGGCCCAAAAAATGGTCTCTGGGTGCAAAACATTTAAGGACTGACAATATCAGGCTTTAAAAAAAAACAATGTGGATGCTTTGTGTTAGGAGATATTTTTTATTTTTATTTTCTATTACTTGATTTAATTGAAAAAAATATTTTTACATCAATGCACATTTGATGCATATATCCTTATTCAATCCAATCCTCTATGTGACTAAGCAAGAGATCACAGTCGACAGATCGTATTGTCTCTGATATAGGTAGGACAAATAAACGGCTAACAAGAACTCGCTAGGGTCCCATGATGTACAGGTTTTACTGTTTCTCCCGAATTCTCAGAAAGCCGATCTAAACCAATCTTCTGAAAAAAGCGAACTACTGCGATCACCCAACAAGACTTTTCTCCACTTATTAGCCAGGCCCAGTCCTTGAAGAGGTGTCCAATATAGGTGATGCCATATTCCTGGGTCCCCATACATGATAGGACAAGATGTTCGATTGTTTACTCTTGGTCTCTCATTTGTTAGACTTGGATTTGCCTCTTATTGCTAATATTTAACTCGTCTTTAGCAAGTTTAGGCGGATCCGTATGTAACCATGTTGCTCTCCTTTATCAGGGAATTTTGTCAAGTAAGGTATTGCTTGATTTACTTTCTTGGTGTTGATCGGGAGGGTCCTGCTTGCTTAGATTTTGCTGCTCCTTCCAGCGTTTGGATCCAGTCTTCTTTTGACTTTTGATGGATTGGTCATCAGCAAAAGGAGCTTATTCTTTGCCATCCGTTTTGTGAGCTTCTCGGTATTTCCTCTGCCAATTACTTTTTTTAGGATCTCAAAGATCAGAGAGGGCGAGGGAAGGATGACCTTTCTGTACAACATTAAGCCGTTGTGTGCAACCATCGCACTCAATGATGTAAAACTTAATTCCCGACGGATTAGTACTACAGGCGCAAAACCAAGACCTTACACCAGAAGAGGCCTTCCAGTTTTTGCCAGAGAATTGCTGGGATGTTAAGCATTGCTTCCACACCATAGATTAGCCCTGGGACCACCATTAACTTGTAAACATTCACAGCTGGTATGAGCGAGAAACAGACGTATTTCCTGTCTACGGCTTTGGTCCGAGCTATCATTGTTTTAGTTTTCGCAGATAAGCTTTCCTGCATTGCAGTTTCCGCAGGACTCTTACTAAGGGTGATTCCCAATTATTTAAAGCTCTTGACCTTCTCCCAAAGGAACTCTGTCGATGTTCCATTTTAGATTTCCTCTTTTTCGTTGTTTTTTCAAAAGACATTATTTTGTCTTTGCTTGGTTCAGTTCCAAATGGTTTTCCTTTATGTAGACTAGCAAATTGTTTAATTGCCATTGTAGACCTATGGCCGTCTGGTCTATTCAGATAATGTCATCGGCATAAAGGAGTCTTGACAGTTTCAGGTCGCCCATTGTGGGAGGGAAAGCTCTTACCCTCTTCTCAGAGTTCTTAAAGTCTGCTATGTAAGAGTTATACAAAGCTTGTGCCAATGGACATCCTTGTTTGATACCTCGTGCCGTATTGATCGGGTTAGATAATAATCCAGTTCTGCTCAGTCTGACTCGCATCATGGTTCCTGAATATAAAGCCTTTATTGGCTCTAGGATTGAGCTTGGGCATTTCATGTTGTCCAATTTCCTCTATAGGGTGGCACGGTTGACCTGGTCAAAGGCCTGGACCAGGTCAATGAAAGGCTTGAAGACATGGGGTTTGCTTGATGGCATTTGCATGTCGTTTGACCTGCATATGCCTTTTTTCATGTGTTTCATGTGTTTCGTTTTCCCGTATCCTCAGTTATAACCTCGAATATCGCTCACATCGAGCGAAAAACAAGATGGCGGCTGTTTAATTTCTAAAAACAACCAGTTTTGGGTGAATCCCTGAGATATAGCTATCTCTTTTTGAGAAGGGCAGCAGCCCCTTCTCCCTCAAATATTTAAATAACTACTGCACGGAATAATCCCAAACCAAGCGTGGATGGCGAGTTAACTCTTCGTGCCCAAGTTGTTTCGACCTGGTCCAAATCTGTCCAGCGGTTTGGGCTGTGCGCTTTGGCAAAAATTGACCTTGATTGTCTATGGGAAGTAGGCTGCACCTTTAGAAAATAATTTTTTTTTGTCTTCTTAATAACGTCCTTATTTTTTAACATATCTTAATAAAACGTTGCAGTCTGGGGGGTGAGTCCGTAATCACTTTCGAAATTTCAGTCAAATTCGTTACTCGAAACAAACGTTATAAACAATAGAATTTTGGGGGGTTCCTATGTGAGTCCGACTCACCTTAATTATGGTCAGCAACAGCCGCCCTATAATATATGAAATACTTTAGTGAAGGGAGAGGTAAGGTGATCCCATTTAACACCACAAAAGAACTTGAAATTCGGCGGATGTATGAAGTGATGATCATCCTAAGACTCATTTATTATGTAGCGCTTAGGCCTAAGCGCTTTACATAAAACACATATTCATGCAATATCACCCAACTGGAGTTCGTACTCACTTATCGACCTCAGAAACATGAAAGGTTGAGTTGGCATTCCCAGGAATCTTGCTTCCTAAATATATATCCTGTTGAAGCCAGTGTGTACAGATGGGCGGGAATGAGCCGCACCCGCAGTCGACAGCAACAGATGATCCTCAGACACTGGCATCTACAGTGAATGTTTAAAAGTTTGTTTTATTTCAAATATATAAGTTAAAAATATCAAATGCAGCTCCACGAGTGACAGATGGAGGCGGCGTTTCGCAAACGCTAGTTGCTTGGTCACATGACTTGCTCACTATGTTCACACGAGTTAAATAAATACCGGGTGCGTGAAACAAAAGAGGAAAAGTGCACAGAAAGAAAGAAATACGCGTAGGTGAGTCGCCACTGTCAATTGTCCTTGTTTGTGTTTAGTACGGGTCAAGTCGGATGGACATAGAAAAGTTGCTATTCTGCAAAAGTGCAGCTGCGCGGCGCTCCTTTTGTGCAGTTGCATGACTTGTGAAATCGAACTCACATGCCACGGTTCAACTGAGGTACACTTTTTTTGTTGCAGTTCTGCAAGGCACAGATATAAAGTGTATAAACTTCTGCAATATGTGATTATTGGCCTCTGTCTCTCGTTTACCTTCTGGGCGCTAAGAATCACGACATGAGACATACGTACTCTACATTGTACATCTATGTGCTAATATCTGCGTGGCGTCCAGCCAATGTCTGATGACAGGCCCAAAGGAGCAGATGTAAGAGAACACATGTCCGTGTCCAGGTAAAATACCTAAATATAGCGCAGCGTGTGTTTGCACCATTGCGCGGTGCAGTCTTACTCAGGGTAGTAAGGTGCGAAATAGTAAGCAGAGAGTAATCAAATATCACTCAGCTCAAACATGAAAATACAGGCAACTCATTGAGGAATTTTTGAAAATATAAAGTGTGGGGGGCTACCAACTAATACCTGCCTGCTCAGCTCCACACAATGGAACACCGGCATAGTCCAATGTATGGCCCTACAGTGCAGCGTTGTAATGGTAGCACCAGAACAAGTGGTCAGTGCTGCACAGTCCATGTGTAGATGTGAGTCTGGCGGATGGTTGCACAGAGTATTATCCCATAAGCTCATCTATATCTTCACTGTGCACCGCAGGACTCGCGGTGCGGGTCGCGTATAGTGATGGGAGAATGTGAACAGTATAACAGCCCAATAGTCGAGAATTGAGTAGTGTCTCGTCCTTACACTGCTCTGGGATGAGTTATATATGTGGAAAGGCAACATATACAGTGTCTAAAATTGAAAGCCCACGACTCTCCATTGCTGGGAATACTGTCAATAAGATGGCAAGAAAGGACAGTAGTCAGCTTCAATGACTGAAGCTTCTGAAAATGATCAAAAAATCAAAGGGACCTCCAAAGAATGGACATTGACTAAAAAGGTGATAGCATGGGGCATTTAAAGCTAAGAACACTGGTGGCTGAGAAGATGAAACAAGTGATCAATGTTCGCACCACCTGTATCTGTTGGTATCCCCGGAAATCAGCCATGCTAAGACAAGACCAGACCAGAGGAAGCCCAGAAGAAGAAGAGGTCCTCCTTGTGCAAAATACATGCATAAGAGACACATTTAGTTAAAGTGTAAATGTCTATACAAAAGGTTCATTCGCCAAGGAAAGTATACAGCTCTTCATCTAGGTTGTGTCCTGTGGGATTTTTAGTTTGAAAATCGACGATATATCTTGTCTCCTGTTGGCGTAACAACCGTTCCCTATCGCCTCCTCTGCTTCCGGTGGTGACCCTATGGATCCCAAAAAAAGCGAAAGCTTCTAGATTGCTGTTGTGCTTCTCTTGAAAAGGCTTTGCCATAGGGTCTGCTGCATCCTGGTTCTCGATGCGCGCCTTCAGTTTGCATTTCATGCTGCCAATGTACCACGCATTACAGGTGCACCTCAAAGCATAGACCACGTGATCTGAGTCGCAGGGGGTCTGGCCACCCACCGATTCTGATGGTGTTGTTAAGTGTGGAATGTTGGTATTGTTTCACACTTATAGGGAAACTCTGCAACCTTACATCTGGTGCATTTGTGGAAGCCTGTTGCTGCTCTACCAGGCCTTGTACCGGCCATATTCCTATTCTGGTTCTCCATAAAACTTCTCACCAGAGTGTCCTTGAAGGGTGCACATTTCCGAAGGCTAATGTCTGGATGCAACTGGAACGCAAAATTCAGATCCGGATCAACCTCCAGATCTTCCAATTCTCTTGATGATGTTGCCAACAGGTGAAAGGTGTTGTCCCATAGGTCAGCAGAAGGCGAGTCACCCCTTTCTTCTTGCCAATACTCGTAGAACGAAGCGTGCAACGATGACTCTTTGGGGTACGCCTGCTGGTGGAAACCCCATGCAGTGACTTTGCTTCCTCTGTCACTGGTCTCAATCTTTGATCAATTCCGTCAGGGTCTAATAACCTCTCCATAGTCAAATATGTACTTAGTCACATACAAAGCAGGACATGTATGAAAACAGTCATGTTTTCGAGGGGTCCTTCTCATCCCAATAATTTAATGGGGTCCACTGTCACAGATGGGCAGACCCACAAATGACAGCAGTGGGGGATGGGGGGCAGACATGTCAGTGCTACAGTGAACGCTCCAGCACATAGTACAGTGTCCTGGAGGCCCTTTACCTGGTGATCGACACACAACACATATAGACACCGCTGAGAAGAAAAGGGAACCAGACCTTTACAACACAGAAGAATAGTCATACGGACCTTAAGGCCAACGCCGTCCTCCACATGAACCCTGACCCTCCAGGGCAGAGTATTTGAATAGTACAAATGTACATATTATAATTATAATTTTTCCAGCTGCTGGCATCAGACCTGCAAACATTAGGATACCTTTTTAGAAACAATCCCAGTAAAAGACACTTGAGGGAAAAATAGATGCACATTCAACATAATTAACTACAGTGTAACAAAAAATATTCACAGTAGAAGTGGAGAGCATGCTTTTAACATACTTTAAAAATCGCTGGAAAGTACTAATAATCTAGTTCTTAACCGATAACTTCTGGAACCCTCTTTGACTACAGGAAATATCCCTAGCGGCAGATGGCTACCCTAAAGGCACTTTAGGAGAGTTCCAAGATGGGAAGTCATTGGATAAAGTCAGGAGGCCGAATGCTTGTATTTGTGAGATGAAGGCAAGTCTCTGCGTTACCCAAAAGGTGCGGCTTCGGTGGTAAAGACCGTCAGGAAGGGCCAGAGGAGACCCAAACCAAGAGACCCAGAGGTTGCTCGAAGAACCAGAAGTCTCAGAACATTCCGCAGCAGAACAGAAAGACCCCAAAATAAGTCAACGGGAAATGTGGTAGAGGTTTGCTTCCAAAGAATCTAGGTCCCCACCAAACGGCCTCCTGAGGGTGATCCCAGGAACCAGAGGCAAAACAGATCCAGCAACACAAAGCAACCCGCGCGTTCCAAGGGTATGGGTCACAGGGAGCCAGTGCTAATGGATTCGAACCCTCAACCAAGAGCAGCCCATACGCACATACGGAGGAATAAGCAGCACCCCACCCACACAATGCAGCCCCCAAATCCACGAGCGTAGACACCTGACGAGGAAGACTCGGGGAAGATGAGGGACCCCATGTGGAATTATTCCACCAGTGGCGGAGAGTGGTCTACCCACAGAAGGCTGAGGTGGAGGTGGCCAGCATGGCCCAAGAAGCAGATGAGGTGGGTGATGGCAGCGACCAACAGTAGAGCGGGTGACCCTGGCAGAGACACGAGGAAAGCGGCAGTGAACAGCATGGAAAGTGACCCTAGGATGGAAGGTCCGAGCCAACACTGATGTGCCAACCACTGGCGCCCAGCCAGTGGACTTGGCAGCAACAAGTTACTCCAACTGTGATGTGGCCAAACCAAGGCTCCCAGCCAGTGTGCTGTGGCCAAACACTACTCCCAGCCAGTGTGATGTGGCCAAACCACTACTCCCAGCCAGTGTGATGTGGCCAAACCACTACCCCCAGCCAGTGTGATGTGGCCAAACCACTGCTCCCAGCCAGTGTGATGTGGCCAAACCACTGCTCCCAGCCAGTGTGATGTGGCCAAACCACTGCTCCCAGCCAGTGTGATGTGGCAAAACCACTGCTCCCAGCCAATGTGATGTGGCCAAACCACTGCTCCCAGCCAGTGTGATGTGGCCAAACCACTACTCCCAGCCAGTGTGAGCAAGTGAAGCTTCAGGATTCAGCAACTGGAGGAAGGCCTCTTCAGCTGGTCATCAGACATTCGCCCTCCAAGTTCCTGGAGCAGAGAGATAAGAGAGGGGGGAACCCTTAACTAGAGCTGCCATTAGGGACTGGTCACCAGCGCACCAATCACTAAAGGCCGGTACAGAGGAGGAAGTGAGGTAGCCAAACATTCTGGTTGGCTATCTGGATGGCCACTCAGTCCACACCACCCCCAAGGAAGTCAGAGGGGAGCTCGGGTCTTAGACCAGTGTAATCCATGTAAAACCAATATGGCGGCTGATCTGTGGATGCACAAAGAGCCCACGCGAGCAGAACAGCCATTTCAGGGTTATCTCATGGTTTCTCTGAACAAAGGACGCCCTAAAATACACTGGCACCTTCAAGACTAACAAAGTATATCAGGCGACCGATGGATAACAACTGCTTGCACCCCTGGTCAAGCCAAAACTCAATAACAGCTGCCACCCAACCTACACCCTAAATCCAATTTAGGGAGTATACCCACCTGTGGGCATAAAGGGGGTGCTTGAGTGGCACCCCAGTGACTGTGATCATCAGGAGTTTACTTGGAAACAAAAAGGGCCCTGGAAATAATTTTCAAACTGGCTGCAAAATACATATTTTCAGCAAACGCAACCCTTTTGCTATAAGAAAATGTGGAAATACCAAACAAAAGTGGCCCTGGGTGCAGAGGCCTACCTACCAGGAAATCTCCAGAGTTCCCTGTAGGCCAGTCAACCACTGTGGGCCAGGGTGCAGGGGCCTACCAGGAAATTTCTAGAGTTCTTTAGAGGCCAGTTCACACCTTTGCAGGATGTAGAGGCCTACCGGGAAATCTCCAGAGTTCTCTTTAGGCCAGTCCACCACTGCTGGCCAGGGTGCAAGGGTGCAGAGGACTAGCAGGACATCTCCAGAGTTCCCTGTAGGCCAGTCCACCACTGCTGGCCAGGGTGCAAGGGTGCAGAGGACTAGCAGGACATCTCCAGAGTTCCCTGTAGGCCAGTCCACCACTGCTGGCCAGGGTGCAAGGGTGCAGAGCACTAGCAGGACATCTGCAGAGTTCCCTGTAGGCCAGTCTACCCCTGCCTATGATGCAGAGGCCTATTCAAAAAGACACAAGCCATAGCAGGTACCCAATATTTGCTTTCTCTCAAAATAAATCAAAATTATACTAACTAGTCTTGATATTTTGTTCTAGCCTATTTACATGTACAAGCCTGACCTTAAAAACCTAAAAACAGAATTACCCACAAGAGGTTAGGAATTCATCGGGTGAAAGTTCAATAATTCATCAATTCTCCTTTCGGCAGATTAGTCGAACTTTGTGAATTGTTTTGCAATGTAGTTTTGAGAGCTGAGCAGCCTCGGCAGCTGCAGAGAAATACCTGTAACACAGAGTTTGGAAAGCACCACAGAATGTGCACTGATAAGCCATGACTTCGGGGAGGTGGAAAAAGTTGAAGCTGGGCGGGGCGCACCAGATAACAGTTTACTGGTTTCATACTCATTTACAGTTTCAGGGAAATACTAAAAAAAAAATAGACAGCTGGAATCTTAAAATACTAACCCTGCCTTCTCCGGGCGGTAGACTGGCTGCCCTGCCTTCTCCGGGTGGAAGACTGGCCGCCCTGCCTTCTTCAGGTGGTAGACTGGCCGCCCTGCCTTCTCTGGGCAGTAGACTGGCTGCGCTGCCTTCTACGGGTGGTAGACTGGCTGCCCTGTCTTCTCTGGGCGCAAGACTGGCTGCCCTGCCTTCTCCGGCCAGTAGACTGGCCACCCGCCTTCTCCAGGTGGTAGACTGGCCCCCCTGCCTTCTCCGGGCGGTCGACTGGCCACCCTGCCTTCTCTGGGTGGTAGACTGGCCACCCTGCCTTCTCTGGGTGGTAGACTAGCCACCCGGCCTTCTCTGGGTGGTAGACTGGCCGCCCTGCCTTCTCTGGGTGGTAGACTGGCCACACAGCCTTCTCCAAGTGGTAGACTGGCCGCCTGGCCTTCTCCGGGTGGTAGACTGGCTGCCTGGCCTTCTTTGGGTGGTAGACTGGCCGCCCTGCCTTCTCCGGGCAGTAGACTGGCTGCCCTGCCTTCTCCGGGCAGTAGACTAGCTGCCCTGCCCTCTATGGGCGCCCTGCCTTCTCCGAGTGGTAGACTAGCTGCCCTGCCCTCTATGGGCCGCCCTGCCTTCTCCGAGTGGTAGACTGGCCACCCGCCCTTCTCTGGCGGTAGACTGGCCGCCCGTTTACGCATAATACCGGGAGTGCAGAGTCAATCGCTCCAATATACATAGTTCCTGGACTCAATAAGAGCCAAACCTTTTATTTGAAATCTACAAAGTGCTAAGAAGTGATGGTTCGTCTCACTGTCTCGGCATCAGGTAATGTGATCCCCACCAATAATATCGGCATATATGTGGTCGTGGGGTAAGGCCATAGGCGATATTATTAGTGGAGATAATTTATGGGGTAAGTGGGAGCAGGGGTTGCGGCGGTGTCCCTGGTTCCAATTTAAAAAATGATGGGTGTTTCCGGGAGTGTCCCCGCAGGTTCCATGGTTTAATATCGCTGCAAAAATATGGCGATATTCTTGCATGGTGATATTCTTGTATGGCGATATTCTTGTATGGCGATATTTTTGCGGGATATTAAAGATGGGACCACTGTGTCTTCTTCAATTCTACTCGGATTTGTAAAGTGCCACAAAGGCCTGGTGGTACCAAGGTGCTGAGAGGGTAGGAAGCAGCAGACATTAAAATAGCAATGGTTTGAGCTGTTTCCGAAAGATGGCTAGAAGACGGATGGCCCGTAAATGGTAAAGGCCGAACAGCAGTCTGGCCAGATAAGCAGATACTACACTCGATGGTGAACTTCGAAAATGTTCCAAAATTGCCTGAAGTTTGGTAATCACGAGCACTGTGTCAACATGAAGTCAGCTCCGGCTCTCAGTATCGCTTTGACAGTGAAATGTCATGTCTGGGACTGCATGTATTACAGTAGTCATCTCCACAGAGGAACCCCATTAAGAAGGTATGAGTATGTGGATTGACGGCACTAGGAAGTCTGGTCTCGCTGCAGCTTTAAGGGAGACCTGCCACTTTAATCAGGAATCACAGAGAACTTCATTGACCAGAGCGACCCTTTGATCCACAATAGACAGGAAGATTGGGTGAGACTTTGCATTACATGTTTTCACCCTTTACCTTTTCTGTTGCAAAGCACTCTGGTTATGACCTCACGCATAACAGAAGATTGTTTGGTGTGGTCCATTTTGCTTTAATAAAGGGTCGAGCCCCTCTTTTGGGCAGATCATCTGAAGATTTTCCAAGGAGTAACAAGAAGAACTCATCATTGGACCCTGGCTGAAGGTATAGTCTGCCTTATATCTTCTGCCAGTGAAGGAAGGCCAGGACCTCTAAGAGGGAAGCAAGATCCCTCACCTAACATCTTCCAACAGAGGGAGATACTGAATCCAGAGGACCCTCCAGCTGCTTCAGAACCGTTACCCAGCCAGTACACAGAGTGCCCTGCTAGGCTCTGCAGCAAGCTTCAGAGGTGGAAAGTGCCACAGAGTCTCTGAACGAAACCAAGGACAAGGCAGCTGCCTGCAACACTGTCCTCAGCTTTGAGACGTCCACCTTAAATGATGACATAAGCCCAGTGAAGAAGGTAGGAGGAGTGCATTGACAAGCATCTACCGACATCTGCCTTAAAGGACATTTTTGAACCAGCTGAGCCCCTCAAAGTGCAACCAACTGCACTGCTGACTGTTGATATGACTTGACCAGTGCTTCAGAACCGCTGACCAGCACTGAGACAAAGATTCCTGACCCTGAGCAGCCATGTAGGCCAGCCTGCAGCCATCCATCCAGCCTCGTTCGCCGAACTGCCTGCCGCCTGATACCCGCAGCCGTCACCCATCTTGAAGTCTCTCGCAGAAGCTGCAAAGTGCCCTGAAACAGACTCTACACTGTCAAGCACCAAGAACATCTACAAGCACAAAGCACACAAGGAAGTCTATTGGACTTTGAAGGCAGCCTGTGACCACACGAACTTGGCCCCCCAGAACCTGATGCACCCCTACAGCTTTACTGTAAGTTGGCAGCTCCCCTAATTCGATTTCCTTGACTGTACATCTGCAGCCACTTTCCTTTCTGTGTCCCAGTGTGCCTCTGTCTGCCCCCCACCAAACCCCCTCTCTCCTGCCTCCTCTCCACTACAGGGCTCAAGCACTTAACACTATCAGATATGCTGTTGCACGAAGATAGTCTCATTGTTCTGGTCGTCCTACCCCACCCCCAGCCCCTCTTCTTTATGTAAAGCTCCTGCATTGTTGCAACGACCGCCAGGCACGTACGTTCATATGTATGTTCATATGCTGTAGTCAGTCTGTTATACCTCTAACACGCAGCACTTGCCCATTCTGAATGTTCTAATTACTTCTCCTTTCCTGCATTGGAGCGCTTTGAAACGCGTGTTTAAGTGAATAGGCGCTATATAGATGACCAATAAATAAATACATTCCCATGAGTGCTGAATGATGGTCTCTCATAAGTGCCTGGCCTGACTACCGGCTGAAGGTTTATCTTCATTCAGATAGTCCATGGTGCTGGCTGTCTATTCTGACTGCTGAGAGATGGGCACCCCTGGTGTCTGCGGGTCTCTTTCCTGAGTGCTTACTGGGGATCTGCAATGCTCCACACAAGATAACCGGACCCCAAGACAGGGCAGCAGCTTGCGCTCATGTTTGCTGACAGTGAGGACACGGTTGGTTGGTCCGGTGAGGGTAAGGAAGGTGTGACAGCCAGGACCGTCCAGGGCTTACAGGCCACCATGATGCCTTCGGATAGAGCAGTTAGGAATCGATGGGTGCAACCCACTTCACTACTATGTCCCTTCCGTCACTGGGACTGCGCTTAGCTTAGGCTTTCTCCTGTTTTTGAGGGTCTCATCCGAGTGCCGACTGAACATCTCTCTTGAGTCTGAAGGTATTCCTCAGTGCGATCAAGGCCTCCCCTGAATGATGGCGGGCAGCTGTCTCTCCTGAGTGCTTACTGAGGGTTCCACTGGAGCCTGAGTGCCACTGCCCAGAGTGCTGACTAGGGTCTCTCCTGAGTGCTAACTGAGGGTTCCTTGTGAGCCTGAGCGCCACTGCCCAGAGTGCTGACTAGGGTCTCTCCTGAGTGCTTACTGAGGGTTCAACTTCAGCCTGAGCGCCACTGCCCAGAGTGCTGACTAGGGTCTCTCCTGAGTGCTTACTGAGGGTTCCTCTTGAGCCTGAGCGCCACTGTCCAGAGTGCTTACTAGGGTCTCTCCTGAGTGCTTACGGAGGGTTCCTTGTGAGCCTGAGTTTGCCTCAGCGCCACGGCCCAGAGTGCTGACTGGGGCCTCTCCTGAGTGCTTACTGAGGGTTCTACTTCAACCTGAGTGCCACTACCCAGAGTGCTGATTAGGATCTCTCCTGAGTGCTTACTGAGGGTTCCTCTTGAGCCTGAGCGCCACTCCCAGAGTGCTGACTAGGGTCTCCCCTGAAGTGCTTACTGAGGGTCTCTTTGGAGCCTGAGTGCCACTTGCCCAGAGTGCTGACTAGGGTCTCTCCTAAGTGCTTACTGAGGGTTCCTCGTGAGCCAGGGCACCACTGCCCAGAGTGCTTCCTAGGGTCTCTGCTGAGGGCCACTGCCCAGAGTACTGACTAGGGTCTCCCCTGAATGCTTACTGAGGGTTCCTCGTGAGCCTGAGCGCCGCTGGCCAGAGTGGTGACCAGGGTCTCCCCTAAGTGCTTACTGAGGGTTCCTTGTGAGCAAGGGCGTCACTGCCCAGAGTGCTTCCTAGGGTCTCTCCTGAGTGCTTACTGTGGGTTCCTCGTGAGCCCGAGCGACACTGCCCAGAGTGCTGACTACGGTCTCCCTTGAGTGCTTACTGAGGGTTCCTCGTGAGCCTAAGCGCCATTGCCCAGAGTGCTGACTAGGGTTTCTCTTGAGTGCTCACTGTGGGTTCTTTGGGAGCCTGAGTGCCACTGCCCAGAGTGCTGACTAGGGTCTCTCCTAAGTGCTTACTGAGGGTTCCTCTTGAGCCAGGGAGCCACTGCCCAGATGGCTTCCTAGGGTCTATCCTGAGTGCCACTGCCCAGACTGCTGACTAGAGTCTCGCCTGAGTGCTTACTGAGGGTTCCTTGTGAGCCTGAGCGCCATTGCCCAGAGTGCTGACTAGGGTTTCTCCTGAGTGCTTACTGAGGGTTCTTTGGGAGCCTGAGTGCCACTGCCCAGAGTGCTGACTAGGGTCTCTCCTAAGTGCTTACTGAGGGTTCCTCTTGAGCCAGGGAGCCACTGCCCAGATGGCTTCCTAGGGTCTATACTGAGTGCCACTGCCCAGAGTGCTGACTAGGGTCTCCACTGAATTCTTACTGAGGGTTCTACTTCAGCCTGAGTGCCACTGCCCAGAGTGCTGACTAGAGTCTCCCCTGAGTGCTTACTGAGGGTTCCTTGTGAGCCTAAGCGCCACTGCCCAGAGTGCTGCCTAAGGTCTCCCCTGAGTGCTGATTTACTGTTTATATGTTATGTTAGCTCAGGGATTCTCTTGAGTTTAAGAGGTCCCGTGCAAATGCTGACTGATGTCCTCTTTTGAGCCTCAAGGTCTCAACTCAGCAGTGGAGGAGGAAGGTTGGGAGATGGGGAGAAGCGGGACTCCCCCACCACACCCCCGTCCCCATCCCTTTGGGCGCCCATCAGATCTTGATATGCGCCCCTGGTGCCTGGAAAGTAGTGGAATTGGACAGACTGATGCCCACAGAGGTGCCCTTTGCTGTCTGAGTGAGTCTCTCCTAGGTATTCAATGAGTGCGGGCTGGCGAGGGGGTCTCTCCTGAGAGCCAGCATAGGGTCTCCCAAGGCTGGAAGGTTTCCCCTGAGGACTTATTGATGGTAGCTCATGTTTGCAGGCTGTCAGAGACATCTTCAAAGTTGGGCGCATGAGGCGTCTGCCCTCTGCCGCCCTGGTAAGGCACCCCCACTTAGCTGCCTCATTCTAGAAACAGACTGGGCAGCCAGGCACAGCGTGCCACTCTATTCGCCACCCCAATGAAGAGCACCATCCATGCAGTAGCCGGGAATGCAGGGAAGGTATCTATCTGGAGACGGTAGATCTAAAGCGTTGAGACCCATATTCCAGCTTTGCCAGCAGATAAGAATGTGATCCTGGGCAGTGTCTCCTACTGTGCTGGGCACCGTTGTATTGCTACTTAGACCCTCTGATTGGTCGGCATTCTTTCCCAACCTTGGGCTTTCGGCTCGTTAGCAGCATGTAAGCAAAACGAAACTCAAGTGCAGAGAGCAATAGCAGACTTCTACCCACTTCTACCCACTTGCCCAATTCGTCCATCATTTTTTTTTTTTTTTAGTTTCGTAATTGTGTTTTTTTTGTCTTAGTTGTGCATTTATAATGCGCTTAAATACCCAGAGGTTTCTAAGGATGGACCCGAACCTGTGTTGCTTCTTGTCTTCTTGCTTTCAAGACGAGCATGTTGCCGCTGAGCTATCCTCCCGCTACCATCTCTCATAGGTCAGGCCCTGAGCCCAGGCTTCTTGTTTACAGTTCACCTTGGAGCCTGTTCTCTGTTCTGTGACTTTTAAGGGAGTGTAGGTGCACCATTATCTTCGTCTGGAGGTTGTTTTTATCTTCTGCGTCACGTGTGAAGAGACCACGATTTTGTCCATTTGAACCTTTTATTTTCTGTTATTTGATTTAATTGAGATTTAATTGAGCTGGGAGTCATTACTACTCTTGGTCTCTGGAGAATTCCTCACTCCACCTTATTATTATTATTATCATTATTATTTTTACATTTATAAAGCGCTCACACAGCCCGCAGGCATCGAGGCGCTGTTACAGGAATAGTTTGTTTTTCTTAGTTGTGTAATTGTGTTGTTTTTTTTTGTCTTAGTTACGTATTTATAACACGCTTCAACACCCAGAGGTTTCTAAGCGCGGACCCGGGGATCGAACCTGTTGTTGCTTCGTGTCGTCTTGCTTCCAAGACACGCACGCTGCCGCTGAGCTATCCTCCCGGGACCTTGTATATGCTTTTTGCATCTTTGACTGTCCTATATTTGATGGTTGCCGATGTTTTCTTGGTTTCTTGATCTAAGAGAAATGTGTCTTGCGTACATATCCTATCCTCTTGACTCCCCTTGTGCCCTGCAATTATTCCTTTATGTGGAATCCTTGATCCAAGGCCAACAGACTCCTCTTTGTTCCTCACACAAGGCTTTTTTTCCAGCACCTCTTGACTCCTCAGCCCTGGTGTGTCTCTGAGGTAGCTCGATTGGCTTCAACACACGTCCGACGTCGATCTTTACATCATGGCCGCCTTAACCACGCTATGTTTTCTTCTTCAGTAGGCTTCTATATGTCTCAGCTACCTTGCGTTTCTGATTATGTACATTCACTTCATCTCTACTCACTCATTCCTTTGGTGCATATGAGTTCTTTGTATTCAATTACATGTTTCTTTTGTAACTCCAGTTACACTTTTATTTTTTCAAGTAATTGCATATCATTTAAGTGTGTCATCGTGTCTTTCCTTTATGACGTCACTCTGTCTTCGTTCGATTTCACTTATAGCTCATCAATGTCCGATGGTGTGTGCAGATATCCTTTCACTCTTTCAGTGTGAGGGCACATTCGACGCGGCTATCTGAGTACATATCGTTGCTCATACACTCGATGCGGTAGTACGATATTACCTGGTGTCCGATATGGGGCTCTTCTCCTGCTCTTCCAGCATGATGGAGGTGAGGGCCTGGGAGCTAGGGATGATGAGTACACTTGCCCCCTTTTAGTTCCCAGTGTACACTTTGCTCAAGCATGCCTCCAGCCCGGTGTGGAGCTACAAAGCCATTCCCCACGTGCTCATGCGCGCGCGCTCGCAGCAAGTGTGCTGCGGTTTTTTGCGTGGAGGCCTTTGTTCTGCTTTCCTGCTTTGTCTTTGAATTTGCTCAAGCCACGCCTCCAGCCCGGTGTGGAGCTACAAAGCCAGCCCCCACGTGCTCATACGCGCACGCACGTAGTACGTGTGCAGCGGTTTTGCGGTTGGGCGTGTGGCCTTTGGCAGGTGAGACTTTCGCCTTGGTCCAATGATCGTGAACGAGACATAATAACAAGCCCTCTAACGATAGGCCATTTGTCTGTGTGCACGTCCCTGGCTTACAGAGGGATTTGTTAGGATGACCAGACGTCCCGGTTTTCCCGGGACAATCCTGGGAAATCATCCTCCGTCCCGGGGTCCCGGTAGTTTTTTCATTTTAGAAACCCCGTCCCGGGTTTGCAGGGTTGGGTGTCTACGGTCATTAAAATTGTAATTTTTTTTCACAACACTTTCAGAATGTTTAAGTTGGGGGATTAGCTCGAACTCCCAACCTTTCAGGTACAAGGCACAACACTTACTGACTGTGCCTCAGAGACTGGCTTGGAAATGACTGTACAGCAAAGCCATGGAATATCAATTAGAGCAAACGCCTGTTTTGAATTAAGATGCCAAGATTCACAGACAAAACTGCACAAATGAGATCATATACAGTTTATAGAAAGGAGAAGTGCTGGAAATATGGTTGGGTGGTGGTTGTGGGGGCGTGTTGGGGGAGGGGCGGTAATTGGTGGGCTGCGATGGGGTAGTCCCTCCTGTATGTTGTTGGTCGGCCCGGTTTTTCGTTTTGGAAATCTGGTCACCCTAGGATTTGTCTAACTTGCACAGCTGCAGCGAAGTAATAATTGGAGTCGGCGCCTCCTCCTTTCCGTTGGAGGTGGCAGCGGGATTTCCTTTGAACCCCTGACCAAAGTACACAGGCATTAACCACCAGAACTACTCAATATTATATTGACTCGTAGGAAGGAAAGGTGAAGGCAGCTCAACCCGTGTTTGCCATCTACAATCGACGAGATTGCTCCCTGCTGGCCAGGTGCGGAGCAGGCACTCATGGGGCCCGGGTGGAGGAATGGCTCATTTACTCACAGCCCGCAGGAGGCGCTAGAATGGTGAACATGGCGGGACTCCACTCCAAATACCGGCCATACGGTGACCCCGGAGGCTGCTGCCCTCTGCCTCAGGGATCATCTTCAGGGGAACATGGCGGGCAAGAGGATGCCATAATGCCCTGCCCCGTAGAATACCAACCCTAGAACCCAATGACCACTCTTGCAAATTGGGAAATGCTGTAGGGGTGAAAGCAGGGAGGAAAACGCCCACTTCGACCCCAAAAGAAATTCTACGGAACACTGGGAAAAATTCCCGAGCGGTGCAAGGCCCGCCAGGTGACAGCAGCCTCAATATCCTGCCCCCTGCAGTGGCCTCACTGTGCTCAGTAAAGCACCGGGGCAGCGTTCCCAAGGTGAAGACCCACAGGAGGCCCTGGTACCAGGAGGACAAGCAGGTGTCATGAGCAGGCCCCGAAAGAAAATGAAGGGCTGATTCCTAAAATTAGGAAAACCTTGACCTACCGACAGGAAAGGAAATAGTGGTTTGGAAATGGTATTTCGGACAGAAGCATATTATAAGCTCTGCTAAGAATGGACTCTCCCATTTTGCTCTCTCCAGGCCTAGCTTTATTGGCCCCATTGAACTTCAGACAAGCGGAGATTCGCAGGGTGCCCTCCATACAGATCATGAGTCTATCTTCACTGCACCCAGGGAACAGCTCCATTCTATGTCCTGAGCCTGCATCACCCAGGGAACAGCTGCATTCTATGTCCTGAGCCTGCATCACCCAGGGAACAGCCCCATTCTATTTCCCGAGCTTGCACCCAGGGAACAGCACCATTCTATATCCCGAGACTGCACCCAGGGAACAGCACCATTCTATATCCCGAGCCTGCACCCAGGGAACAGCACCATTCTATATCCTGAGCCTGCACACAGGGAACAGCTCCATTCTATATCCCGAGCCTGCACCCAGGGAACAGCTCCATTCTATGTCCCGAGCCTGCACCCAGGGAACAGCTCCATTCTATGTCCCGAGCCTGCACCCAGGGAACAGCTCCATTCTATGTCCAGAGCCTGCACCCAGGGAACAGCTCCATTCTATTTCCCGAGCCTGCACCCAGGGAACAGCACCATTCTATATCCCGAGCCTGCACCCAGGGAACAGCTCCATTCTATGTCCCGAGCCTGCACCCAGGGAACAGCTCCATTCTATGTCCCGAGCCTGCACCCAGGGAACAGCTCCATTCTATGTCCCGAGCCTGCATCACCCAGGGAACAGCTGCATTCTATGTCCTGAGTCTGCATCACCCATGGAACAGCACCATTCTATATCCCGAGCCTGCACCCAGGGAACAGCTCCATTCTATATCCCGAGCCTGCACCCAGGGAACAGCTCAATTATATGTCCCCAGCCTGCACCCAGGGAACAGCTCCATTCTATGTCCCGAACCTGCACCCAGGGAACAGCTCCATTCTATGTCCCGAGCCTGCACCCAGGGAACAGCTCCATTCTATGTCAAGAGCCTGCACCTAGGGAACAGCTCCATTCTATATCCCGATCCTGCACCCAGGGAACAGCTCCATTCTATGTCCCGAGCCTGCATCAACCAGGGAGCAGCTCCATTCTATGTCCCGAGCCTGCATCACCCAGGGAACGGCTCCATTCTATGTCCCGAGCCTGCACCCAGGGAACAACTCCATTCTATATCCCGATCCTGCACCCAGGGAACAGCTCCATTCTATGTCCCGAGCCTGCATCAACCAGGGAGCAGCTCCATTCTATGTCCTGAGCCTGCATCACCCAGGGAACAGCTCCATTCTATGTCCCGAGCCTGCACCCAGGGAACAGCTCCATTCTATGTCCTGAGCCTGCATCACCCAGGGAACAGCTGCATTCTATGTCCTGAGCCTGCATCACCCAGGGAACAGCCCCATTCTATTTCCCGAGCTTGCACCCAGGGAACAGCACCATTCTATATCCCGAGACTGCACCCAGGGAACAGCACCATTCTATATCCCGAGCCTGCACCCAGGGAACAGCTCCATTCTATATCCCGAGCCTGCACCCAGGGAACAGCTCCATTCTATGTCCCGAGCCTGCACCCAGGGAACAGCTCCATTCTATGTCCCGAGCCTGCACCCAGGGAACAGCTCCATTCTATTTCCCGAGCCTGCACCCAGGGAACAGCACCATTCTATATCCCGAGCCTGCACCCAGGGAACAGCACCATTCTATATCCCGAGCCTGCACCCAGGGAACAGCTCCATTCTATATCCCGAGCCTGCACCCAGGGAACAGCTCCATTCTATGTCCCGAGCCTGCACCCAGGCAGACGTTGCATGAAAGTTTAAAAGAAATGCACGGCAGGAATAAGTGCACCGCCCCTTCGATATTGGCCTTAAACACAGTCTTAAGTTCTTTTGTGAATCTTTACAGCAACATCAAGAATATTGTTTCTGCCAACATCCTGCAGTCCAGTGAGAAAAAAAAAGAACACTGAACCCTGATCATGCTCTAGGAACATCTGGGAAAACAGAGGAGCTTGACCTTGAACTTCCAAAAAATAACATTGGATTTGTTGGAGACTTTGAATTTGAAAGTCCAGTCTTTGGCATCTATACTGGAACGTAAACAGAATCTTGCAGGAAGACATTGCTGTATAACAACAAAAGTCCAAAAAGAGGGAAATAGCCAAAGCACAAGCTAACGGAAGGTCAAGCATAGGTCAGAGGACGCCGTTGGCATAGCCCACCTCAAAATCCAGAGCCAGATACGGCTCTGCAAGAGCCGGCGCCTAAAGGTCCTTAATCGAAGAACTAGAAAGGGAGCTCTGTGCTGGATTCGGAGCCGGGCCCCGATAAAAATAATGAACCCGGACACAAACGAAAGAAAAAGAAGCATCTGAGAAACAGAAAAAGCTGCAGGAAATATATGGGACGTTTAGATCTGTCCACAGCCTCAAATGATGCAGAGGCATCGTCCGGACGGAAAACACTGCGGGGGTCGGCACTGGTACATCGTCTTGTCCCCCGATGCTAGACATGGACAAACCATGGAACGCAAAAGAAGAAAAGAACCTAAAACCCAATAAATGCTGTAGGGCTAAGAATGCAGAACAGCAACGGATAACGGATCTGAAATAATGCACTCCTCGGTGGAAATTGGGAGGGTCAATGGTGAGACTCAGGCGGGAGAACCACCGAAGAACGCAGCGATCCAACAACAAGAGATCAATACACTGGTCAGATGGGAAAAAGAAAAGGACGCCACGTACAGTAAACACTCCCCAAGAAATAATAGCAACTAATACTCCAGAAGCCTCCCGAGCCTCTGAGGAACTGGCGAATTCATCAAAGAGTATGCTGACAGGGCAACGGGGAGATCCCTCTGAAAATGAGCTGGCTCCAACAAGTGAAAAAACTCTGCCCCAGTCATCTAAAAAATCAGGAGAGGCCTCAGTCGAAGAGGATTTTTCCAACTCCTTTGTGACACGTCCACACGTTTGGTTGGATCAGACAGACTTAGAAATTAAACAGTGTACTAAGAAGAGAAATGCTATCCTGAGTCACATCTACTGTCTTCCCAAGACTGGGATTCATCCATTTTCCATATGGACGCCGTACAAACATAGTGGAAATATGCCTTCAATCGCGCTTAGGGGTGAAGGCCTTCCTAGCAGCATGACATCATCTTCTAGCCAAAGGCTTCAAGGCGTGCACAGAAAAACCAATGTATAGAGGCATGGAAAATGCCAGCAGTGGGGCTAGTGCGGAGACAGAAGGTAATCTGGCTATATCCACAGACGGCGATTTGGAAAGGTTAGAAGTTGGAACGCATGAAGCTCCAGATAATTCAGGGGAGCTGGTAGCAATGTGCGGTCAATACTCCCAGAGAGCGTGACTGAAATCTTTCCGAAGTTAGAGGCGAAAAATGTGCCACTTTAGCAAATGATACCAGGAAAGACATCTCAGGAACCTTTGACATAGTTTTACTACAGGAGACATGGCTGCTAGACAAGTTAAGATTAGACGGCTTCAATATATTGGAACCATTGGCAACTGGCAACGTGCGGGGCCGGCCCTCTGCAGACCTTATCATGGCCACTAGAAATGTCAAAATGAAGAAAGTGATTAGTCTAAAGTGTGAGCAGCACGACCTTTTAGCAACCAAATTATACTATGGTTCAGGAGGGGCTCTGAGACGTCTGGTGGTGGTGAGACTTTCTAAGACAGATTTCCAAAGTGCTTGTTGAGGGTTTAGTCAACAAGGAAATAGCACATATATTAATAACAGGAGACCTAAATTTGAACCTTCTGCCTACATTAACTCCCAAAATAAAAACTCTGTTGCATATGAGGATGGAAAAAAGTGGCTACAATCTGCGACTGACTGGGACCTCATCATTTGAAATGGGAGTGTAGAGGGGTTTGCAAACCAGTGGCTACCTGGAAGAATGCAAAACTGTGCTCTACTCTCCACTACATAATACTTTCCAGAGATATCTTTGAGGAATGCAGTAAAATGGCTGTAAAAACAACAAATACAAGTAATCATGGCATGGTAAGGCATTGGTAACTTTAGGACTAATGCAAATAAAAGTGATCATGGCATGGTAACATTAGGACTAATGCAAATAAAAGTGATCATGGCATGGTAACATTAGGACTAATGCAAATAAAAGTGATCATGGCGTGGTAACTTTAGGACTAAGACTAATGCAAATAAAAGTGATCATGGCGTGGTAACTTTAGGACTAATGCAAATAAAAGTGATCATGGCATGGTAACATTAGGACTAATGCAAATAAAAGTGATCATGGCATGGTAACATTAGGACTAATGCAAATAAAAGTGATCATGGCGTGGTAACTTTAGGACTAATGCAAATAAAAGTGATCATGGCATGGTAACATTAGGACTAATGCAAATAAAAGTGATCATGGCATGGTAACATTAGGACTAATGCAAATAAAAGTGATCATGGCGTGGTAACTTTAGGACTAAGACTAATGCAAATAAAAGTGATCATGGCATGGTAACTTTAGGACTAATGCAAATAAAAGTGATCATGGCGTGGTAACTTTAGGACTAAGACTAATGCAAATAAAAGTGATCATGGCATGGTAACTTTAGGACTAAGACTAATGCAAATAAAAGTGATCATGGCGTGGTAACTTTAGGACTAATGCAAATAAAAGTGATCATGGCGTGGTAACTTTAGGACTAAGACTAATGCAAATAAAAGTGATCATGGCATGGTAACATTAGGACTAAGACTAATGCAAATAAAAGTGATCATGGCGTGGTAACTTTAGGACTAATGCAAATAAAAGTGATCATGGCATGGTAACTTTAGGACTAATGCAAATAAAAGTGATCATGGCGTGGTAACTTTAGGACTAATGCAAATAAAAGGGATCATGGCATGGTAACTTTAAGGACAAATGCTTCCTGGCGAGGTACCCACGTCTAATTACTCCTGCAGCCTAGAGGTGAATCAGGGTGGGAAGAGACGGTTACATGTCTTTATAACGAATGCACATAAAACAAAGATTTTATATCGACAAAACATAAAGAATCTTTTTTCTTCTTTTTTTTTCTTTTTTTTGTGGGTGTGCCCACAAACAGCTGTTTCCCACCCCTAATAAGCCACCCCAACCGTTTCCCCACAAGATTTAAACCTGTACCCCACCCCCACATACATCTTTGTTATGTTTTCGTTACAAAGACCACAGAGTACTTTGCAGCCACCTAGACTCGGCTACTCACTTCTCTAAAGAGGCCATAACCTGGATAGAGTCCTTCCTCAGCGACAGGACGATGAGAGTGTTCTCCCCCTCAGTAGCAGCCAACCGATCCCCATACTATGTGGAGTCCCTCAGGGCTCCTGTGTCTCCCCCACTCTATACAACATATTCACTAAGCCCCTTTTCGATGATTTGGCCCATCTTGGTATCACCTACACGAACTATGCAGACGATACCAGATTCTCCACCCTCTTTCTGGAGATTACAACAAGGATTTGGCCTTGGTGAATAGGGTGTATATCATCATCCAGGCATGGATGGCTTCACACGGTCTATGCCTGAATGATGATAAAACAGAACTTATCATCCTGGGGACCCATGCCAACCTAAAAAAACAGGCCATGACTATGCTTCATTCGCGATTGATGGAAACACCATCAAGGTGTCCAAGGAAGTGAAGACGCTCAACTTCTACCTAGACTCCACCCTCTCATTCGACAAACAGGTGAAGTCCTTGGCCTCAGCCACTGCTTACACCTGCAAACTCATTAGAGCTGGCAAACACTTCCTATCTAACAACAACTGCATGATCCTAAGCCAGAGCCTTAATCTTATCTCGGCTTGATTATTGTAATGCCCTTTACATTGGTACTAACAAATCCATCATCAATAGACTACAAACCCTTCAAAAACAATGCCTCGGCATGCCCAAAAGATCACACATATCGCACATCAGGCGCCAAAACAACTGGCTTTCCACCCTGAACAAAATACAACTAAAATCGGCATCTCTGGTTCACAAAGCCCTAAACAATGCCGCTCCTAGCTATCTCACCAATAAATTCTCTAAAATATGCTCTACAAGACCTGCAAGAACTTCCAATGTCAACAGCCTCATCACACCTAGATTTAAATTGTCCAAGGCCGGAGGAACTAGCTTCCAGGTCCAAGCAGCCCAACTCTGGAACTCACTGCCACCTACCTTATGTGAAGACCAGCCATTTCTTAAATTCAGATCTAAATATATCAATCTCCTGAAAGCCTCTGACATCTAGCTGATCAGTACCCACCCAGTTCCCTTACTCCCTAGAGTAGACTGGCTACATTTCTGAGCAGTCATGCTAGACACCTCCCGGTTACCACTCTATCCCACTTGCACCTCCTTGATCTCTGCTAGTTAGCCTTATAGTGCCTATTTAAGCTAGTCTCGTCCTACCACCAATCGACCTCTCTGGTCTATGTATATTGAGCCTGGCTGTAGCCTGCTACTATTTCACCCTTATTCTGCACTCCATTGTTCAAAAGTCTAATTTTTAATTGTCAGCATGCTACATGTAAAATCCGGTATTCACTCAAATCTAACCTGTATATAATTGTACATACATGCACATCACCACACACTATTTGTAACCTGTACATTACTGTATATTTATGTTCTTCATTGTATATTATCTGTAACCTGTAACCTAAGCTTCACATTTTCTGTACTGCTGCGCCCGTTAACCTCCGGGTCTGGTGCGCATTACTAGTGATTAAAACAAACAAACAAAATGTTTGTTATATTTGCATTTTACATAACATTTCGTTATAAAGACTGTATACCGGATTAGACTGGCAAGGTTCAAAGGGAGTGGTCGAAAATTGATCAGCAGACTAAAAGGAAAGGTTGGGATCCTAACTGAAGAACAGTTAGTTTGAGACTGCGACCCTGATAACTTTAAATCATTCATATGGGAACAAGATAAACCCCAGATGGGGACGACCATTTGTTCAAAAAATCATAAATATAATTTGGACCAAGAAACCTGGGCCTGCAAATGAGCTCTACGGAAAAACTTGAGACTATTAAAAACATCATATATATCAAGATATGAAACAATTAAGGAGAAAAAATGGTTGATGAAAGAATTTCAAAATTGGAACAGAGCCAACAAATGCATAAAATTACAAAGGCTGAGGGAGTCCACGCTTAATGCCCAGATAACAAAGAGCTCTCGACATGTCTGGGCATTGGCGAATAAGAGGAACAATCTACAGCCACAAAGTAATAATGTCCCAGAGGAAGTCTGGCTGGAGCATTCTGGTTCCCTGTTTTATAGTTCTGTGAAAGAATTCACAGTAAATGTTCCCAAGAGACTCCATGGACCTTTAAAATATCAAAGGAAACAGTGGAGTTCTTGATAAAAAAGCTCCTTTTCATCGAGAGCTCTGGGTCCTAATAGTCAGACAAATCAAATTGTGAAATCTGATGTGGGCACTGGGTCGGGCATCTTACACGCACTCTTTCATAATATCATTGCTCTAAGAAAGTGCCCAGAAACTTGGAAAACCGCAATCATTGTTCCAATACACAAGAATGGTAATCAGACTGATCCAACCAACTATCGTCCGATTGCCCTGTTAGACTCAGATAGTAAGATCTGTGCAGGGAGAGTGTTGTTGGAACTTGAGAGCTGGGCAGAGAATAATGGCATTTTGGATAGACACCAGATAGGATTCAGAAAAAGCATGTCGACTCGACTTAATGGTTTAATTGTCAATATGCTTTGGGAGAGTGCATGCAAAGTTGGAAAGAGCCAACTGTATATGGCCATGGTAGACCTTTCAAAGGCATCCAACACCATAAATAGGTCTCGTTTATGGACAAAGGTAAGATTGTAGAGGAGGTCCCAGATAAGACCTGCACCATTCTCGCCAAGGTATGTGACGTACGAGGAGCAGCTGAACCAACAAAGGGCTGCAATGGGCCTCTGCCCTGTGTACATTAGAAGATCAATACCTGTTGAAATGCCCATAACCAGGCAACCCTGGGCAGCACGGTACCCAATCAGACAACCGTACCTGCCATTGGTACGAAACGACGAGTATTTACAGACTGTCCACGAGGAGACCTCGAAGGCCTTAATGGAAGGCCAATGGAAATAGACTAAGGGCCTAGGCAGCCCCGAGAACCACCAGAAGTGGCTACTGAAAGCTATGCATACCAGTACCGACAACTGCTAGAAGAATTGTAATGGATGAAGGAGAGAGACACTGTTAAAACGTATGAGAATGGTGCCATGAGACAAGATGGAAGCAAACGCCTTATTGAACGCATGCAAATAAGCTTGAAACGCAAGATGCTAAGAAATCGATACCGCCTGCAATGCTTAAGTAGAAGAATAGAGCGGCATGCGCCAACTATATATGTCTACCTCAATACAGCACAATGTACACGTGCAACTCCATTTTGTTTGAGCAGAAGGATGCCCAGGCGGCCCAGGCCCAACTGGCTGAGTTTCACATCTAGGTCCAAGCTGAGGAAAAGAGCGGGATCGAAACTTAACAAAGGATGGCTCAGCCGGGGAAATCGAGGTCAACCAGAGAAGTGGAGGTGAGCATGAGCTCACGAGGCTCCAACTTCAGAGGATGCCAGCCCGCCCGTGATGGTCAAGATAAGAGAGGCCCATACAGGTGGCCAAGCAAACACAGAATCAAATGCACGAAAAGACTGAGAACTGAAGCAGATTCACGGTAAACCAACACGTGACCAGACAGGCGTGAAGTTGTACTACCGCCTGATGTCATCCAGAACCAGAGGGTGCCATAACTTTTCCTGATAAGAGACTACAGATCCGAGGCCATACCCAGCCAACTAATTGACACATAGCCCTAAACCACTGATTGATGGAAGGGAGGCAGGGTGAATCTTGGGACACCAGGCACTAGGGTGTCTATTCTGCATGCTGCTAATTAAAGTGGAGATTGATGTTTAGGGGTGTAACTTGCCCAATCACAATGGACCATGTAATCTAGGGTCTTATAGACATTGTAACCAATGAGATGTCGTACTTGTAGTGACGTCAACCACGTGTGTTGTAGAGGGATAGGCATAGACATCCACCCGATAAGAGTTATTCAATCCGTATGCCTTATTTTCATATACAGATATAACACCTATACTTAAGTTACCTTTCCCAACCAATTATATTGCATGATGATTTTTTATATAAGTGCACGTCGATGATGACAAAGTTTGCCCATAAAAGAGGCTGTTGTACTGAAGTTCAGGGAAGTCGGGGTGAGACAGGTGTTCGTGATGCTGCTGATATCCACAAGCTGATGTATGTATCATTAAACTGACTTCCCTTTGCCAACTTACTGAGTCCCTAGTATTGATTTGTGCTGGAGTATGTAAGTCCTGCACCCTGTCCTCACACGGTGCAGCTATCTTGCATTACAAGTTTTCGAGGGTGAGTGCTGACCAATGGGCCCGTCAGTAATTACCTCTCCTCGTCAACACTTGGTAGCAGAGGATGGTTTCGGCCATCGATTATTGATAATCGAGTAATATAGTTATAAGACACCCTTAGACCGACGGCGCGAAGTAACTCTGGGCCTCCGGTTACATCGCGAGTCCTTTCGCTATTCCGGCTGAGTAGGCCGAGAAGCTTCCCGTGGACAGTGATAGTATATTTACTCCCAAAAAATCTGCAGTGGGTCTGAAGGAACCCGCTTTCCCAAGCATAACCCTTTTCATTCCCACGGGAAGCGGATCGGACGAAAACCATAAAGCGGGAAGAGGAAAGGGCGGTGATCCCGGAGATCCAGAGAGGAAAAGAGACGATCGGTGAGTGAAACAACGAAACTCGTTACCTTGGCAAATGACTTATAGGCATTAGAGCAAGTGGGGGAAAGGTAACGGAGGGTGACGGAGAAAGATAAAATAGTTAGAGGTAGAGAAGACGGTATATATATATAGTGGGGTAATGACTCGAGTATAAAAAGGAAGACAGATATAATAGAATTCCAGGGGGCACCTGAGCCAAAACGTAATAGAATACCAGGGGGGCACCTGGGAAAGGTAAAAACGTAAAAAGGAATACCGGGAAGGCACCAGAGAGAAAAACTGTAAAATTCACCTTGTTCCTGCGCTTTAAAGAGTGGTCAGAAGGAACTTGAACCCAGAGCCCACAGAGGGGGACGCTAGGCTACAATGACGTTTAAAGACGTCATAAAGGGGTAGTTCAAATCCTCCCATGACGGGGTAATAATTAGAAGGCAGGTATACGTTGCCCAGCTGGTGTCTGTCTAGTCTGTCAAGCTCTGTCATAAGTTGCATTTTGGTTTTTGCGATTCTGTAACTGAGAGGGAATCGCCAGTGAATTGATGGTTTCTGTTGAGTAAATTGATGGTATAAATTTTGGCAGGAAAAAGTGGATTGGAGCTTGCGGTTGTGGTGCTCGCTCATATTGGTGGAGAGATTTAAGTTATTGTGTAAACATTGTGGGTATTGAAGTGAGAAGATGGAGGAGATCACCCCGCTTATGCATCTATGTAAGCAATTGCCTAAGCACGCAGTGAAGTTGAAGAAATATAGCCAAGAATGGGTTAAGGGTACTGCCAATGAAATGTTTATGCCTTGGCCCCAGAAAGGGTTGTTATCTAAGGCTGTTTTGAAGCACATGACAACCTTCCTACATGCCACATATACAGCAAGAAGCTTGAGAAACGCCTTGCCGTTCTCGAGTTATGGAAGATGTTGAAGAAACAAAAGAAGAAGACCCACCTGTAGACTGGATTTTAAACATATGTACAAATGGGGGTGAGATGCCTACTGCGCCACCGGCCCCGCCGGAACCAAGTCATTGAGGGAAGCAAGTCAGAGGTCTTTAGAGGATGGCAGAGTAATCAGGGAGGCTTTAGAGGTAACCAAGGAGGGTTTCAAAATGTTTGAGGTGGTATCCAGAGTGCACCAATGGGCAGTCCAGCTATGCCAGATGGACAGATGGCCCGACCACAGCTAGTGTGTTGGCTGTGTGGAGTGACAGACATGTGGCACGCATGTGCAGAAGCCAAGGCATGTGGCAAAATAGTCAAGGAGCGGGAGCAGGTATGATGAATCAGCCAGCCGCCCGGCAACAAGGCAATGCACAGGACCACCTGGTACAGCAGCAGGCGGTGAACGTGCAAGCAAGGTGCACAGCAAGGGTTTCAACCCTCGAACTTGGGGAACTTGCAACAGGGGCAACCCCAGCAGGCACTGCCGCCGGTACCACAAGGTATGAACAATGGGGGTGTTCCGCAAACATATAGTGGGCCGAACCTATACATAAAATAGGACAGATCACGGGAAACTCGGATGTGCTCTATCCTATCGGTGACACCAGACCCTATTAGGGAACCGAGGGTAAATGTCACCATAGGGGGAAAAGAGTATTCCTTCTTAGTTGACACAGGCGCAATGCGCTCGTGCATAAGAGAAGGCAAGTTTTCCTTGTCCGGCGAGGCAATAGACACGCAGAGTTTCACTGAAGCTCATAGTAGAGTTCCCTTTACAGACACTCTCCCGGTCTCAGTGGGAGAGCATGAAATGAATATGCCCTTACTGTACTCCCGTCAGTCCCCAGTAAACATCATGGGTTGAGATCTAATGACAAAGCTGAATATGTCAATCTCATTTACTGAGGATGGCATAGTGTGCTCCACGCCAGGAATGCATTATTCCAACGTATGCAAAATGATCAAAGCATACTCCGGATGTGCAGCTATGAGAGCTTTACTGCTGGAGCCAGAGGTCTTCGAATATGGCGTGCAAGTGCTTATGGCAGGATTGCTGGGTCTCGCAGGCAAAACTATGAGAACCCCTGATGAGTTTCTTTTTAGACCAAGGATACCCATGCATGAAGAAGAGGGACAAATATTTCCTTTGGTAATACAGTTTGCCGCAGTAAAAGGGAAGGTGGTTTTAGTAGAAGGATACGATGACGAAGGAAGGCAATGGATGCGCTGTTATCGCCATTGAAGAAGGGTATCGAGTGACTGACGTCACAGATGATGATCTGTTCGAAGAGCACCCCGACTTAGAGGAGACACGGGTGGAAGTCTCATATTCTGGGTCAAAATGATCAAACGAGAAGTGCCACAGCGAATGATGCTAGCAATGGTACGACCAGAGTACTTTGAGGAGAACATGGCCCAGGTGCCAGTCACAGTATAGACAAAAGGGCCTTATGACGTAGGACTCCTGAAGGGAGCAGGAGAGGTGAAGATTAAACTCAAGCCTGGAGCGATCCTACCAAGAGCGCGGCAATACCCAATGTCCAGAGAAGCGGATGAGGGGATTGCGAAGACAATCTCTGCCATGATAGAGCAAGGCATTCTGGTAACCTCAGAGTCACCTTGTAACAAGGTGATCTAACCTGTCAAAAAATCGAAGGGAGGGTCTTGGCGTTTAATCCAGGATTTATGAGCATTGAACGACATAGTCGAAGCCGAGTTCCCTCTAGTCCCTAATCCATCCACCATTTTGTGCAACATACCCACGGAGGCAAAATATATCACGGTAATCGATTTGAAGAATGCATTTTTCTCGATTCCATTGCACCGTGACTCACAAGACATGACGTCATTTACTTTCAGACAAATGCACCTGAAAAGTACAACGCTGCCACAGGGTATTGTGAATATCCGTCCATTTTTAACAGAGTCCTGCAAATGGACCTAAGCAACATTGTGGTAGACAGTGTTATATTGCAGTATGTAGATGACATTCTGATCTGCAGCACCACTGTAGAGCAATGCCGACACGACTCTGTTCAGCTATTGACCATATTAGCTGAGAAGGGATACAAGGTAGACAAGGACAAGTTGCAATACAGCCAACAAGAGGTGTCATATATAGGGCAACTAATCTCACATGAAGGGAAAAAGGTAACACCAGAAAGGGCTGAAGCTATCATGAACATGGCTAAACCGCTCACGGTAAAACAAATGCAGAGCTTCTTAGGCCTATGCAATTATGTCAGAGCATGGGTCTTCGATTACAGCTCGTACACCAAGCCCTTGCTCCAGGCCTTAAAGAAAGCCCAGGCAACAGAAGGAAAAATTGAATGGACTGAAGAAATGTAAAGGGGGTTTGCAGAGCTAAAGGGGGCAATTTGTAACGCCCCAGTTCTTGAGATCCCCAATTATGCAGAGGAATTCTATCTTTTCTCTCATACCAATGGCAATTTTATGAAGGCAGTGCTCACTCAGCGAACATCGCTGGGGTACAAGCCCCTAGCGTACTACAGTGGGAGCTTGGACCCGGTCATGAGGGGCCACTTCCCATGCAAGCAGAATTTAGCAGCTGCCGCATTTGCCATCCAGAAAGCATCATCCATTGTGATGGGATGCTCCATGACATTATATGCTGAGCACTCATTATTTGCCATATTGGAGAAGCCAAAAGGCACCTTGACTTCACAGAGAGCATCTGCATATGAGGTGATTATCTCAAATCCATCGATCAAAATAGTGCGATGCAAAACTGTGAACCCTGCTATGTTTATTGGCGAGCCAGTCACAGAGGGAGAACCTGTGCATGACTGCGCCAATTATGAAGAGTTTCATGATGAGATCCCCATGGTAAGAGAGAATGCTCTGCAGGCGGAGAATTTGTCTTCATTGACGGGTCATCAAGAATTGACCAAGAAGACGGGCAAAGGTATACAGGCATGGCCGTGATCAAACACATGACAAATGGAGAGTTCCAAGTACTTTTCAGTGCACGAATACCATCCCACTATTCGGCACAGGCCGCAGAACTAGTGGCATTGATACTCGCCATTGAGAATCACGCAGACCAGGAAATAACAGTGTACAGTGACTCCGCCTATGTGACATCCACCGTGCACGCAGGCCTGGCACGATGGAAAAGGAGGGGCTACCTCCGAGCGGACGGCACGCCAGTACAATATGCAGCCTTGTTGGACAGGCTGATAGAAGCACTACAGCTCCCAGTGTGCATAGCGGTCGTCAAGTGCGCCGTTCACACCAAGGAAACATATTTGGTGTCACGTGGAAACCATGAAGCGGACACGGAAGCCAAGCGCATGGCATCCAAGGGTGGGACAATCATGGACGTGGAGGTGGCACGTACCCATGAACGAATGATGATAGCCCGAGCCACTCCAGAAGCCTATAACACAATGGGGGAGACACAGTTAATGGAACTCCAGAGGGACGCACCTCAGGAGGAGAAGAATTTATGGAAGCGTCGAGGGAGTTCTTTAAACCCCTCTGATGGGTTATGGAGGCAGGACAGCACTGGTAAACCAGTAATGCCTGTCACCCTTCTAAAGGTAGCGTTAGAACAGCTCCACTACCCTTTCCATATGTCAAAAGAAAATCTTGCTGCAACGCTCTCAGAAGACTGGTTCACGCCGAATCTAGCGGAGCATGTTGCATTCTTTATGGTCAATTGCATAATTTGCCAGCAATTCACCTCCGGGCACACATTGAAGGTGATGAGAGGAATCATTCCCAGACCTGAAGGGCCTTTCCAGCACCTGCATATCGACTATGTCGACATGATTCAGGTTTGTAATGGGTACAGGCATTTAATTGTCGTGGTGTGTCCATTCTCTAGATGGATAGAAGCAGGGCCCTGTACACACCCTGACGCTGCCTGTGCTGCAAAATTCCTGGTGAGGGAGGTTTTCCCCAGGTGGGGGGTGTGTGAGGTTATGAGGTCAGACAACGGGCCCCATTTTGTAAACTCAGTATTTGAGCAGATTAGCTTGTTGCTTGGTATAAAGCACAAGTTCTCGTCGGCGTATCACCCAGAAGGAAAAGGCATATGTGAGCAAGCTCAATGGCCTGTTGAAAGAAAGGATAGCTAAGTTGAAGTTCACATTAAAGAAGGGATGGCTGCACTGCCTGCCATTGGCATTATATGCACTTCGGAACCAGCCAGGCTCCGACCATCACCTCACGCCGCACAAAATTATCACTGGTAGAAGAATGAGAACCCCTCTTACCCCCCGAGATAGGGCTAGATGTGATGCCCAGCCTGCTAGGGAGGTTCTGGGAGAAGAAATGAAGAATTACCTTAACTGCCTTACCTCTGGTACATCTGTCATTTCAGGCCAGCTGCAGCAACGGCGTAAAGGGAACAGCACATCACAAAACACAACAGACAGTGCTGAGACAGGCGCAGCACACAGTCTTTGAGCGCCACTCATTTTTCCCTGGTGACAGCGTTTTGGTGAGGAACTTTACGAGGAAGAAATGGGACGAACCACGATTTAATGGCCCTTTCATTGTGGAGGACTGCACCCCGTCCGCTATCAAGCTCCAAGGAAGAAAAGCCTGGATTTTCCTAAATGACATCAAGCCCTTTATAGGAGAAGGTGCTCCTGCTGCATCCACCGTGGAATCTACAGACAATGGGGAAGGACCACAGCACGTGCAGACAAGGTCTATGGTGAGGAAGAAGGACGCACAAGCAGAAAAGAACTCGCTGTGAAGATTGTGGCTATACATTGAACTTTCTCTCTAAGCACTGAACGAGATGCAAGATTTTTCAAACAAACGCAATGTGCAGCTGAACTCGCCGAGCAAAGAAAAAGATTGCATACTCTGAACCTGCAGTGACACTGGTAACGAAAACACGTAGAGCCACAGAGTAGTGAACAAAGAACTCTAATACCCTGATAAGCAGTAAAGGAAGGAGACTCTTATAAGCTGAAACTGTTATCCTGAAGGACCCAGCATAAGGACTTTGTTCACGAACTTATGGCACACCCAAGCAGGAGCCTTAAGTGGATGTACTCACCTATTTCCAATTAGTGACATTGACTTATCCATCACTCATAGGGAGAGAAACAAGTGTCACAGAATTCATCCAAGATCCAGAAAATAAGAAGGTAATCAGGCAACTATTGACTGTCATCGCAGAGGTCTTCGCGAGTTGCCCGAGCACAGTGTCTCAAAGACCAAATGCTCCCGCTCAAGCAGTCATTGACGAAGTGACCTACACGTTCCTTCAAATATCGAGAAATGCCCAGGACTCATTGGGAGAACAACTGACACACGTACTTTCATCAGAGACCAAGAAACCTAGCTCAGTTGAACCAACTGTGGACTAAGCTAAATCACCTTGTGGTAGTCCATGCAACAGGAAGGTGCAGAGACTGTGCAAATCAAAAGAAAAACTCATGACAAGGACCCTGCCAAACAGGACAAATGTCCCTATCCCCTGCAGACACGCAGCTTGCCCATAACGTCCTAATTAGACTCGTTGCAGACTATCCAGAAATGGTGGGAAGACCTGCTGATGTCGACGTTGCAACCTTCCTCAGAAATCCAGCCAATTTCTTACACATGAAGACTCTTCTCCACGGCATAATGCTCCAGGTGGAGCTATCTAACTTCCAACAAGAATACCTCAGGAGGTTCCAGTGAACCTTTCCGCTGAGGGGCAGATCGGGGAGATAAGCAAAGAACCTGTTCACGACAGCAAAAACCTTTGATTGAGACTCTGCAAAACGAATAAATGTCCCTGTCCCCTGAGGACAGCCTACTAGCCCACAATGTCCTCTTCGGCTTAGTAAATGACTTTCCGGAAATGGTAGGTAGACTTGCCGAGGTTGACGCCCTCACCTTTCTCAGAGACCCTGCCAACACGAGAAAGATAGGAACACTCTTCTATAGCATACAGCTACAAATTGAACTGTCCAGCTTTCAGAGGGAGTTTCTGAGAGAATTCCAGGGAAATTAGTCAGTGAGGGACAGATAGAGAAGGCAAGGACTGATCAGACTGCAAAAAGACCGGTGACCTAAGAAACAGAGAATCCGAGCAAATGTCATTGTCACCTGAAGACAGCAGAATTGCCTTCACAGTCTTCTTTCACTTCATCGAGAACTTTCGAGAACTAGTGGGTAGACCCATCACTGTCGATGTGCCCACTTTTCTAAATGATCCAGCAAAGAATGCCCAACTCAACAGACTCCTGAGAGCTATTGCATCACAGCTGAGAAGCAACCATGGACATCCACTGCTGAGAAGGGTTTTAGAAAGGAGAGGTCCAAGATAAAACTGTTTTGATCATCACCCCCAGGGGCAGAGCACGGAAATAAAGACACAGTTCTCCATGCTTTTAACAGAGGACAGATCGAGGAAAGCAGAAACAAGGATACCAATATCGTGATTTTATTTTTCTGGTTTTTCTTTTTTTCATCATCCTCCCGCAGTGGAGTAAATGGGGGGGAGAGAGACTTTGCAGCAACTCGACCTCGAAGAACCAAGTGAAAGGAGCAGAGCAACGAACTTCACTGCCGTGTTTACTTTTTTCAACCTTTTTCTTATTTTTTCCTACCTTCTCATATGTTCAATTTTATTTTCATTTTTGCTTTTATTTTTTCAATGGTTTATCTATGCGTGATGTGCAGCGAAGCCACCCTTTTATGGTGCCACAGTGAACAGATCCCTGTATGTCCTCAGGGCCTAATCGACTTTGAAGAATGCCCTGGGACAACGTTTATCATAGAAATACAAAACGAATGTGATATGCTGGAAGCGATAGTCTAACCTTTTTTCCATAGTCTAGCAAAGGATCTGTACTCCATAACTAGAGACTTCCGTCATCACTCGCAAGAGGGGGGACATTAAACTGCACCCGCCACTTTAGTGTTTGCTGAACTTTTTAAGTAACGAAATCAAGATAAGAAAAGAAATAAACTATTGACTATGGAGATATTCGAGATGGGGGCCAAAACAGTAATTTAGTTGTACCACCAGTGGATGGGCGCCTCCGCTTTCCTGGAAGGAGGTGTTGCAAACTGTCCTTCAAGGCAATCATATGTATATGTTTAGTGATTATTCTAGTATTTTTGTCGTTAATGAGCAGAACTGCATTTTTTATTGCTGCACGAAGCTTCCCAACGTCTCTGCATCCACCAGGTAATGAGCGTCTGGGCCCCACAAAAGCGCCCAGACCCTGTATAGTGATCCCTGTTCCAAGAAAACCTGATGATAAAGCAAACAATTTACAGTTGAATGTAATTAGCAGTAATACGTACACACCTGAAGTAATGAATGGTGAGAAAAGCTGGAGACAGGGCCAGCACGGAATGAATGATAACATAGCACTGTCCACGGCACGCACCCATACACGGAATGCACATGAGCAAGGGCAAGTGTCAATGGCTACGCAACCACAGGCCGGAACAACCGAAAAAGAAAAGATACCTGTGAAACGAACAGCTCCAGAGAACAGAGAACCAAGCGAGCAACAAGACAGAGATGGCATGACAAAATCCCTCAAGAGAACAGAGGAAGCTGCGAAAGAACTTACTGAGAAAACACACGCGGTAGTCGAGTATGTATTTCCACTCATACTTAGAGCAAAGAAGCTACACAAAGAGCTGAGCAATCCAACCACCACAACTGTGATAACAAGTACGCCTGCTCCAACGCCAGAAATATGACCAAGCTTACGACACCGCCACGTGTTGGAAGGATGAGCCAATGGTGGCGGGAGGAGGTCTACAAGAGAATGCATGAGGGAAGGAAAGGAAACGCAAGACCTCCCCCTATTACTGCAGGGCAGGAATGGAACTGTCTCACCGAGGACAATACCTGAGAAGCTACCTGAACGAAAGAGCAACACAGATGCATTCAGAGACATAGGGATAGCTAATTACAGGAAAACATTGAGAATCAAGAGAAGCCCATATGAAGCTGACAATGAACTTAATGACTATTTGGACAGCACAGCCCATCTTGGAAACAATATCTGGTACCAGCACATGAAGGAAGTTGGACGAAGGCAATCAGAAGGAGAATGTTTCGTCTGTGCACTCCTGCCATGCAGCATGGATAAGTCCAATATCTTCGTGGCTGTAGAAGTAGATGTCCCCACAGCACACTGTATGTCACACATAGCTATGTGCAACATCAGACAACAATTCAGCCTCATTGATATGGGCCAACGAAAAGGACTACCCTGATGAAGACGGGTTTGTCCAGGACATCAAAACAAGAAATAGGGCGCACACCAAGAATCATGTGATTATATACGAAAATCCTGACGTCAAAGGGTCAGGAATAAGGTGGGAAATAAACTCAAGACTGAACATCCAAGGGAAAACGGCAGAAGAAGCTCAAATATGGAAGAACCGAGGACAAATGCAGATCTGGGGATCAGTAGTCTCCCCAGACGGAAGGGAAGAAGGAGTAGTAATCTGCTGAGCTTGGATGGTCCTTGGAGCCTGTAAAGAAGCAATAGAGAACTCTCAGAGACTCTGCAGACAATTGTGGCCAAAATTGGTAAAGCTGTTGCCATGGGTCGAAGACAGAGGAGGACCCTTGCAGAGAGTACCACTGGAAAACCCGAAACTGTGCTTTAGAAGTAATGGCACGAGGAAAATGGGGGAGAATCAAAACTGCAGACGAATATATGAAGCCCAAGGAATGACACAAGGAACCGCCGTCCTAATGGATGACTATTGGGCATGTGGGTCCAAGGCATATATAAGACTACCTAGGAACTGGGGAGGCATATGCACACTGGTGAACGTCCACGTTCCTGCACTTGTGATCCCAAAAGTGAACTGAATTTGGACAGCTTTCTGAAAGCAGATGCTCACCTGAGGAAAAGGAGGTCTGTAGAGCTGACATCCAGAATGAAGAGAGAAACTACTTTTCTGCCAAATCGGAAGAGGCTTTCATGCGATTCCATACGAACACAGGCTGTTCAGCCTCACTTCAACAGTATTCACCACAATGCTCCTGCCACACATCCAAATTGGAGTGAATGCTAAATGGTTGCAGATAACCAGATGGGAGTTACTGCAGACCATCAACACAACAATAAAAGGATTCAATGCGATCAAAGAAGAGCTGAGAGCGGTTAGACTGATGACCCTCCAGAACAGATATGTGCTTGACATGATCACAGCAATGGATGGAGGTGTTTGTGCAAAAATCGAGAATCATGTTGCACATTTGTACCATCGCATGATGAGGAAAATGGAACCCTCACAGAGGCCATAAGCATGTTGACTACTTTAAAAAACCAGATGACTAATGAAACGGACGAAGTGGATGATGACAGTTGGTTTGGAACCTATTCTCATGGGTCCCGCAATGGATGGCCGATATATTCAAGTTTCTGGGGAGCCTTGCTAGCAGTGGTGCTGCTAGGATTCTGTGTTATCAAGATAATCATCACACAGTGCCAGAAAACTGCAAAGAAGGCATTGGGGATGAAAATTATGGTCAATGTCGAACCAGGCTGGAAGCCAGAGACCTGACAGATGAGGAGATAAGGACTTCATGAAGGCCCGTGAATTTGCACCAGAGGGAACAAAATTCACTTATCCCAAGAAACGAAGAAGGTATGAAGGCAAATGGATTTACTGCAGTCCAAATGGACAATGCCAATTGATGACCTGGAATAAGGATGAGCATGTGAGAACAGCAGGAAGCTTGAAAGGATTGATAAAGATATGGACACCCAAATTACACACATTCACGCCTTCTTGTGTAAACCCAGGAGACGATGAGCAAGAATCTGAGGAATCAAAGAAACTGAATATAAAGGAGGAAGTAGGAGTGGTCGATGAACCGACCAGAGGGGGGAATGTAGAGGACGTCCCAGATATGACCTGCACCCCTGCCCCTCAATGCGAGTTGCCACTAAGATACTTGCCAAGGTATGTGACGTACGAGGATCAGCTGAACCAACAAAGGGCTGAAATGGGCCTCTGCCCTGTGTACATTAGAAGATCAATACCTGTTGAAATGCCCATAACCAGGCAACCCTGGGCAGCACGGTACCCAATCAGACAACCGTACCTGCCATTGGTACGAAACAACGAGTATTTACAGACTGTCCACGAGGAGACCTTGAAGGCCTTAATGGAAGGCCAATGGAAATAGACTAAGAGCCAAGGCAGCCCCGAGAACAACCAGAAGTGGCACCTGAAAGCTATGCATACCAGTACCGACAACTGCGAGGAGAATTGTAATGGACGAAGGGGAGAGACACTGTGAAAACGTATGAGAATGGTGCCATGAGACAAGATGGAAGCAACCGCCTTATTGAACGTGTGTAAATAAGCTTGAAACGCAAGATGCTAAGTAATCGATACCGCCTGCAACGCTTAAGTAGAAGACTAGAGCGGCATGCGCCAACTATATATGTCTACCTCAATACAGCACAATGTACACGTGCGACTCCATTTTGTTTGAGCAGAAGGATGCCCAGGCGGCCCAGGCCCAACTGGCTGAGTTTCACATCTAGGTCCAAGCTGAGGAAAAGAGCGGGATCGAAATTTAAAGGATGGCTCATGCCAGGGAAATCGAGGTCAACCAGAGAAGCGGAGGTGAGCATGAGCTCACAAGGCCCAACTTCAGAGGATGCCAGCCCGCCCGTGAAGTTCAAGATAAGAGAGGCCCATGCAGGTGGCCAAGCGAACACAGAATCAAATGCACGAAAAGACTGAGAACTGAAGCAGATTCACGGTGGACCAACACGTGACCAGACAGGCGCGAAGATGTACCACCGCCTGATGTCATCCAGAACCAGAGGGTGCCATAACTTTTCCTGATAAGAGACTGCAGATCCGAGGCCATACCCGGCCAACTAATTGACACATAGCTCTAAACCACTGATTGATGGAAGGGAGGCAGGGTGAATCTTGGGACACCATGTACCAGGATGTCTATTCTGCATGCTGCTAATTAAAGTGGAGATTGATGTTTAGGGGTGTAACTTGCCCAATCACAATGGACCATGTAATCTAGGGTCTTATAGACATTGTAACCAATGAGATGTCGTACTTGTAGTGACGTCAATCACGTGTGTTGTAGAGGGATAGGCGTAGACGTCCACCCGATAAGAGTTATCCAATCCGTATGCCTTATTTTCATATACAGATATAACACCTATACTTAAGTTACTTTTCCCAACCAATTATATTGCATGATGATTTTTTATAGAAGTGCACGTCGATGATGACAAAGTTTGCCCATAAAAGAGGCTGTTGTACTGAAGTTCAGGGAAGTCGGGGTGAGACAGGTGTTCGTGATGCTGCTGATATCCACAAGCTGATGTATGTATCATTAAACTGACTTCCCTTTGCCAACTTACTGAGTCCCTAGTATTGATTTGTGCTGGAGTATGTAAGTCCTGCACCCTGCCCTCACACGGTGCAGCTATCTTGTATTGCAAGTTTTCGAGGGTGAGTGCTGACCAATGGGCCCGTTAGTGATTACTTCTCCTCATCAACAAGATCTTTGGGTATCCCTCATGGTCTCCTGGCAGCAATCATCTAGCTATGAGAACACATCGATCCAGGTTACGCTGGCTGCCGAGGGCCATCTATCCACCATGATAAGCACAGAGAGAAGTGTAAGGCAGGGTTGCATCTTGGCACCCTACCTTTTTAACATTTATCTGGCAGACCTGGACAGGTTCTTGAGTGAACATGCTCTAGCGAGCCCTAAAATTGGTGGCAAAAAGATTTCCTGGCTGGCATATGCCGACGACATCCTTTTGCTAGACTTACCCTCGAAAGAATACAGCAATTGATGTTGGCTATGTGCTCCTACATAGAGGGCACTGAGCTCTTCATTAATCTCGGGAAAACCCAGATTAGGAGGTTTTCAAACCCTACAAGAAAAAGGTTTGATTTCAGCTGGTCTGAGCAAACGCAGAGAATAACATAGAGTGGAGATTGCACCTACCTTGGTTTCCGTATACTGGCTGGTCCAAATAAGAAATGAGTTGAGGAAGGACAAGAGGCAAAGGTCGAGCAAGCTCTATCACAAATGAAATCGATCAAGAATTTGTATTGTACATTTTTTCGATTTGGCCTCATATCAGGTATGACAAAGGCAAGGTGATACCATCTATGTTATATGGCATGGACATTGAGTCGCAGGCCTGGGGACTGAACTGGGAGAAGCTTGAGGGTAGACTGTGGAAGAAGTTGCTGAACCTCCCACCATCACTCCCGATGGCTGCTCTCTATTATGAGCTGGGCTTGAATTCCTTAGGGATCCATGTGCATTGGTGATTAATTCAGCGATATCGATGCATTAAGTGCCCGATGAAAAATACACTGTTTGAAGAAGTATCTATGGACGAAGTAAATCACCCTAAATACCATTAGTGACATCGTGTCAGGGACCTCCAAAACATTGAAAGACCTAAGGATGATCCTGTAAGATGAAGAGTGCTCCAAGGAAGCTTGACTGGGTCGAGACCGTAAAGGAAGCTAAAGCTTCACAAGAGCCATTCTTTCTTAGACAAACCTAAAGGAGTTGTTCCGGCGTATCTGGGGAGGATCCCTGATGCGCGCAGAAAAGAAACATGAATACGATTCCGCTTAAATCTACTACTGACGAGAGAAATCATAATTAGCAGACTCAAGCTCAAAGATCTAAATGGCACTTGTCCAACATGTGGGTCTCCTTGAAACAGACCTTACGCAACCTCTTTATGGAATGTTTGGGGGGCAGAGATTTGGTGATCTCCTCTTTTGCCCGCTTTGTACATTGTGAATATTGGATAGACACGGAGGAAGGTTGGCAGAGACTTTCCTCGGGTAACAAGACTACTGTCAATTGAAGTCTTAAGAGTATTGAAAACCCTTGAGCTTGCTGCCCAACGGGAGTAGCAGCAAGCATGAATACCCGAGTATTAGTGGGCTGAAACATTCATAGTAAATCATGTTTGATTTCTATTTATGATGAAATGTACTTTGTTTTTTGTAAAGTGATAATTTAATGAGAGATATGTGAAAAGCCAATTCTGGCAGGAACACATTAACAATCATTTTTTGTTTAATTAAGTACTGGCTGGGACCTCCCTGGGTTGCTGGCAGAATGGCTTTCTTAATGCTAGCTGGGGCCTTTACTGAGTGCTGACAGAGGGGCTCGCTGGAGTGCTAGCTGGGGCCTCGCCGGAGTGGTAGCTGGGACTCTAATGAATGTTGGCAGGGGAGTCTCTCCTAAGTGCTGACAGAGAACTCTGCTGAGGGTTGGCTGGGGGTCTCTCCTGAGTACTGACCGGGGACTCTCCTGAGGGTTGGCTGAGGGTCTCTCCTGAGTGCTGACCAGGGACTCTCCTGAGTGTTGGCTGAGGGTCTCTCCTGAGTGCTGACCAGGGACTCACCTGAGTTTTGGCTGCAGATCTCTCCTGAGTGCTGACCGGGGACTCTCCTGAGGGTTGGCTGGCAGTCTCTCCTGAGTGCTGACTGGGGACTCTCCTGAGGGTTGGCTGGGGGTCTCTCCTGAGTGCTGACCAGGGACTTGCCTGAGTGTTGGCTGCAGATCTCTCCTGAGTACTGACTGGGGACTCTCCTGAGTGCTGCCAGGGGACTCTCCTGAGTTTCACGCTGTGGTCTGTCCCCCTGAGTTCTAGCTGTGGCCTCTCCTGAGTGGTAACTGGGGATTTTCATGAATGTTGGCTGGGAGTCTCTCCTGAGTGCTGACTGGTGACTCGCCTGAATGTTGGCTGGAGATCTCTCCTGAGTGCTGATTGGGGACTCTCCTGAGTGCTGCTGGGGGACTCTCCTGAGGGTTGGCTGGGAGTCTCTTCTGAGTGCTGACCGGAGACTCTCCTGAGTGTGCCAATGGGGCCAACCGCGCTCCGAGCTGCCACACAGCTGAGAGGCTGCCTTCAGCCCCCCCACTGGGGTCTCAGGTAAGGTTTTTAAAAAAAAGAATTCCCCTTTCCTCCCTCCTCCCTGCCCTCCCCACCCCACTTACCTTCTTGCTCCTTCGTCCCCGGTGGGGGCCGATGGAAGCCTCCAGCTGTGTGGAGGCATGGAGCGGGCCATCCCCGCTCCATGCCTCCACATGGCGGAGGCTTCCATCGTCCCCCGCCGGGGACGCTGGTACGTATTATTTATTTTTTCTTCCCCTCCCTTTCAACCCCACTTACCTTCTACTCCTTTCTTTTTTTCGGGAGCGGACGCACTGAGAACACTTCTGTTTCCAGCGCGTCCGATCCCGATGGCCGCCATGGAAAGGGAAAACGGACTCCGTTTTGCCTTTCCCGCCCATTTTCTTGGTCGTTTCTTTTTTTTGTCCCGAAACGCTGCAGCGTTTCGTGATAGAAAAAAATGCTTTTGCGTGCTCTGGCCACGCAGATATTGCAGGCCGGGGGACTAATCGCAATATGCCCTCGCGGCGGGGGCATTACCGACTCTCGTGATGGGCCCCGGGTCATTACCTGAGTCAGTAATGCCCCCGCCGCTCGGGGCATATTGCTTAATTGCTCTCCATTGGGCGTCAGTTACCCCCAAGAAGCTGCAGAGACTGGACTCTTAAGTTCTCCCCTCCCTTCCTTTATTTTCTTTGTTCCCTTTTCCCTCCATTGCCCCGCCCCCCTCCCACACCCAATCCCTGACTTCCCTTTTTCTCTCCTTATATCAACTCACTCTCTCTCGCGATAGCTTTCTCTTCTCCCTCCTATTCCTCTCCACTCTTCCACTGGCCCTTCCTCCTCTCCACTCTTCCACTGCCCTTCCTCCTCTCCACTCTTCCACTTGCCCTTCCTCCTCTCCACTCTTCCACTTGCCCTTCCTCCTCTCCACTCTTCCACTTGCCCTTCCTCCTCTCCACTCTTCCACTTGCCCTTCCTCCTCTCCACTCTTCCACTTACCCTTCCTCCTCTCCACTCTTCCACTTGCCCTTCCTCCTCTCCACTCTTCCACTTGCCCTTCCTCCTCTCCACTCTTCAGCCTTCTCATCTCTCCACTCTTCCGCTCACTCTCTCCACTTCTCATCTCTCCACTCTTCCGCTCACTTCTCCAGCCTTCTCATCTCTCCACTCTTCTGCTCACTTCTCCAGCCTTCTCTCTCTCCACTCTTCCACTTGCCCTCCTCCTCTCCACTCTTCCACTTACCCTTCCTCCTCTCCACTCTTCCACTTGCCCTTCCTCCTCTCCACTCTTCCACTTACCCTTCCTCCTCTCCACTCTTCCACTTGCCCTTCCTCCTCTCCACTCTTCCACTTGCCCTTCCTCCTCTCCACTCTTCCACTTGCCCTTCCTCCTCTCCACTCTTCCACTTGCCCTTCCTCCTCTCCACTCTTCCACTTGCCCTTCCTCCTCTCCACTCTTCCACTTGCCCTTCCTCCTCTCCACTCTTCCACTTACCCTTCCTCCTCTCCACTCTTCCACTTGCCCTTCCTCCTCTCCACTCTTCCACTTACCCTTCCTCCTCTCCACTCTTCCACTTGCCCTTCCTCCTCTCCACTCTTCCACTTCCTCCTCTCCACTCTTCCACTTGCCCTTCCTCCTCTCCACTCTTCCACTTGTCCATCCTCCTCTCCACTCTTCCACTTTCCCTTCCTCCTCTCTCCTCTTCCACTTTCCCTCCTCCTCTCCACTCTTCCACTTCCCTTCCTCTCTCCACTCTTCCACTTCCTTCCTCCTCTCCACTCTTCCACTTCCCTTCCTCCTCTCCACTCTTCCACTTGCCCTTCCTCCTCTCCACTCTTCCACTTGCCCTCCTCTCCTCTTCCACTTACTCTTCCTCCTCTCCACTCTTCCACTTGCCCTTCCTCCTCTCACTCTTCCACTTCCTTCCTCCTCTCCACTCTTCCACTTGCCCTTCCTCCTCTCCACTCTCCACTTGCCCTTCCTCCTCTCCACTCTTCCACTTGCCCTTCCTCCTCTCCACTCTTCCACTTGCCCTTCCTCCTCTCCACTCTTCACTTGCCCTTCCTCCTCTCCACTCTTCCACTTACCTTCCTCCTCTCCACTCTTCCCTTGCCCTTCCTCCTCTCACTCTTCACTTGCCCTTCCTCCTCTCCACTCTTCACTTCCCTTCCTCCTCTCCACTTGCCCTTCCTCCTCTCACTCTTCCACTTGCCTTCCTCCTCTCCACTCTTCCACTTGCCCTTCCTCCTCTCCACTCTTCCACTTGCCCTTCCTCCTCTCACTCTTCCACTTGCCCTTCCTCCTCTCCACTCTTCCACTTGCCTTCCTCCTCTCCACTCTTCCACTTGCCCTTCCTCCTCTCCACTCTTCACTTGCCCTTCCTCCTCTCCACTCTTCCACTTGCCCTTCCTCCTCTCCACTCTTCCACTTGCCCTTCCTCCTCTCCACTTTCCACTTGCCTCCTCCTCTCCACTCTTCCACTTACCCTTCCTCCTCTCCACTCTTCCACTTGCCCTTCCTCCTCTCCACTCTCTCCACTTGCCCTTCCTCCTCTCACTCTTCACTTGCCCTTCTCCTCTCCACTTGTTCCACTTGCCCTTCCTCCTCTCCACTCTTCCACTTGCCCTTCCTCCTCTCCACTCTTCCACTTACCCTTCCTCCTCTCCACTGTTCCACTTGCCCATCCTCCTCTCCACTCTCCACTTGCCCTTCCTCCTCTCCACTTGCACTTCTCTCTCCACTCTTCCACTTGCCCTCCTCCTCTCCACTCTTCCACTTCCCTTCTCCTCTCCACTCTTCACTTGCCCTTCCTCCTCTCCACTCTTCCACTTGCCCTTCCTCCTCTCCACTCTTCCACTTACCTTCCTCTCTCCACTCTTCCACTTGCCCTTCCTCCTCTCCACTCTTCCACTTACCCTTCCTCCTCTCCACTCTTCCACTTGCCCTTCCTCCTCTCCACTCTTGCCTCTTCCTCCTCTCCACTCTTCACTTACCCTTCCTCCTCTCCACTCTTCCACTTGCCTTCCTCCCTCCCACTTTCCACTTACCCTTCCCTCTCCACTGTTCACTTGCCCATCCTCCTCTCCACTCTTCCACTTACCCTTCCTCCTCTCCACTCTTCCACTTGCCCTTCCTCCTCTCCACTCTTCCACTTCCCTCCTCCTCTCCACTCTTCACTTGCCATCCTCCTCTCCACTCTTCCACTTGCCCTTCCTCCTCTCCACTCTTCCACTTGCCCATCCTCCTCTCCACTCTTCCACTTACCCTTCCTCCTCTCCACTCTTCCACTTGCCCTTCCTCCTCTCCACTCTTCCACTTGCCCTTCCTCCTCTCCACTCTTCCACTTACCCTTCCTCCTCTCCACTCTTCCACTTGCCCTTCCTCCTCTCCACTTGCTCTTCCTCCTCTCCACTCTTCCACTTACCCTTCCTCCTCTCCACTCTTCCACTTGCCCTTCCTCCTCTCCACTCTTCCACTTACCCTTCCTCCTCTCCACTGTTCCACTTGCCCATCCTCCTCTCCACTCTTCCACTTGCCCATCCTCCTCTCCACTCTTCCACTTGCCCTCCTCCCTCCACTCTCCACTTGCTCTTCCTCCTCTCCACTCTTCCACTTACCCTTCCTCCTCTCCACTCTTCCACTTGCCCTTCCTCCTCTCCACTCTTCCACTTACCCTTCCTCCTCTCCACTCTTCCACTTGCCCATCCTCCTCTCCACTCTTCCACTTGCCCATCCTCCTCTTCCACTTGCCCCTCCTCCTCTCCACTTTTCCACTCTGTCTTTCTCTTTGGCCCTCTTACCTTTCCTTTCTTCCTCTCACATTTTCCATTTCTCTTTGTTTCACTTTTGTATCCTCTCGTCGTCTTATCTTCCACGTTATCTGATTTAGGGTCTTTATTTGGGGTCCTCATTAATGGTGCAAGGCTGAGATCTGCTCTTATGGCCTTCCTTTCAGTGGGGGGGGCCTTTTCACATTAATGCATAAGTGGGGTGCACCATGTGCCCTGCACACAGAGGAATGAGTCCACATTTTGCTCCAGTGCAGGGCCAAAACTGCTGGACGGAATAGGACCAAGAACGAATCAAATTGGGCACGAAGCGCTGAATCGATTTTCGGAAGGGTTGGGGTTCTGGGGTTATTCCGTCCCCTTCTCCCAAAATGATAGCTATATCTCCCATGGTGCTTTGCAGCAGCAGTGGATTTTCAGAAATGAAAAAGCTGCCATTTGTTTTGGTTCGATGTGAGAAATGTTCGCCAGCACTTTCGAAATATTTGTGAACATTTGAAAACAATCATTGAAAAAATGCCTTTTGGCAGAGGAAGAAGGATGAACTGACATCAGGTGGGGAGGGGCTGGGGAGAGGTGGGGAGGGGCTGGGGAGAGGTGGGGAGGGAAAGAGGACAGCATGTGAAATTGGGGAGTTGGAGGGTGCTGGGGGCCAAGTTTGGAGTTTGAACGTATTTGCATATTTGGTGTCATTTTTACATTATTAGGGGTATGGTGAAATATTTGGGGTTATTTGTAGTCCAGTGCTAATATAACCGTGGTTATGGGAAACAAGTTAAAAAATAAAAAGGGAGAGAAAAAAAATGGAGTAATGCTAAAACAGTGGAATTGTACATCTACAGTGATGTGTGGGGTGACCAACTGGGGCAACATGTCTAGGGGTGCAATTTGGCTCCGGCCAGTGAGCACGAAGGGTGTGTCTAGTGGGCCCGAAAGACATGTATAGTGGTACCGGCTGAAGGCAGTGTCCACCAGGTGGGTCCAAAGAACATATCGGGGGAACATGTACAGAGGGCACGGCTATGATGTGCTTCGGAACCAATTATAGACGTATTCACTGAAGCCGCAAGGTCAACCCCGCCAGCTATAGAACATGCTGGAGAATCTAGTTTACACAATGACACAAACACAGAAGACACAGTCATTATCTGGGTTAATGGACGGATAGAGAGAGGAGCCCGACTTGCCCTGAACTAAATTATAGGGGAAGTCAAAAGGGATGTGCAAGAGCACCCCCGGGGACTCAGGCTGTCAAAACACTTTGCAGATCTGGCACTAAACGGTTCAAGAACTCTCTCTCTCTCTCTCTCTCTCCACCTCTCCCTCTCTCTCTCTGCCTGTCCCTCTCTCTCCCTCTCTCCTCTCTCCCTCCACTCTCCTCTCTCTTCTCCCTCTTTCCCGCTTCTCTCTTCTCTCTCTGTCTCTCTCTTTCCGCTCTCTCTTTTCTCTCCTGTCTCTCTCCTCCCCCTCTCTCTTTTCTCCCTCTTCTCCCTCTCTCTCTTATCCCTCTTCTCGCTCTCTGTCTTCTCCCCTCTACCTTCTCTCTCTCTCTTGTCCCTCTCTCTCTCTCCCTCTCTCTCTTCTCTCTCTGTCTCCTCTCTCTCTTCTCCCTCTCTCTCCATCTCTCCTCTCTCCCTCCACTCGCCTCTCTCTTTTCCCTCTTTCCCGCCCTCTCTTTTCTCTCTCTGCCTCTCTGTCTCTCCCTCTCTCTCTTCTCCCTCTCTCTGTCTCTCTCTCACCCTCTCTCTCTTTTCTCCCTCTCTCTCTCTGCCTGTCCCTCTCTCTCTCTCTGCCTGTCCCTCTCTCTTCCTCTCTCCTCTCTCCCTCCACACTCCTCTCTTCTCCCTCTTTCCCGCTCTCTCTCTTCTCTCTCTGTTTATCTCTCTCCCTCTCTCTCTTCTCCCTCTCTCTCCCTCTCTCCTCTCTCCCTCCACTCTCCTCTCTCTTCTCCCTCTTTCCCGCTCTCTCTTTTCTCTCACTCTCCCCCCCTCCCGCTCTGTGCACCTGACACCAGAGTCCTAGCTTGCACCTGGGACCCGAAGCTGGCTCTGAGCCAATTAATTCCTCGGCTGCGTATCCAGGCCGCAGAGCTTTTAAGGTAAAACAAACTTGAGGGCGGTGTGCATTCATGAAGCCCTGCCCTGCGTTCCTCGTCTTTTCATCCTGTTCTCACCAGCTGCCACCTGCTCCTGCCTGCTCCTGTCCCTACCCCCTTTCCGGGGATAGAATCACTGGTCGCGCTGCTACTTGCAATACGTGGATCATCCTGGCATTACTACCACACAATGGCCGCCCTGCCTGGCAGGTTTGTTTGTTTGTTTGTTTGTTTATTTGATAATGCGCGCCAAGCCCTTGGGCAGCTGGGCGCAAACAATACAAGTAGACTCGAAACTTAGTTACAGCGCCTGACACAGGCTACTACAAAACAGAGGTAACTTACAACAAATGATACAAGTGATACAGTACATATAGGATCAAGATGGGTAAGCGTAGAACAATACTGTCTTAACATATGTATAGCATGATCAGCTAGATAAGGGTGAATATCGTTACATATCATTGTTGTGCAGCCATTTGAGAGCGTTACTTCTAAATCTAGTGTAGGGTAATGGGCGTCTGAGGTCAGGTGGGAGTGTGTTCCATGATTGTGCAGCTCTAACAGGGAAGCTAGATCCACCCGCCGTGGTTAGTTTAAATCTAGGGACTTCGAGTAGGAAGGTGTTGGCAGATCCCGTCGGTTGGTTTGAGGGTCTCCAGTTGATTCTTTCAACTAGGTAAGGGGGTGCTTGATTGTTTAGGCATTTCGATGTAAGAGAAATAGTTTTAAGGAGGATTCTGTCCTTTATCTTTAGCCAATGGGCCTCAGTCCGGTATTTGGAGATATGTTCTCTGCGTCGGATATTCAAAACTGCTCTTAGGGTGTTATTTTGTAATCTCTGGAGTTTGTCAATGACCGCCTTATTTGCTCCTGAGTATAGGGCGTTACAGTAGTCCAGTCTAGACATGATAAGGGCATTGGCCAGGGTGAGGCAACTGGCACTGGACAGGAATGGTCTGGCAACACGGATGAGTTTACAAGTATAAGTGGTTGTAGAGGCAAGGGAATTCACTTGCTTTTTGAGGGTGAGAGCTGAGTCAAGGTAAAAACCTAGAGTTTTTACCTCTCGCATAACCTTAATAGTATTGTTGTCGATGTTAAATGAGGCATAGTCCGGGGTGAGTTTAGTTAGGTTATGGTCTGATCCGAGGAGCAGGATTTCAGTTTTATCGTCATTCAGGCAGAGGCCATGGGTGGCCATCCATGCCTGAATGAGGATGTATATTTTATTCACCAAGGCCAGGTCTGCTTCATAGTTGCCCGAAAGGGGTATGAGGATCTGCGTGTCATCTGCATAATTTGTGTAGGTGACACCCAGTCTGTCCAACTTGTCGAACAGTGGCTTGGTGAAAATGTTGCACATAGTGGGTGAGACACAGGAACCCTGTGGGACTCCACATGTAATTTGGATGGAATCGGCACAGGTAGAGGTGGAAAAGACTCTCATGGTCCGGTTTGCTAGAAAGGATTGAACCCAGGCTATAGCTTCCCCTGTAAAGTTGGCAGCGAGCTTGAGGTGGTTGCATAAAACTGCATGATCCACCAGATCAAAGGCTGCTGACAAGTCCAGGAGGAGTAGCAGCGCTGTGTTCCCATTATCCTTGAATTCCTCAATTTTAGTTTTAAGATCTATAAAGGCTGTTTCGGTGCCATGGAGAGGGCGGAACACTGATTGGTGCAAGCCTAGTAGATGGTTCGCTTCTAAGTAATCTTGAATTTGGAGATAGGCTACTCTATCGATGATTTTTAGTAGAAAAGGTACGGTGGTGATAGGTCTTTAATTAGTTGGGATGGACGGATCAAAGGTTTGTTTTTTTAGTAGGGGGAGGACCCAAGATTCTTTTAGGTTGGCCGGCACAGTGTTGGATTTAAAAGAGAAGTTGATAAGCTTCGAGATAAACGGGGCTAAATCTCTAGCTGCGTCCTTTATTATTTGTGCTGGGCAGCTGTCGCCCTTACAGTTAGATGGCTTCAGTGAAAGGATAACCTTTTCACTGTCGATGATGGAGATAGGTTTAAAGCTAAACGGCGTGATAGTATTAGGTTCAGTTGCTAGAGGTACTTGTTGATCAGTAGGAGGGAGGGAGTCCTTTTTATTAGTTATTTTGTGTTAGAGGGTGGAAATGTTATTCGATAGGGCATTCTGTATGTTAGTGCACCATATCTTGTCCTTGGGGACCGTGTCAGTTGGTTGAATGGGGGATTCCATTTCTCGGAGGATGGCGAAGAGTTCCTTGGTATTAGATTTCGCATTAGTAATTCTGTCATTGAATAAGTTCTTTTTTGTATTGATGATTTCTGTCTTGTAATATTTGGAGAATTGGGTTAAGTTAGCTTTATTGTCGTCGGTAGGCGAATTGCGCCAGATAGTTTGGAGTTTTCTTTTCTGCTTCCTGAGGTCCTTAAGTTGGGGTGTGAACCCAGCATTAAGGTGGGCTTCTTGCTTAGCTTTGCGTAGTTTTGCAGGTGCAATGGTGTCAAGTGCATGAGACATAGCTTTATTAAAGGTGTCTACTAGGGTGTCTGGGTCAGTATTGTTCTTCAGGCCATTGATAGTCGGCAGGAGGAGGGGGATGAGTTTTTCTGTGGTAATGTCTTTTTTACTTCTGGTGGGGAGTGGTGGTATCATTTTGATAATTTTAGGGCTGAGGAGGTCAAGTGTGGCAGTGAAATTTATTAGATAGTGGTCGGTCCATGGTTGAGGGATGATGTCAGTAATGACTATGTTGCAGTTAAGTTCAGATACCCAGTCAAGGGTTCTACCTTTAACATGTGTGGGGTGAGGACTTTTTGGGTAAGGCGTGGTCGTTTAGGATGGCTGTTATAGAGAGGGCATTTTTATTATCTGGCTCATTGAAGCCAATATTAAAGTCGCCCAGCAACAGCGTTTGCGAGTGATTTTGGGTATTGTTAGCTATGAGGGTGGTAAGGTCATCTTCGAAGGTTCCCAAGGGACCTGGGGGTCTATAGATCAAGTGAATAGTTAGCGTGCGGTTATTAGAGAGTTGCAATTTTGCTGAGAGTACTTCGCAGGAAGCACAGGGAGGTGAGGTGATGAGTCTGATAGGCAAAGTAGTTTTAGCGATGATGGCTAGGCCACCGCCTTTAGCATTGGGTCTATCTACTCTGTGGATCTGGTAGTTGTCAGGTACGGCTAGCATCAGGGAAGGTCCTGCTGCCTCTTGGAGCCAAGTTTCTGTTACGACAAGGAGGTCGATATTCTCGTTGTTTAGTATGTCAGCAATTTCAGTTGCGTGGGCTACCATGGATCTGGCATTGATAAGGGATCCAATAAGTGACAAAGTATTCTTAGGAGTGGGATTACTTACAGGTTTGTCTGTGTGTGTAGGTTTGGTCTCTGATGTTTCTTTTTCTGAGGCTAAGTGGGACTTGGGGTCGGAATTGAAGGTTGTGTGTCTTGAGTTTGCTTATCCAAGTGGGTCTGTGTAATTCGGAGTATAAAGTATTATTTACACTATTTCTTTTGGGTTCATATATGCAAGGTAGTCTTGCCCTAAGTCTCAAGTTTCTGTCTGTGGGGGGGCTAGTGCTGTAGGTAGCAAAGGCCATGATAGTAGTTAGTAGGGTCAGAACGGTCAGGTTTCTACACATGGTAGTTAGAATGGTTAAGGGGTCAAGTGAGTTCCCTTGCTTTGCTGAAGTTATCTGGCTAGGCTAAGGTGTCGCAATGTAGGTTTGGTGTGGCAGGTTGTAACCAAGGGGTTCACCTAGTGGTATGGGTCATGGAGCATGCTAATAGGGCCGTGTAGCAGGTGTGTGCTGTTTCAACCTGGGGTGGTTTGCTTAGCTCGGAGCAGTCATAGCAAAGTGTAATGTCAGCAAGAGAATCACATAGACATCGAGGTGACGTCATTACATATTGGCATGACATTGGAATCCGATATCACGTTATGGCAGCATAGGGCTGGTAAATGGCATGGGTCATATAATTCCATAGTTGCGGCATGAAATCACATAGAAATCAGAGTGGCAGTGCATTCAGGCATCATCTTAAGGTCACCATGGGGCAGATAAGGGAATGCGCAATCGTAAGGCGTGTTCCTATTCGTAGTACATATGTTGGAGTATCATAGTATGTTCAAACATCACTTTAAGGTTGCCAAGGGGGACGGTAGTACAGAGTGCAAGCAGAGCAATTTACAGTACAGAACGGGAGACAGTGTAGGACAATCGCACAGTGTTAAGGACCGGGTTAGGGGTCGGTCACTATTGGGGCAGGTTGTATAGGCCGTGCCACATACCACGCAGAGTTAATGGAAGGCGTGCAGGAGCCAGGTAATCCGGTTTAGATGTAGCTTGTAGGAGTGGGCTTTTCTCGGTATAAAAGTACGTTCATGGTGGGTACGGTGCATGATAGATGTAAAAGGTCTGGCCGAGTTACTTCAAATGCACTCCGATGGCAGTGCGACAGGGAGTAATACAATGGATATCAGGCCGGGGGTGCGCCGTGGAAAAGTTCACTTTGGATGGCGGGTGCTCGTTATAGGGGTTATCAAAGTTTACTGTAGCTTCCGCTAGGATGTGGGCGTTTGCAGCTGCCCTGAATGTAATAGTTGTAGAGCATCGACTTACCCTTGACCGTCGCAGCGAGTGACACGGGTTCAGCGGCGTTGGCGGTTGGAAGGGCTGGACAGGAACGGACAGGCAGTTGTCCTTATCCCTGTGGTCCTTCGCTCCTGTTGGCCGGCTCACGCCTTGCCGGCATGCTATTGGCTGCTATAAAGGCTACACCAGCCAATCCAGATAGGCGGCCCCATCAGCCTGCTTTCTGGATTATCGAAGCTCCTGGAGAAGGTCCTCCTCGCTCGACTCAGCGACTTCACCTCCGAAAGAAATCTACTAGCAAAGGAACAGTTTGGATTTCGAAAGGAGCATGCAACGACTCATCAGCTACTGAGAGTGGTGGACACCATCAGCCACGGATTCAACATCAAGAAGTCCACAGGAATCGTCTTCCTGGATGTAGCCAAAGCATTCGACCGAGTCTGGCACAAGGGACTGCTGCACAAGATGTTTGGCCTGGGATTTCCGAACTACCTGGTGAAGACGATTGCAAGCTACCTGGGAGCCGCACCTTCCATGTCGCCATGCGGTCTGAGATGTCCTCTTCACATCCATCCGAGCAGGCGTGCCACAGGGATCGAACTCGGACCCTTCCTGTTCAACTCTTCACCAACGACATCCCGACAGATCTCCACAAGACGAACCTGGCGCTGTATGCAGACGATGTTGCAGTAATCTCCCAGTCTTTCAGCGAAAAGGAAGTGGCGAAGAACCTGCAAGCTTCATTGGATACCATCGCAAAGTGGTACAGCGACTGGCGGATAGAACTCAACACCAGCAGGACAACTGCAACGCTGTTCACCAGAAAGAAGATCAAGGAGCACCCACACATCAGCCTCAACGGGGAGACCATCAAATGGGAGAGCAGCAGCCGCTACCTCGGTGTGACCCTGGACAGCAAACTCAACTGGGAAAGCCACATCGAGAATACTCAGCAGAAGGCAACAGGAAAGATGGCAGCGCTGTACCCACTCCTGAAGAGCAAGTCCATGCCCCTCCGGACAAAGATCAACGTCTACAAGGCGATCATCAGACCAACCCTGACTTATGCCTCCCCAGCATGGATGACCTGCCATGAGCGACACCGGAAGAGTCTTCAGATAGTCCAGAACAAGGCCCTGCGGATATCATCTGGAGCTCCAATCTTCACAAGGATAGCTGACCTTCACAGAGACCTGGACATCGAGATGTTGGATGAACATCTAGCGAAGCTGAGTAAAAACTTCTGCCAAGAACTGGATCAGAACCGGAACCCTCTGATCAGAAGACTCACTGCCACCACTGCAAACCCCTTCGACCGCTACCCGCGGCCCATCACTGCGAAGACCCTGTGAAACCAGCCCTACTGTGACAAGACCACACAGACCAAGAAGAATCCTAACTCATGGCTAGACACTCAGCCCTGAGAAGATGGACTAATGAGGCTGGAGCCTCGGTATCCAAAAATCACCGCTGATGGATAAAAATCTATCAGCAAGAAGAAGAACAAGCGCCAGGTAGGCGGCTTCCAGGAAGGTGGTTTGCCGACCAGGATCAGGCAAATGGTCGTAGGGCGGCCATCTTGGAGTTGGTATTGCCCGCATGTGTGGCAATGGATTCCAGAAGGCATTTGCTAGAACTGTTCTCCAGCCCTGTATGGCGATGGGATGGTTTACTCGGCGTGTAGCTCTCCCGCGTGACACCGTGTAACCCCAAACGGCCCTCTGTGAACCAGTGCTCACTTAGGGGACCCCTGGTGACCCACGGTGACCTTATGCGACCCCATGTGACAGCTGGCCAGCGTGCACGGAGCCCAGTGACGGTGGGTATCCTGCGCCTCGGCCCAGCAGTCTGCGGTGCCTCGCTACCCCTTGCCAATGTGAGTAGGTTTAGTGCAGAGGGCTGCCTGTGCTGCACTGTGGCTCGTCTCACTCTGGTACCAATGAGGTGCTGTGGAGGTGGTGGTGCCATGTGTTCTCCTCCCTGAATGCATTGTGTGCACCTGTGCGTGCTCGAATAATTGGCCCAGTAGCTGCACCACCACAGCTGATTGTGGTAGCCGCGCCAATGATTGGGTCTCCCAATCCCGCTCCGCATTTCGTCCTGGCACCTTCCAGCTGTGGTGAAGCAGCGACCGCATTATCAGTCTCCTGTGTAGAGGGTACGTCTCGCTCCGGGCGCTGGCAGAAAGGCCCACATGTCCAGCACACACTGCGAGGTGCAGTCCCTCTCTCGAGGTGCTTAATGCCAGGTCCGCTACTACTTCACCAGATCCTTACTCACTCTGGTTCTAACAGACTCCCAGGTTCATCGCTCTCCTCTGCTGGGTTTTCCTGCAATAGTCCCCTCTAAAAAAAACCTATTTCCCAAAGCCTTCTTCCATCGACATCCTAAAAGCACGTGCACTTATAAACATGGGGCCCAAAGCCAGGAACGCCAAGAAGACGCGGCCACGCTGCATATCTTGGGGATCACAGAAACGTGGGTCACTGACACTGACTGACTGCTGCTCGTTACGTGCTGTTGCAAACTCCATGCGAAGCATAGACAGCAAACATCAGGGGGTGCGGTGCCCCCTCTCTGGCACCACTATACCTGGTGCCCCCCTCTCTGGCACCACTATACCCGGTGCCCTCCTCTCTAGCACCACAAAACCCAGTGCCCTCCTCTCTGGCACCACTATACCCAGTGCCCTCCTCTCTGGCACCACTATACCTGGTGCCCTACTCTCTAGCACCACAAAACCCAGTGCCCTCCTCTCTGGCACCACTATACCCAGTGCCCTCCTCTCTGGCACCACCATACCTGGTGCCCGCCTCTCTGGCACCACAATACCCACTGCCCTCCACTCTGGCACCACCATACCTGGTGCCCTCCTCTCTAGCATCACAATACCCAGTGCCCTCCTCTCTGGCACCACAATACCTGGTGGCCGCCTCTATGGCACCACAATATCCAGTGTGCTCCTCTCTAGCACCACAATACCCAGTGCCCTCCTCTCTGGCACCACAATACCTGGTGGCCGCCTCTATGGCACCACAATATCCAGTGTGCTCCTCTCTAGCACCACAATACCCAGTGCCCTCCTCTCTGGCACCACAATACCTGGTGCCCAGTGTTAGGGAGAATTCTCTGTTTAGGCTGAATTTCCTAACCTAGTGAGTCCCCCAGCAGCTTTGCTGGATTTTTGGGGTTTATTTTTTTCTCATGCCAAGAGTGAGACTCTTTTACCCTCACTCTTGGACATGATTTCAGTGTGTTTCTTTGAATCTAGATGTGTTTAATGGGCTGTGGGGTCTTTTACTCCATAGGGTTTCATGTGTTTTTGTGATGTGTGTTAAACAGCAGCCTCCGTGCAGTAACACAGGGGTGTCATAGTGACCCCCAGTATAGACTCCATACCCTGGGACTGACTACTGTCTCCCAGGGCATGTAAAGTCACCATTGACTTTACTAGTCTTAAATTCTGAACAGAACCAGTACAAACCATCATACTGTGGACGTACTGGCTGGGGCAATTCGATTGCCCAGGGTCTGTTAGTCGAGGGGGCACGTCTCCGTCCCCCCTGATCGAGTTTTGGCTGGTGGCAGTGATACTACTTTTTATATTCAACCGCAAATATTTCCTATGGGATTCCCATTGTTTTAGGCTACTATCTTTATTTAATTATTTAAGGTAGCCTCGAACATACCGCCGGTTTATTTAATTAATATTAATTCTCCGGTTGGTATTTTTTGCCAAAACTTGATTCTAAAATGGCGTTTGTGTTCTCTTCTGTGACTCCAACCCAAGTCGAGCCCTTTGTTCCACTTTTTGGCGGGCTTCTCCACAGAAGCCCTCCAAAGTGGTGCCACTATGTCTGGGGTACTTAGGCGGGGTGGAGGGGAATTTAGGCACCCTGGACTGAGTTGCCGAGGCAACTCAAGTCGCACTCCGTCCTGATTGGCCCAAGTGGTGAGCCGGCCGGCTCACCACTTAGCATGTTTGAGTGACAGCTAGGCTGAGTGAATGGGGGTTTGCTGCATAAAAGCAGGGCTTTGGGGACTGGAACTTCAGAAGTCGCCACAGGACCTAAGAATCCGACGAGGGAGAAGCTGAGCCGACCTGCCACGACACCACGACCGGTGGAGCCCTGCTGGACCGTCTCACCACTTTTCCCAACGACAGAGGAGATCTCCCGCCGGAGAGTCTTCTTCCTTTGACTGGTGGGGATAACCAGTTTCACCGTCTTTTCACTTTCCCGACATATCTCGTGGCCGCCTTGCCCGTGCTAAGCACCCCGGCAACCGGGATACCACGTTTTACCACGACCGCGAGATAAAGGTACCACCTTTTACCGGAAAACTCTGCGGCTGGTTTCTGCCCTGGTAGTGCAACGACCTGCATCTTTCCTCCACGTCGAGATCTTCTCTTCCCCTGGACGACGCTGCAACTTGCAACCACTACTAGGAACAACTGCCACCGCTGGAGGATCCTTCCCACTTAAGGTACCGTGTCCCACCTGGCTTCCCTTGCAACCGACTGTACGGGGTAGATTTAGCCCCCGGCTTTCGAACCTGGGCTAGCCTGGGACACCCTGGCTAAACTTTTCTAAAGCCCCTCTAAACTCTTTTCTGAACCCTTTGCAAGACTTTCTAAGCCTAGTGTAACTGTGTGATCTTGGGCGCATTTGTGCTCTGCCCTCTCTAAGAGTGGGCCCAGCCTTTGGACTTTGGCTCACCAGTGACTTTTTGCTCTTTGCCTTGCTAATAGTGTTCTTGAATCGTAGAGTGGTGTAACCCTGCATATTCTGCCTTTTTCCCTCCCTTTTTCACAACCTTAGTAGAGTGCAATCTAGTTAAGCGCTCACCTCTGTATGAAAATAAGTGGTGTCTTACTGTGATTTTCTAATAAGGGCAAAAGGGGTGTATATATCATAATAGTAACTGTTTTTAGAATATTTTTACAATAAGAGTGCTGGAGTGTTTCAACTGTGTGTTTTTAAATAAATAATTATATACTTTGATACCAAAGTTCTGGTCAGTGTTTGCTTGTATTATTGTATCTGAGTGCCTATTGAGTATACTTTGCATACTGCCCAACTCTTCTTGAGGGAAGTCTGACTGCTCAGCCACAGCTACCAGGTAAATCTGGGTGGTACAGACTGCTACCAAGTGGGTTTACTGCTAACACCTGTAGTCTTAAATCTTTTGCAGTGGTCCCTAAGGGAACTGCACAGGTTTCTGCCTAACACTGGTGTACAGCGGTGGGATATGTATTGAGTATACACTTTAGAGTGCTTTAGGATACCTTAGTACAACTAACCACAAAGCTTAGCACTGAAAAAGTAATCTTTCTAACATGTCAACTATGGAAAACTTATAGTCAAAGTCCTTCTTGCTATCAATTAAACTTAATGTTTTTAGTATGTTATTGCTACAAAACTGCTGATTGTTTAAGAGTTCTATGTAAGCATAAGAACCTCCTGACTAAAGGCAAGAAAATGGAGTTAATAGAAAGGTTGTTAGCTAACCAAAGTCTGGATGATGGGTCTGAGGAACCTACCAATGCCAGAAAATGTAGATAACAGTATAGAAATTGATATTGATCCAAAATGTTGATAATCTTGAGGAAGAGTCAGAAGAGGAGGGTGAGGCTGCTGTGACTGTCCCCCCTAGGCCTCTGTCTGCTCTACCTGCTGTACCTACTGGGCCTTTACCAAGTCCCACACTAAGTCCTCAATATCTCGAATTAGAGAAAATGAAACTTGAACTAGAGTTCAAGAGACTGAATACTCTGGCTGAACAGAGACATCAGGAAATGAATCAAGAACTAAGGCTAAGGGAAATGGAGCTCAAGCATGAGCTAGAAATGAAGAAATTGTCTGTTGAAAATGCTTCTCTCTCTGGCTCCTCTAGAAGTTCCAGTCCTAAAAGACCCGGATGCCTAAAGAATTGGTTGGTATGTATGAGCCTAAGTTGGATGTGTTGGATTGGTTGTCTCTGTTTGAATATAATCATGGGCTCCAGAACATCACAGGAAATGACTTACTCACCTGGTTGTTCTCTAGGCTTCCCCCTGTTGCAACTGATGTGGTAATGGAGTTGGGGGAGGAGGATAGGAAAGAGTATGAATGTGTGAAACTAGCTTTGATAGCTAGATTTGGGAAGACCCCTTCCCAGTATCTTAAGAGGTTTAGGACCTCAAAAAGCATGATGGTACCCCTTGGGCTACCTGGGTGAGTGAAGGGTTGAAAAACTTAGAGGGATGGATTAAGGTTACAAAGTGAACACTTATGAAGGTATGAAATAGAATTATATGTTGCCTCTATTGTATGAATATATGTATATTGGCCTACGCCAAGCTGCTAACAAGCTGCTTATAAACTACATGTGAATAAACTCGCATTGCAAGGTCCTGACCTTAGAAACCATGTAAACTGTCATTTTGGGTCAAGCCGCCATTTTAGGTTTTCTTGCTCTATAAAGTCACCATGTGAGCTAAAATGGTAGCCTATGTTATTCAGAACAGAACTCGATTGTCATGACCTCTGTACAGCTAATGTATAACTTGCCTGCAGGCCACTTGTTAGGGTCATGAGCTGAGACCTTGTCCTTCTGCTGACCTGTGTGCAATGGATTACCTGTATCACCGAAACTGATCTATAATTGAATGAGAACACCTGCTTAACTATATTGTATAAATTAAGTCCCGCATTGTAATGTTAGGCCTAGAGCATACATTATTACCATTTCTTCTTGTTAATGTATAAACCTAAGATGAACTAGATTTGACCTGGCAAGGGACCCTAGAGCAGTAACTTATTTATGGAATGGTTAACCTGCAGAAAGGCTGGACAACAGGCTGGAGAAATGTATAAAAGCCTGACTGTTTCAATGAATATTTGCACTCACTGAGCACACCGAACCACGCCGGAGTTCGCTGTGTTGTACTGAGGGTCGATAGCTATCTGAATTTTGTTCTGTTCTTTTGTAACTGGATTCAGTATAAAATAAAGTGCTTTGTATGTTCCTTTGTAACCTGTGTTTGGTGTGTTTCCTTTTTGGTTACCTGCCTCATATTATTTCCTTGTTTTCACAGTTGGCGCCCGGAATAGAGACCCTCAAGATTGATGCCGGATTATTGAAGGTTGACGCACGCTATCGGACCGGGATCGGACGGTGTGACATAACGGGCCCGACTGAACGAGACGCGACACCTCAACAGCGCTGCACGATCCGTTCCTGGACGATAGCCGTGTGGTCTGAGACGGCATCTTGACGAGGGTCAATTTTTTGAGGCGGGCAGATTTGCCGAAATCACCATACACAAGGTAAAATTCGTTAGGTAAGTCCTTTGTAAACCGATCGGTCCTCCTTAGGTTTGGTCAGGTGAGTCGTTACCCGACTCTTAATTCAACCCTGACAATTTGAATTTGGCGCATTGTATCTGCAGACACAATTATTGACGCAGTAACACCGAGTATTTGAGAAATGCCTGGGAAATTGTCTAGCTGCTTTAGGGCATTATTCCGCAGCGATAGACAATCTTTGGAATTTAGCCATCCGGCACCACAGGAGGGGTCACCGGCATGTACTATGTACTGTAAGCATGGCATTGGAAGTGTAGTATTTAATAAAATTTGGCACAGACAAACCAGACATGCCTCCGAACTTCAGTGGCCAGTCAATGGTAGTTTTGAGATCCCTCGTATTGAATATTTAGAGTCAGTCTTGTTAAAAAAGAAGGCCAGACCTGCAGCATTTGATGTTTTGCAAAATTGGAAAAGAGAAGCGTTGCAGCAGCTTAAAAGTAGGGAAAAACATGTGCGCCGTCATAAAACAAATGCTGAAAAGGCGTTGTTATATGATCAGGACAAACAGTCTGAGTCGGTTAGGAATATGGACAGGGCTTTCTCACTCGGTATTCAGAAAATCTATCCTTCTAAAGATCTTCATGTTTCTGATGAGTTTATCGACAAATTGTTAAATGAACGAAGGCCTGGTGCCTCTGCACCACCTCCGTATGTTCCTCTTCCTCCTGCTGTACCTCTTCCTGCTGTTATCCTGCTCTTCCTGCTCAACCAGTTGTTCCTATTCCTCCGGTTGTTGTTCCTCCACCTGCTCCTCTGCCTCTTCCCATTGCACCAGTAATAGTACCTCCATTGAATTTGCCTGCACCCTCACTCCCAAGTAGTTCTGTACCGCTTGTAGTTGATCAGGGTGCGGGGTCGAGGATTGTTACTCGTAATACTGTTCCTACAGAAAAGAAACAGGATTTGTTTGCATGGGCTAAGCATTGTATGGAGAGAGATGATCGAGCTAATGTTCTTGCCACACTTTCTAATATGGATAATTTTCCTGAGAAAAATGTTTTCATTGAAGGTTTAGGGATTCATTTATGTGTAATGTGGGGTAAATTAAATAATGCAGATCTCCCACAAGGGTTGAGGGACCTGAATACTTTAGCGTTTTCGAGAGACACTGTGGAGAAGGTACATGAGCATGTTGAGAGGATATTTGAGTATAGAAAGGAGTTGGAAAGGTTACGGAATGAGGATGACGAAGAAGAAAGTATGTATGTACAGAAACGATTTCTTCCGTGTCGTAAATCGACATCTGAGGAGGCGCGAATTTGTACAAAAGATGCGATTAGATGGATTTCAGACATATCGATAACTCCAGTTGAGGTATATGACACATACAGTCAATATACGCTAGAAATGCAGAGGAAAGTGATACAGGTAATGGTAGAGTACCTGCAGGATGAATGTTTAAAGAGAAAGGTTAGTTGTCCCACAGAGTTATTGAGCATTTATAAGAGAGCTTTTTCACTTGACACTTCTTCAACTGCTTTAGCGCTCGACTTAGCTCTGTTGCTTAGTAAGCGTTCGGAGTTGCCTACATCTCAGTTGCCTATGAGAGAGGTTCCTCCGACATTTGTCCCAAAGGTTGAGATTCCTGCTAATGCTGCAGCAGGTACACCTGCTGTGGACATTCCTGCACATTATGTATCGCAGTTTGTTCACGTCCCGTTTTCACGACAGGAAGTGAATACTATTAGACAAACTATTCCTGACATTAGGAAAAATCCGACAGGGTTCTATAAAGAGATAGAGTCCGTTTTGCAGTCCTCAGTGTTTACCCTAGGCGACATTGATTTGCTATTCCCTGTACTCCTGCCTGTAGATTTGTGGAAACAAGTTAGAACTATAGACGATGTACCAGGGTTGGGAGATACATGGGCTAACATAGTTAGGCTTGATGGGGAAAGGCCAGCTGGTGAGAGACCACCTCAGGTGATACTAACTTTGCCTGACAGAATCATTGCAAAACTGAAAACTATAATCCCGAAAAGAGAATTATTTGGGACAAGCTTACGGCCTGTGTCCAAGGAAAATCTGAGGGTGCTACCGAGTTCTTTAATCGGTTCGAACAGGTATTCTCGGATTTCAGTGGACAAGACTTAGGCACAGAGTCTGGGAAAAGATTATTTGTGGACAAATTTGTACGTGGATTGCTGCCTGACATCCAGTCACAAATTATGTCTTCTGAGAGCGCTTGGCAGGCGAAATCCCAATCAGAAGTACTGCACATGGCTCAGTACTACGAGAACCGTGTCAATAATGAAAAAGATAGAGTCGAGAAGAGAAAGGTGATTTGAAGACTAAAGTATTGTTACAGCAAATTGTTAGAGGCCCAGAGGGGTAGTTCGCAGATTAGAGGTCAGTATGTTCCACAAGGAATGTGCCCTTGGGTCCTGTGAATATTAACCAGTGTGCCTATTGTCGCCAGGAGGGTCATTGGCGTGCACAATGCCCCGTCCTTCGACAGAGGTCGAATAACACATTTGGAAATATGGGTAGACGATCCAGAGGTCGCCCGGGTGTAGGGGCCCTGGTAGAGGCCAGTTTTCGCAGGATCCCCAACAACCTTTTTCACAGGATAATCAGACTTCGAGTGTGGATACTAGAAACATATTTGATCATCCTTCTGCTGCATATCTATCTGAAGAGCTTCCTTTTGATGATATTTTGTTTCGTTAGGATTGCCCGAAGCAGGGTTTGGAACCTACACCTATTCCCGTTAATCAGAAAGGTCCCTACGTTGAAATGGTAGTGGGAAATAGGAAACATCAATTTTTGATAGACACTGGAGCACAGAAGTGCTCCATTGATCATTCTCGGGTTCCAAACATTCCACTGTCAGGGCAAACCAATGTTTCTGTAGGGTTTTCTGGCACACCAGTTGTTTGTCCGGTTTCTTCACCGTACCTATTTCTTTGGGTCCCTTTACGGACCACTGTCCATTTCTCTTGACTTCGAATTGTGGAGAGAATTTGCTGGGTTGAATCTGTTGAAGGAATTAAATGCGGTAATTCATTGTTCTTCTGATGGAGTGCGTTTGACGATTTCACCACAGCAATGTTCTGTTTCGCAATTCTTGACTAGACCTTTGCCGCCAGAATTCAGTAATGTACCAGAGTGTTTGTGGGCAGTTGATGACAATGATGTCGGTGTTTTGCAGATTGAGCCTGTTAAAATAGTTTTGAAACATGGAATTAAGCTGCCCCGTATTCCACAGTATAAGATCTCAGTTGAAGGCGAGCGAGCTTTGAAGAGCATTGTTTCCGATTTTGTGCATCGTGGGGTGATTGAGGAGATTGCAGGAAGTTTGTGCAATAGTCCGATTTTACCCGTGTACAAAAAAGGTGATAATGCAATTCCATTTCGTTTTATAATTGATTTACGTGCCATTAATAAAGTCGTCGCTCCGCAATTTCCAATTGTGCCTGATGTGACGACAATATTAACCATGATTCCAGCTACGGCTACTCACTTCAGTGTTGTGGACCTAAAGAATGCTTTCTTCAGTATTCCTATACATGAGGATAGTAGATACTTGTTCGCGTTCACCTTAGGGGGACGCTCATTCACATTTACTCGTGCACCTCAAGGTTATACTGAGAGTCCTAGTATTTATAGTAGGGCTTTGAAAGAGCAGCTTGATACCCTTGGATTGCCCCCTACTTGTACGTTGCTTCAATATGTTGATGATTTGCTTTTAGCCGCTGACTCTGAGAGCTCTTGTAAAGAGGGCACTGTGTTGTTGCTCATCCATCTAGCTAAGCATGGTCACAAAGCTTTGCTTAAAAAGTTTCAATATTGTTGCCAGGAGGTCGCCTATTTAGGCTATCTCCTGTCAAAGGAGGGAAGAAGATTGACACCTGAAAGAATAAAACACATTTCTGGCATGTCTGTCCCAAATACACAAAAGGAAGTTAGAGCCTTGATAGGTATGGCTTCTTACTGTAGGTTATGGATCCAAACTTCTCACTAGTGATAAAACCGATGTTGGCCTTGACGAAGAAGGGTATTTCTTCGCCATTGCCATGGAATACGGAGCATCAACATTCATTCGAGTTGCTCAAGACTGCATTATGTTCGGCGCCAGTTTTGGGCACACCGAACTATGAGAAGGCCTTTGTGTTGTTTGTGCATGAATGTGATGGATGTGCTTTGGCTGTATTAACGCAGGAACATGGAGGGAAGAATAGGCCATGCGGTTACTACTCTTCCGCCCTTGATCCTGTTGCATGCGCTTTGCCAAGATGTTTGCGCGCTGTCGCTGCTGCTGCTGCGTCTGTAAAACAGAGTGAGGGAATGGTCCTAGGCCATGATTTAACCCTGATGGTGCCTCACTCTGTAGATATTCTATTGAACAAAACCCAAACGCAACACCTCACTTCCGCACGACTGACAAGATATGAATTAATCTTGTTTGCTCCCCACATTCAAATTAGGAGGTGCTGCATTCTTAATCCGGCTGAACTCCTACCTTTCCCGCAAAATACTGTTTGCGGTGACGAAGAGTCACATGACTGCCTGTATACTACTGAACAAGATACAAAAGGCAGAGTTGATTTGAAGGACACTCCTTTGGATAACCCACAAGGGGAGCTGTTTTGTGATGGCTCCTGCTTCAAACTACTGGATGGTACATCCACAGCTGCTTATGCAGTCACTACATTGAGTACGGTTGTGGAGACCAAGAGAATTACGCATAACTCTGCGCAGGCCGCAGAGATTATAGCATTGACTCGAGCTTGTGAGCTTTCCGAAGGGCTAACAGTAAACATATATACTGATAGCCAGTATGCCTTTGGGGTGGCTCACAACTTTGGGAGACTTTGGTCAGAGAGAGGGTTTTTAACTTCGCATGGCACCAAGATCCAACATGGCTCCTGATAGTACAATTGCTTTCAGCGCTTGCGCTCCCTAGTCAGTTAGCGATCATTAAGTGCGCAGCACATCGCAAGATTATAGATGATGTAGGGAAAGGGAATGCTTTCGCTGATCAAATAGCTAGACAAACTGCCACTGATCTCTTCACGGAGATGTATGTTTCAAGGGAGACTGTAGATGCCTATGCAATGGATGAGGGTGTTGGGTCTGTACGGGATTCCAAGCCGATGCCACATTAGAAGAATCCAAGAGGTACTTGGGCCTCCTTCTGCTCCGTTTGAAGTGATTCACTTTGACTTTATTGAAATGGAGCGATGTAACAATCTAAAATATGTCCTTGTGGTCATTTGCGCCTTTAGTAAGTGGGTCGAGGCTTTCCCTGTTAAAGACGCTACAGCCATGACCACTGCAAAGACCATGTTAAAGGAATTCTTCCCACGGTTCGGTTTGCCGAGAGTTATCTGGTCGGATAATGGTCCGCATTTTATCGCTGCTGTAATTCTACAGATATGTACGGCAATGCAAATTGACAAACGATTCCATTCGGCCAGACATGCTCAGAGCGCCGGATTAGTGGAAAGACACAATGGTATCATAAAAAACAAGCTCGCTAAGACGTGTGCCGGCACCAAACTAAAATGGCCGGACGCCTTACCGATCGTGTTACTAGCCATGCGTACAACCCCTCAAACTAAGACTGGGCTCTCTCCATTTGAGGTGGTAATGGGGAGACCTGCCAATATCTGGGGTCTTCCGAAGCCTAGGGCATTGAGGAATGTAGAAAATGTATTGCTTTCAGACTATTGTAGCCAGTTGACTAAAAACCTGTATTTCATTTATCACCAGGTACGAGACGCTTTACCCGCGCGATACGAGGGCCCAGGCCACAGTATACAACCTGGAAGTTGGGTTTTGGTCAAATCCTTTGACCGATCTTCCTGCCTTGCACCTCGGTGGCGGGGCCCGTTCCAGGTCCTGCTGGTCACCCAAACAGCGGTGCGTGTCGCAGGCCGGAAGCATTGGATCCACGCGACGCATGTCAAGAAACTTCCTCACCCAGTGCCACACGTTACAGAAGAAACAGAACCCCTCGCTAACGCTGCAACCAATGATCCCAAAGCAGTGAGTAGCACTGAGAGTGCGTCGGAGAATCTTTCTGAGCCCGTGAGGCTTGGGGAAGCTGCCATTTTGTCTCCGCACTCTCCGAAAATTTTGCTCCCGGAAATTGCTGTTCCAACTTCACTTGCCTCTGATACGTTGCTTCCAACGGGAAGTGACGACATCTTGTTCTCGGATCAAACAATACCAGGCACAACAAGATACAACTTCCGGCCACGAAGATAGACATACGGCACGGTTTTGCTGTGCATCTGATAGACATACGGCACGGTTCGGCTGTGCATTCAAGGAAGGAAAGGATCATCAAGGGCTTGCTTTTGCCCAAAAAGTTGAGGAAAGGGCATTCTGTTGGCTAGGGTTGTGGAAGGACTAGGAATTCGCGCGGCCGGGATGTCGCCAGCTAAGAACATTGGGGTTTGTCGTTTGAAGACTACAATGCCTGCTACCGCCACCGCTGCTGCTCGTATTGGACTTATAAATAAGGGGTGACCAACTCGGACAATGAACAATGTGCCTGGGCCCCGAAAAC
>CM030328.1:239015475-239078258 GCA_002915635.3 Ambystoma mexicanum
ATTACCAAATTACTGTGAATGCAAGCAGACGTTCATGACCAAATGATAATGATGTGTTATTATAAAGCACTTACACGTAAGCACTTTATATAGAAAAATATACACCCAACATCACCCAAGCTGTGTTGGTACTCATTTATCGACCTCAGAATGATGAAAGGCTGAGTTGAGGCATTTAAGAACAGACTAAATCAGTGACTCACCCCCTGAAGTGTGTCTGAAATAAACCTTTAATGAGTCTAGCAATTATTTATAGGATTCCAGAAAGACACATTATTTGGTATTCCTATTCTTTCTTATTTAGGCTCAGTGCTGAAAGTGTTAGACTTGTAGCACTCCTGTTCTTATTTTTTGTATTTTTTTTAAGGGGCCTGAACAAGAAAGCCAGCCACTCCAGAAGTAAAGAGCCACATGGTGCTGGGGTGCTGGCCACAGACCAGGAGCTTGCATTACAAACAAAAAAAAAGATGTTTTTAATGTTTTTTTAGAGGTTGCAAAGAAGACCACAGAGGTCGCAAGGAGACCTCAGAGGTCACAGTTGCGACCTATGGTGACCCCTAAATGACGTCCTGTTTTGAGTATAAATGTGACAACTTGTATGAAGTTCGTTGGAGTTGAAGCGAGAAGGACGATTGCATCACTGCTGATTTCCATGACTCCCCGTTTTTTGTACTTGTCATTAAACAGACTCCCTTTGCCAAACCATTGAGCTGTCCTTATTGATTGGTGTTGGAGTAATAAATATGCACCCCGTTCCATCTCAAGGGTGCAGCTATCTCGACTTTAAGTACTTTGGAGCAAACCTCGGCTCTATGGGCCGGACGGGGGTCTCGGGAGTACACTTGGTAGCCGGATTGATGGTTATCGATTATTGATTAGAATAAGACACCCATTGACCGTCGACATAAAGTAACTCTAGGTTTTAGGCAATATCACGAGTCATTTGCCATTCGGCCGAGTAGAACGTGAAGCTCCCCGTAGACAGTGGTAGTGTAAGAAAAAACTGTAGACCAGGGTCTGAAGGGACCCGTGTTCCCCACATTATCCCTTCCCATTCCTACAGGCAGCTGAACGGGCGAAAAGCCGAAGAAGGCGGTAACAAAGGCGGTGATCCCGAGGGTCGGGAGAGGAAATATGAGAACGGTGAGTAAAAAAGATGTAATGTTTTGGCAAAAGTGCATGCTTTAGAACAAGTAAAGGGAAAAGGTAATGGAGGGAGATAGGAAAACAAAATATAGTTGGAAGTAGAGAAGAATGTATATATATAAGGGAATAATGACTTGAGAATAATGAAGTAAATAAAGGTTACTGGGGAGGACACCCGAGAAGAGAGAGGTTGCCGGGGAGGACACCCGAGAAGTGTGAGGATTCGCCTTGTTCCTATGCTTTTAATACAAGTGGCTAGAAGAAACGTGTACCCATTGTCCCGAAGAAAGGGGAACAAATAGACTACCACAGTGATTAAAGACGACGTGAAAGGGGTACGTTTAGACTCCATGAAGTGGTAATGATTAGAGGCAGAGATATCTGTGAGCAGCTGGTGTTCGTCTAGTCTGTTAAGCGTCTGTCTTACATGTTTTTTGTTGTGATGTCATACATCAAAACATTTTCCTTTTCCTTTTACGCGATTCAAAAGCTGAGATAATATTGTATATGAATTGATGTTTTTTGAGTAAAATAGAAGGTATAAAATTTTGTGAAAATTCGGGATTTGAGCTTGCAGTGTTTGGTGCTCGCTCATATTGTTGGAACTGTTTAAGCCACACAAAAGTATTGACAAGTGTTATATAAGAGGAAAGGAAACAGATTTAAGCAGGGAAGACATAACTCCATTGACACACTTATGCAAACACTTGCCAAAACACGCACCCAAACTGAAGAAATACAGTACAGAGTGAGTTAAAGGAACTGCCCACAAAATGTTTATGCAATGGCCACAAGGTGGGTCATTATCTAAAGCTGTCTTGCAACATATGTTATGTTATGTTATGTTATGGTATTTTGCATATATATATGAGGACATATTTGCATGCCACCTACATGGCAAGAAGCTAGACAAACGCCTGGCTGTTCCGGAGCTTTGGAAATGTATGAACACGGAAAGGAAGAGGAGCCGCCAATAGATTGGATACTTAACGCATGCACATAGGGGGTGGATGCCGACCGCGCCACCCGCCCCATCCGAAACAAATTTGAAGAAAGTAAAGACGAGGAATTATACCCGCTGAGAGAACTTAAAGCAGCCACGGAGTATAGAAACCCCACATATGAATCACCTACGTAAAGTAGTGACGAAAATCAAGGGAAAGATAAGGATAAGAATATTACCTCTACAGTCCCATGGGACAAGGGGAGACGGGATGACGACAGAAGAGATCAGGCACAGACAAGTGCATCTCTCGACAAAGAGAGAGAATGGAAAAGATGGAAGGGAAACAAAGATAGAACTGATGAGATAGCATTCGCAAAAAACAAATGGATGGGAGGGCAAATTCTATTGAAACTTGATGGCAAAGGCATTGATGACGCAAAACAAAAGGAGAGGTTAGATGATGTACAAAGAAAGGGAAAAGAGAAAGGGCCTCATTACGACCCTGGCGGAACGGGTTAACGGGCTCTGCAAAAGGAGGCAGACCCGTTAAAGCCGCTCTGCCACATTACGAGGTCCCCTTGTGGGACCCAGTAAGGACGCCCGGTAGAACCAGGCGTCCTTACCGGGTCCCGCGAGGAAAGAGGGAGCAAACAACGGGCCACTCGTAATCAGCCCATTGTTTGCTCCCTCTCCCATTCCCATTCAGCCCTATGGGGCTGAAATGGAATGTGGTAAGTCCGGCCCGGGTTCCTGGAGGGAGGAATTACCGGCTCTCCAAACTCGGAATGGCCCAGTAATTCCCCATTCTGGGAACCCAGACACGATTTCGGCGGCAGCCATGCCGCCAATAGTGGCATGGCTACTGCCGAGGTCATAATGAAGCCCAACGAGTCAAGAGACGAAAGAATAACAAAGAAAGATAGACAAAGGCGAGAACAGCTATATCACGAAGAGCAAGAAAGACAGCTTGATCGCAAACCAAGAGCAGCCAATGATCAAGACAGACAGGAGCAGCAAAGGTCAGAGGAAGAGCAAAGGATGCGTAAGAAAATAATAAAGAGACAAAGAGATGAGGAAATTCAAAGGGCAGATGAACGTAGACATGAAAGAAAAAGAAAGAAGATAGAGTCAGAGAAGAGGTGAGGAAACGCAAAGAATTTGATGACGATGTAGAACGTAAGCGAAGACAGAGAGCATGCGATCTTGAATATCGGGGAGAGAGGTTAAAAAAACAGAACCAGTATTAGACTGGGAAGATATGGAAGAATTCTTTCCTGTGTACGATTCAGTACCAGGCAAGTCTAGGGCAAATATGGAAGATGACTTCAACATCAGAAGCATCAGAGAAACAATCGACAGAATATATGATGAAATGGGGTTAGAACAAACACCCAAAGGCGAGGGGGAAGATGAGTGCCTGGAGAGCACTCAACTGTACGACGCTGAGGATGTCTCCCAAAGTAGTGGGAATAGAGAACTATCCCTGGATAGACTAGAAATAAGTAGGAGTATAGAAGATGCAAGAAGTTACACAAGTTGGGCACAGACAATGTCCGACTCAGAAAGGGAGGAGCGCGAGGAAAACGAGGAAGAGAGATGGAGCGAAAGACGACTCCCCATAGGAAAAAGGAATAAGATGGTCAGGCACTAGCGAGTCTGCACCAAGGACATCAGAGTCAGCCATGCCGTCTGACCGACATGAATAAGTATCTCACGGTCAGAGGGGAGTGTCTTCACTGCCCTACGTGGACAGACTTAGGTCCCTACCAGGCAGGCGTGGATGCAGAAATATTACCCCTGCCATAGATAGAAGAACCATGAGGGAAGAGACAGAGAACTATATGTCCCAATTTCCATTACTCGAGAATGGGGCATTAAGACCACAATATATTCCATGACCACACATGGATCAAGAAAACTTGAAAAACAAGCTTCCAATGCTGACATCGGGAGCCGGAAAGTGGATACACGAGTTAGAAAAAACGACAGGAGGAAACACGTTAGCTATAGGGGACATTAAAGGTCTCCTAATCGCCATACTTGGTTAGAGAGCACATGATGTATGGACACGGGCAGGCTACCCTGGTGTAACCACAATTAATAGCTCCATTTAACAACTGCAGAGCCGCAGTATGGAAAGCGCTACGAGTGCTGAATCCAGACACTTCTAATATGGGAGTTATAATGACACAAAAAATGAAGGAGTCTGAGGATCCGTTAATTTATATACAGAAATTTCAAGACACATGGGTACACAAGACTCATGAATCTTGGACGAAGTCTATACCTCTGTCTACCATATATTGTGCCAAGGCTGCCAAAGCCGTTACAGAAACAGCTCAAGATATGGTAGGCATTGAGGCTAAACCTTGGGCACAAATACAGCTGACCATTGTACACGATTGCAGACTGCTGCAAGAAAAGAATTGCAAAAAGGAAGCTTTTCGAAAGCGATATTGGTGCAGAAGAATTGTCAAAGTATGCTATTGATGGAGCCATGATAACTAGCACAGATGAACCAAGCATGCAGCAGGTGATTGATCCACATCAGAATAATCAGGGCAATACAGGGGGCCTAATTCCGAGTATGTGGTAGGAGGTCAACGGTACCGGTAAGGATGCCGGTGCCGTTAACCACCTACTGCCACATTCTGAGGTCCCTTAGCGGGTCCCACCAGGAACAGCTGGTGTGTCCAGCCATTCTTAGCGGGACCTGTTAAGAGACCATGGAGCTAATAAGTAAGGGGCCCGCAATTTGCGGGCCTGTTATTAGTTCCTTTCCCATTCCCATTGAGCCCTATGGGGGCTCAAATGGGAATGGGGAATGGTTTTCTGAATGGGGACAAGGTTGGAGAAACCCGGTAAATCCCCATTCTGAGAACCCATACCCGACCCGGGTTTGGAGGCAGCCATGGTGCTAATAGCACCATGGCTACCTCCAAACTCGGAATGACCCCCAGGGTTTTACCCACAGGGAAGAGGATTTAGGGGAAGAAGATGGCATAGAAATTAGGGAGGCTTTCAGGATAACCAAGGAGGTTTCCATAATATGCAAAATGGCAATCAAGATATGTCAAATGGGCAAATGATCCGACCACCGCCAGTATGTTGGTTATGTGGGATGACAGGGCATTTAGCGTGCACATGCAGAAACCAAGGCATGATGCAGAATGGCCAAGGGACAGGAGCAGGCATGGCAAATCCAGCTGCAGTTTTACAACAGGGAGTTGCGCAGAATCACACAGTGCAACAAGTGCCAGGAGCGCAACAAGACGTGCAACCTCAGAGCATGGGGAATTTTCCACAAGGCACTGATGCAACTGTCACAGACGATGAGCACAGGGCAAACCACGAACTCTGGAATGGGAAGTAGCAATGGGAGTGGGGGAAAATCAACCATCACACAGTCTGCCAAAATTGTATATGGACTAGGACAGTTCATTGGGAACCCTGATGTGTTCTATCCTATCAGTGATACCAGACCCTCACAGGGAACCTAGGTTGGATGTCGTTATAGGGGATAAAGAATATTCCTTCCTAGTTGACATGGGTGCAACACGCTCGTGCATACGTGAAGGTAAGTTTTCCTTGTCCTGTGAGGCCATAAATACTCAGAGTTTCAGAGGAGCTACAAGCCGTGTTCCCTTCACAAATGCACTTCCAGTCTCCATAGGAGAATGTGAAATGAATGTGCCTTTACTATATTCACGTCAGACCCCAGTAAACATTTTGGGTCGAGATTTAATGACAAAGTTAAACATGACAATCTCATTCACGGAGGAGGGCACAGTATGCTCTACTCCAGGAATGCACTATTCAAATGTATGCGAAATGATCAGAGCATACGCAGGACACACAGCTATGAGGGCTGCACCACTGGAGCCCGAAATATTTGCGTATGGTATGCGCATGATTATGGCAGGACTGCCAGGCTTTGCAGACAGAACCATGAGAACCCCAGATGAGTTTCTATTCAGACCAAGAATACCTATTCATGAGCAGAAGGGACATGTATTTCCCTTGATGATACACACAGCTGCAGTACGAGGGAGAGTGGCCTTGATTGACGGTTATGACGACGAAGGCCGACAATGGTGCGCAGTAATCGCCATTGAAGAAGGATATTGATTGACTGACATCACCGATGATGATCTGTTTGAAGAGCAAGCAGATATGGGAGATACAATAGTGGAAGTGAGTCTCACCTTTTGGGTGAAAATTATCAAAAGAGAAGTGCCCCAGAGAATGATGTTGGCACGAAACCATCCTAAATACTTTGATGACGACATGTCCCAGGTGCCTGTCTCAGTATGGAACACAGGACCCTATGACGTAGGCCTCCTGAAAGGGGTAGGAGAAGTGAAAATTAAACTGAAACCAGGAGCAATTCTCCTAAAAGCCTGACAATATCCCATGTCCAGAGAGGCGGATGAGGGGATTTCTAAGACAATTTCTGCAATGATGGAACAAGGTATCTTAGTGACGTCAGAGCCATCATACAATACCGCGGTTTATCCAATCAAAAAATCAAAGGGAGCGTCTTGACATTTAATCCAAGATCGAAGGCCAATAAATGATACTGTTGAGACCGAGTTCCTCTAGTCCATAACCCGGCTACAATTCTATGTAACATACCCATTGAGGCAAAATATTTCACTGTGATTGACTTGAAAAATCTGTTTTTCTCAATCCGTTGCACCGTGACTCACAAGATCTGACATCATTCACATTCAGACAGATGCGTCTAAAAAGCACAAGGCTACCCCAGGGCTATTGCGAGTCTCCATCTATTTTTAACAGAGTCCTGCATATCGACTTAAGCAATATTGCATTAAAAGTATTGTCCTGCGATATGTGGATGACATCTTGATCTGCAGCATGACAGAGGAGCAAAGCAGGCACGATTCTGTTTAGCTACTGGCTATACTGGCTGAGAAAGGATATAAGGTTGACAAGGAGAAGCTACAATATTGTCAAAAGGAAGTGCTGTACATAGGCCAGCTAATCTCACTTGAGGGAAAGAGACTGACCCCAGAAAGGGCTGAAGCCATACTGAACACGGCTAAGCCACACACAATAAAACAGATGCAGAGCTTTTTCGGCCTATGCAACTATGTCAGAGCATGGTTCTTCAATTATAGCTCTTACACTAAGACTTTACTTCAGGCCCTAAAGAAAGCCCAAGTAATGAAAGAAAATATCAAATGGTCTGAGACCATGGAGAAAGGAATTGCTGAACTCAAAAAGCTATTTGCACAGCACCAGTTCTAGGGATTCCCAATTACGCAGAGGAATTTTACCTGTTTTAGAACACGAATGGCAGCGTTGTGACAGCAGTGCTCACACAGAGACCCACATTGGGGTACAAGCCCCTGGCATACTATAGCAGAAATTTGGACCCAGTAATGAGAGGTCATTTCCTGTGCGAACAAAGTTTAGCTGCCGCAGCGTTCGCCATAGAGAAGGCTACAACCATTGTGATGGGATGCTCCATGACGTTGTTCATCGAGCACTCACTATTTGCCATTCTAGAGAAACCAAAGGGCACATTGACATCTCAGAGAGCTTCGGCTTATGACGTGATCATATCAAATCCATCATTTAAGATAGTCCGATGTAAGATAGTGAACCCAGCTACATTTATAGCAGAGCCAGTCACTGAAATAGAGCCAATACATGACTGTGCAAACTATGAAGAATTCTGTGACGAAATCCCCATGGTGAAAGAAAATTCCTTGCAGAAGGAGAGAGTGTCTTTATTGATGGTTCTTCGAGGATCGATGAAAAGTGACGGACAAAGATATACAGGCATTGCTGTGATGAAGGACACAGCAAATGGAGAATTTCAAGTACTTAGTGCACAAATACCATCTCATTATTCAGCACAGGCTGCAGAATTATTAGCATTGATACTCGCCATTAAGAATCACGCAGACCAGGAAGTAACGGTGTACAGTGACACCGCCTATGTGACGTCGACAATGCACGCAGGTTAGCGCGCTGGAAAAGCAGGGGCTACCTCCGAGCCGATGGCATGCCAGTACAGCACGCAGCGCTATTGGATATGCTATCAAGGCACTACAGCTCCCAGTGGGCATAGCGGTCGTAAAATGCGCAGCCCACACGAAGGGGACAGATGTTCTCTCACGTGGAAATCACGCAGCAGACATAGAAGCCAAGCGTTTGGCATCCAAAAATGAGACGATCAACAAAGTGGAAGTTATCCATGCCAATGAGCGAATGATGGTTGCATGGATTGCACCTGAAAGTTAGAGTCATTTGGGGCAAACACAGCTAATGGAACTCCAAGGGGAGGCACCACAGGAGGAAAAGAATCTTTGGAAGCGTCGAGGGTGTTCTTCAAACCCCTCTGACAGCTTGTGGTGACAAGATAGCACTGGTAAACCAGTAATACCTGTAGCCCTATTGAAAATAGCGCTGGAGCAGTTGCATTATCCAGCACACATGACCAAAGAGAATCTAGCAGCAACACTTGCAGAAGACTGGTTCATACCAGATTTAACAGAGCATGTTGCATTTTTTATAGTAAACTGTATAATTTGCCAACAATTCACAGCTGGGCACACATTAAAAGTAATGAGAGGAGTCATCCCCAGGCACAATCGGCCTTTTCAGCACTTTCATGTCGATTACGTCGACATGATTCAAGTATGTAACATGTACAGATACTTAATTGTTGTGGTGTGTCCATTCTCTAGATGGATTGAGGCAGGTCCTTGTACACACCCAGACTCTACTAGTGCTGCCACATTTTTTGTGAGGGAAGTGTTCCCCAGGTGGGGGGTGTGCAAGGTCATGAAATCAGATAATGGCCCTCACTTTGTTAATGCAATATTCGAACAGATTAGCTTGCTGCTTGGTATAAAGCACAAGTTCTCGTCGGCGTATCATCCGCAAGGTAACAGTATATGTGAGAAGCTCAACGGCTTGTTAAAGGAAAGGTTAGCCAAGTTGAAACTTACTCTAAAGAAGGGATGGTTGCACTGCCTTCCTTTGGCACTGTATGCACTCTGGAACCAACCCGGTTCTGACCATCATCTTATGCCACACGAAATAGCCACAGGAAGAAGAATGAGAATTCCTCTGACACCCTGAGATAGAGCTAGATGTGATGCCCAGTTAACAGGAGAAATTTTAGGGTCTGAGATGCAAAACTACCTGAACTGCATGACATCTTGCCTTACTGTAATTTCAGACCAGCTGCAGCGACGACGAATGGGGTGCAGGGCAGCACAGAACACAGAAGGAGATACTACTACCGACACAGCTCAAGAACTTTGTTTACCATCCATTTTTCCTGGAGACACCGTCCTTGTAAGGAACTAAGGAAAAAGTGGGACGAGCTGAGATTTAACAGTCCCTTCACAGTGGAGGACTGCATTCCATCCGCAGTGAAACTACAAGGCCGGAGAGCTTGGATTTTTCTGGCCGATATCAAACCCTATATCGGAGAAGGCCCCCTGCCTGCACCCCAACGAGAGAAGTCGACGAGCGACGGGGAGGAACCGCAGCACGTGCAGACAAGATCCATGACGAGGAAAAAGGACACATGACCAGCCAGACAAAGACAAAGAACCGTTGCAAATTGTGGCTTAAATTGGACACTTCCTCTAAACAGGGGATAAGGACATAAAAACAGACACTCTGTGCATCCTAGTTGCAGGGTGAAGAAGAAATTTACACTTATAAGCCACAACATAGTCTGTTGAACTTGGAACTCTGGACTGAGGCACACTTAAGCCTTGATGAGAACAGAATAGGCCAAATTTCCACCAAGGACACTTACATTGGAAGCAAATACAGTATCCAGACTCATTCCACACGAGACCCTATTCAGAATCACTTATGGTGTCCCACAGTAGTGACATCACAAACAACGTGATAACTTATTTTAATCTAGTGCTAAGATCATACCCCTCATTGGTGGGACGGCTCACCAGTATCACTGACTTTCTTCAAGATCCTGAAAACGAAAAGACAATAAAAAGATTGCTTACTGTTATTGCCGAACAATTTCTCTTACTTCCTGAGTGCAGTGAGATTGAACCAAATCTGTCTAGTCTTTCCAGAGTTAGTGGGGAGACCAATCAATGTTGACGTCCTCACATTCATCAGAGATTCAGCTTATGTTGCTCAGATGGGCATGCTCTTGCATGGAATCGTACTACAAATAGAACTCTCGAACCATCAACAGAACTATCTGAGGAGATTCTAAAAAGCTTTCCGCCGAGGGACAGATCGAGGAAGCAGTGTCAAGTACTTCACTTATTGCATTTGTTGATATTTTGTCCTTATTCTTCATATTGACCAGCATACAATATGTCCTCAGGACTGAAGCAAATCCGAGGAGTGGACTGGGAACTTACTTTCTTTGAACATGCACAGTAAAAGGATGTACTTTGTGTTATTTGATTTGATTTTCCCATAGTCTAGTAAAGGAACTGTATCCTGAAATAAGAGACAACTCATCACCTGCAAGAGGGGCGACACTTGTGTAGCACCTGACACGCTTAAACTCAGAACCCGAAAGACAATATTGGTTAAAGGAGTAAAATACAAATTGACACTTGGTGAATGATCGAGATGGGGGTCCAGAGCAGCAATCTCTTCCACGTTTCTCTGGAAGTAAATGCTGCCGCCTGACATACAGGAGCATAATGTATCTATGTATCATATTCATCATTGTTTTACTTTCATTAACAATCAGAACTGCATTTTTATTGGTGCAAAAAGCATTCTGATTCCAGTGCACCCACCTAATGATGCACGCATAAAACCCACAAAAGCACCCAGACCTACATAGTCATTCCAGTCCCTAGAAGATCTGATGGTGGAATGAATGAACTTGAAATTGATGTGATTAGCAACAACACACACACACTTGTGGTAACAAACAAAAAGAAAAGCCGGGGACAGGTCGGCAAGGAGCGAATGAAAAAAGATTATTGACAACCACATGCACGCAAACACTGAATGCACACTCAACAGGCCTAATGTCAATAACTGCAGAACCACATGCCAAAACAGTAGAGAGGAAGAGACTGCATACCATAAGAAACTCCACAGCAGATGTGGAAAGACAAGGAGAGTTGGGAAAAAAGTTCACAGAAACAGCCACGTCTGAAAACTCTTAAGAAAACAAAAGCCAACTCGGAGAAGATCTCTGCACGAACACAACTGATAGTAGACTCATTATGGCCGTTCACAGCCAAAGCAAGGAAAATACAAGAGGAACTGAAGAGTAAAACTGCAGAGACTTTATTACAGAATATATGTTCCAACACAAGGGGTGTTAGGATACTTACCTCAGGTAAACGCCTTCGTTCCTGGCGGTTTTACCCCAGATTCCGGCTGGTGGGCGGATTGCTTCCCCGAAGCCCATCCGTGCTCGTTCCTAAGAGACGCGGATGCACGTCAGGGAAACCAGACCCTGGCAGCTTGGGCTTGCGTTTCAAGCCTCGTTCTGCTGTCAGGGGACGTCGGCGCATGCGCGGTGTGGGATGCGCTCCAAGCCTCGGTTCCATGCCGAGAGCTTCTTATTGCGCTCGAGTACGGGAACGAATCGCATCTTAACGCGGTTCGTTCCTGACTCGCCGCTGTGCTCACCTTCCTGCTGACACCTGCTAGCTTTGCCTTGGCCTGGGTTCCCTGTTTTTGGTTTCCTGTTTGGTCTCAGCCCTAAGCCCCTGTGGAGTTCCCGTTTTTTTCCCTCCCTGGGTTCCTGACCTTTGGTCTTTCCCTCAGCCCCTGAGTCTCTCTGGGCTCTTTATTCCTTGGTTCCCTTTTCTCCGGGGAGCCATCCCCCCTGGGTTCCCTTCCTTGTCTCCTGGCCATTCCCTTCTGGCATCAGTTTCCCGCCAGTACCAGTTCTTCAGAGGGTCCTGCCTTCATTGTTTTCTGTTCTCTGTTTCTCCCGTTTTTGGTATTCCCCACCATTCTCTGCCTGTGTCTTCCTGCCGGGGTACCAGCTCCTGTCCTCAGCTGTTCATCATTGGAGCTCCAGGATACTTCTGCAACATCTTCTGGACTAAGTTCACTGGCAAGTTTCACCGTACCTTGGAGTACTTTCTTCAGTCTTCTGATCCGGACATTCCTGAAACATCTACCTTCCCTGTCAGTGCTTTCACTGTCCTGGCGTCACGATAATCCACAGGGAAGTGTCTCTGTGGCGTCAGGAGCGGACCCCCATCCATACCTGTACTATCAGGACTGGGTGGAGGTTGCTTCCTTACGTCACCTTTTCATCGTTTGACTTCCTGCAGCAACAGTCTGGCTTCTCCAGTTCGGCCGTCTTCAGGAAACACAGGTACGCAACGTCCACCTTAACAGATTAAGACGCCTACCAACCAGTTCAGATACTGAGATGGAGGAAGTGCAAGAATTAAAGGACGAGATTCGGGTGTTGCGCATTGAGATGACGGCTCTACATTAAGAAAATCTCACTCTACGTCAGATGGTAGCACAAGGAGCCGGTTCAAGTAGTGCTGTGGAAACTGTGATGGCTCAGACCAGTCTAGTGAAATTCGATGGTGATCCTCGAAGGGTAGCTGAGTTTTGTAATCACTGCCAGATCCATTTCTTGTGCCGCCCTATGCACTTTAACCAGGACAAGGCCAAGATTGCATACATTTTGGGAAATCTGACTGGTAATGCATTGGCTTGGGCCACCCGTTCGTGGTGGCAAAGAGTCCAATCCTGGAGGATTTTGCTGCATTCGAGAAGGCCTTCCTAGAAGTATTCCAGTCACCGAATCTTGCTGCTATGGCCCAGAATCAGCTTATGGATTTGAGACAGGGATCAAGCGACATAATCACATACATCAGTCGCTTCCGTCAATTGGCCACAGACTCCCAATGGCCAGAAGTTACCCAAAGGACCCTTTTCCGAAGAGGACAGAGGGAAGAATACAAGGACGAATTATTGCACATCCCTGGACCTGAGTCCTTGCAATCCTTACAAGAACAAGTATTGCGTATCGACCATAGACTGACGGAGAGACGGAATGAGAAACGCAGACAGGAAAGATCAACTCCAAGGTTTTTTCCCACACCAGTCAGAACTCCAGGACCTTCAGAAACAGCTTCCGAACCCATACAATTGGGAGCAATCAGGGGTCCTTTATCCGATGCTGAGAGGAAACGAAGAAGGGATCTTCGGCTGTGTTTGTATTGTGGGGCGTCGGGTCATTACCTCAGTACTTGCCCTCCGCGGCCACTTCGAAGGTCGGAAAACTAAATGGCCTGTCGTGTGTTGGGAAGCAACGATGGCCTATTCTCTTCCACAGTCCTTCCAAGTCCCACACCAGTCCAGCAACCAATGCCACCAGCAGTTCTTATGGCCTTAAATATCAGGCTATCTGGCCAGCAAGGAAGCCATTGAGGTATTGGGGTTGTTGGATTGGCGGCGCCTCTGGCAATTACATAGACGTCGATTTTGCCTTAAGAAATGGAATCCCTTTGTTGGAAAAGAATTGTGCGTTCATTGTAGAAGTTATAGATGGAACACCCTTATCTTCTGGCCCCGTCCATCAACATACTGGGGCTTTAAAGTTGCAGATTGAAGGACATCTGGAACGAATATCTTTGGATGTCATCAAGACCCCCTTGTACCCTATCATCTTGGGATTACCATGGTTATTCTACCATAATCCGAATATCAATTGGATTACTCGGACAGTAATGTTTTGTTCCGATCGTTGTTTGCGGGAGTGTTGTGTTACTGAAGCCTCTTCAAGGACACTGTCTGTCTCCACCCAAACTGAGGGAGGCGTTACTCCCTGTCTTTATGCAATAACAACGATACCATATGAATATTCGGAGTTCCGAGGGGTCTTTTCTGAGCCAAAGGATATTCTGTTGCCGCCTCACAGAACATTTGATTATTCCATCGATTTGCTCCCTGATTCAGTGATACCACATGGCAAGGTGTATTCTTTAACTATTCAGGAGAAGGAGGCTTTACAGGAGTATCTTGAGGATTGCCTTAAGAAAGGATATATTACTCCTTCCAACTCGCCTGCAGGTTTCCCTTTATTTTTTGTCAAGAAGAAGGAGGGAACCCTACGTCCATGTGTTGATTATAGACAATTAAATGATATAACTAGGAAGGACAGATATCCACTCCCTTTAATACGGACTATTATGGAGTCTTTACATGACGCCCGCATCTTTACCAAGTTCGACCTGCGAGGCGCCTACCATTTGGTGCGCATAAAGCCTGGAGATGAATGGAAGACGGCATTCAAGACTCCTACAGGACATTATGAATATCGAGTTATGCCGTTCGGCTTGTGTAACGCCCCCTACGTCTTCCAACGGTTCATGGATCATATTTTTGCTGATCTCATTGGAATATCCGTCTGGGTTTATCTGGATGATATCCTGGTGTTCTCCAAGGACCTAGGAGACCATATTGTTCACGTGAAGGAGGTTCTCAGACGTTTGCAGCAAAATAATTTATACGCCAAAGCAGAGAAATGTCTTTTCCACCAAGAGCAAATTGAATTTCTGGGTTATGTTATCAGCGCCTCAGGTATACATATGGATCCGGCTAAGATTCGTGCCATTCTGGAGCAGAAACATCCAGTAATCTGCAGTCTCTCCAACGCTTCCTGGTTTCATTAACTTTTATCGCCGCTTTATTCCATCTTTTTCACGGTTAAAAGCACCATTGTCCAGTTTAACTAGTACCAAGAAACCTTTTGTTTGGGGACCAGAAGCTGAAGCATCCTTTGCAATACTTAAGAAGGCCTTTGTACTTCTCCCATACTTCACCACCCACAAGATGACAAACCCTACATTGTGGAAGCAGATGCTTCAGATTTCGCAATTGGAGCGATTTTGTTACAGTATGATCCAAGTTTGGAGATGGATTTCCCCGTGGCTTATTATTCTAGGAAACTCTCTGCTAGTGAACGGAAATATCCGATAATCGAGAAGGAGCTCCTAGCCATCAAAGCAGCTTTTGAAGAATGGCGACACCATCTCCTAGGGGGTCGTTTTCCTGTGGAGGTACGCACAGATCATCGTAACTTACAATATCTGCGTTCTCTACAGTGTAGAACTGCTCGACAGGCTCGGTGGGCCTTTTTCTTTTCACACTTCGACTTCAACATCACCTACATTCCCAGTTCCAGAAATGTGAAAGCAGATGCTTTATCCCGCTCTCCGAAGGATGACATCAAGCTGGAGGGTCGGGACCAGCCTCTGTTGGCCCCGAAGCATTTTCAATTTGCTCTTGTACCCTATCTACAGAGAGTGGCACAGGAAACCTTAGCTGATCCCAGAAGACCCGTATTGATCAAACTTCCTCAGATGAGAGAAAAGGATGGGTTGCTATTCTATCGAAGCAGATTGTATCTTCCCACTGAAGATCTCTGCAGGATCATTTTGCAAAGTTTCCATGATTCCAAGATTGGCGGTCACTGTGGTATTCGTAACACCCAAGAAGTAATCTCACGTCAATTCTGGTGGCCAGGATGGGCCACACAAGTCAAGCATTACGTGAAGTGCTGTCCTGTTTGTGCTCAAGTCAAGAATCCACGTAAGAAACCCATCGGCTTGTTGCAACCTATTGAAGAACCTCCATATCCTTGGCATACCATCGCCACAGACTTTGTAGTTGACCTTCCACCTTCCGATGGGTACACCTGTATTATGGTGGTAATAGACTGTTTCACCAAGATGGCTCATTTTGTTCCTTTCGAAAGGATACCCATTGCCCTCCAGATGGCACAATCATTCCTGAGTAACATCTTTCGTCTGCATGGTCTTCCGGAAAAGATAATATCAGATCGTGGGTCTCAGTTTGTTTCATCCTTCTGGAGTCAGCTTTGCCTACATTTAGGTGTCCATCGGGCCCTCAGCTCAGCTATCACCGCCAAACCAATGGTCAAACTGAGAGAACGAATCAAACCATGGAACAATATTTATGCTGCTTCACTAATGCTTCCCAATCTGAATGGGTTTCACATCTTACTTTGGCTGAAGTAGCATACAATAATTCTGTTCACTCTGCAACTGGACTGAGTCCCTTTTCTGTTCCTCTGGTCTTCATCCGAAGTTATTTTCCACTTCCGCCAGTGAATCCCAGCATGGTTCCCTCAGCTGATCATTTGGTTTCTACGATCCAAGAACTCCACCTACGGACTGCTGGTACCCTATCTCAGACACGGGAGAGTATGAAAGAGACTGCCGATAAGTTCTGCAGTCTTGAACCTCCTTTTCAGGTGGGGGATTTGGTTTGGTTATCTTCAAGAACTTACCGCCCAAAAATCATCCGGTCAAGCTTGCCCCAGGTTTTTAGGGCCTTTCCGTATCACTAAACGGGTGTCTCCAGTGGCCTTTAGGTTAGCTTTACCCGTGTCTTGGCGGATCCATCCTTTATTCCACGTTTCCCTGTTGAAACCCCATCTTCATGACCCCTATGGTCCTTCCTGCTCCCGACCTGCTGCCATTAATGTAGACGGGGTTCCTGAGTTTGAGGTCCAAGAGATATGCGACTCCCGTTACCGGCGGGGACGTTTGCAGTTCTTGGTAGATTGGAAGGGTTATCGGGCCTGTGATCGTACCTGGGAACCGGTGGGTAATGTACATGCTCCTCGCTTGGTGCGAGAATTTTATTCTCGTCATCCTTGGAAACCGGGTGCTCCGGGTCTTTCTGAGGGGAGTCATGGTGTTAGGATACTTACCTCAGGTAAACGCCTTCGTTCCTGGCGGTTTTACCCCAGATTCCGGCTGGCGGGCGGATTGGTTCCCCGACGCCCATCCATGCTCGTTCCTAAGAGACGCGGATGCACGTCGGGGAAACCAGACCTTGGCAGCTTGGGCTTGTGTTTCAAGCCTCGTTCTGCTGTCAGGGAACGTCGGTGCATGCGAGGTGCGGCATGCGCTCCAAGCCTCGGTTCCATGCCGAGAGCTTCTTATTGCGCTCGAGTATGGGAACGAATCGTGTCTTAACGCGGTTCGTTCCTGACTCGCCGCTGCGCTCACCTTCCTGCTGACACCTGCTAGCTTTGCCTTGGCCTGGGTTCCCTGTTTTTGGTTTCCTGTTTGGTCTCAGCCCTAAGCCCCTGTGGAGTTCCCGTTTTTTTCCCTCCCTGGGTTCCTGACTTTTGGTCTCTCCCTCAGCCCCTGAGTCTCTCTGGGCTCTTTATTCCTTGGTTCCCTTTTCTCCCGGGAGCCATCCCCCCTGGGTTCCCTTCCTTGTCTCCTGGCCATTCCCTTCTGGCATCAGTTTCCCGCCAGTACCAGTTCTCCAGAGGGTCCTGCCTTCATTGTTTTCTGTTCTCTGTTTCTCCCGTTTTTGGTATTCCCCACCATTCTCTGCCTGTGTCTTCCTGCCGGGGTACCAGCTCCTGTCCTCAGCTGTTCATCATTGGAGCTCCAGGATACTTCTGCAACATCTTCTGGACTAAGTTCACTGGCAAATTTCACCGTACCTTGGAGTACTATCTTCAGTCTTCTGATCTGGACATTCCTGAAACATCTACCTTCCCTGTCAGTGCTTGCACTGTCCTGGCGTCACGATAATCCGCAGGGAAGTGTCTCCGTGGCATCAGGAGCGGACCCCATCCATACCTGTACTATCAGGACTGGGTGGAGGTTGCTTCCTTACGTCACCTTTTCATCGTTTGACTTCCTGCAGCAACAGTCTGGCTTCTCCAGTTCGGCCGTCTTCAGGAAACACAGGTACGCAACGTCCACGTGACGTCCACCTTAACAGGGACAAGTACCAGTTCTACAATACAACCATACACCGGACCAGCATCAGGGTGGTTGGTGTGGGCCTTTGTAACCAGCAGGAAAAAGATGTATGAAGAGAGGGAAAGAGTTGCCAGACTCTTATCCACTCAAATTGGATCAGATGAGGAAGCCTGCACCTTGGACCGGGATACCTGAGAATCCTCTAGCAAGAAAGAGCCATACAGATGCATTTAGGGATGTAGTTATAGCAAACTACAGGAAAACACTAAGAATCAAGAGAAGCATGCATGGAGATGACAATGAACTAAACGACTACCTGGATAGCACAGCACATCTGGGAAACAACATTTGGTACCAGCACATTAAGGAAGTTGAAAGACGAAGTTCAGAAGGGGAATGTTTTGTTTGTGCACTCCTACCATACAGCATGGGGAAGTCAAAAATCTTTGTGGCTGTTGAAATAGATGTGCAGACAGCACACTGTCTTTCACACGTAGTCATGTGCAAAACTAGAGGCCAGTTCATGGGAAGTGACACTCCCCTAATATGGGCAACTGAAACAGCCTATCTCGATGAAGACGATATGTTCAAGACATTAAGACAAGAGACAGAGCTCATACTAGGAATCATGGATCAGGTACGAGAAACCTGGAGTTAAAGGAGCAGGAATAAGATGGAAGTGAACCCGAAACTAAATGTCCAAGGAAAGACTCCAGAGGAAGCTCGAAAGTGGAAAAACAGAGCCCAAATGCAGATTTGGGGAACAGTGCTTTCACCAGATGGATGGGAGAAAGGAGTGGTGATTTGTAGAGCCTGGGTAATCACTGGACTCTACAAAGAAACTGTTGACATTGTGCAGAATGGCTGCAAGCCATTATGGCCAAAACCTGCAAACTACTGACGTGGATAGAAGACAGAGGGGGACCCTTACAGATAGTGGCACTAGAAAGCCCAAAATTCTGCTTCAGGAATAATGGCACAAGAAAGATGGGAGAGAATCAGAACTGTGGACAGGTTTTTGTCACTCCAGGAATGGTTCATGGCACTGCCGTAATTATGGATCATTATTGGGCATGCAGATCCAAAGCATACATCAGACTGCCAAGAGACTGGGGAGGCATGTGCACAATAGTGTACGTCCATGTTCCAGCATTGCTGATCCCGAAAAGTGACCTGAATATTGACAGCTTCCCGAAAGCAGATGCTCGCCTGAGGAAGAAGAGATCTGTGGAACTGATAACTCGAATAGAGAGAGAGAATTACTTCTCTGCTAAATCAGAAGAAGCATTTCATGCAATCCCATATGAACACAGGCTGTTTAGCCTCACCTCATCAGTGTCCATGACGATCTTCATGCCGAGGAGCCAAGTTGGAGTAGATACTAAATAGTTGCAGATAACCAGATGGGAGTTACTACAGACCATCAACACGACCATAAAAAGATTCAATGCAATCAAGGAAGAGTTAAGAGCCATCCGATTGATGACTCTCCACAACAGATATGTCTTTGACATGATCACAGCTATGGATCGAGGAGTTTGTGAAAAAATAGGAGAATAATGTTGCACAGTTATACCTTTTCACGATGAAGAAAATTGAACTTTAAAGGAAGCCATAGGTATGCTAACAAACCTGCAGAACCAGATGATCGATGAAACTGATGAAGTTGATGATGACAGTTGGTTTGGATCACTGTTTTCATGGGTCCCACAATAGATGGAAGATGCATTCAAATTCCTGGGAGCGCTGCTAGTGATGATATTGCTCAGATTCTGTGTTATCAAGATAATAATCTCTCAGTGCCAGAAAACTGTGAAAGAAAGCCATAGAGATGAAGATCATGATTGATGGCGAGCCAGGATGGAAGCCCAAGGACCTGACTGATGAAGAAATAAGAGACTTTGTGAAGGCCAGCATTCACGCACCAGAAGGAACAACGTTTCTCTATCCCAGAAAGCACAGAAATTATGTGGGAAGATGGGTTTACTGCAGCCCAAATGGACAATGTCAACTAATGACATGGAACAAAGACAAACATGTAAGAACAGCAGGAAGCCTGAAAGTAGTAATAAAAATATGGACCCCACAAAGACACTTCTTCAAACCATCATGTATAGACCCAGAGGATGAAGAAGGAATGGACCCAGGTGATGAAGGGAAGATAAATACAGAAGAATCAAACACAATAAAAAAAAATACAGAAGAATCAAGTAAGATGAATCCAAAGACGAAGGTGAAAGTGGTCGATGAATCGCCCTGAGGGGGCAGTGTAGAGGAGGTCCCTAATGAAGCCTGCACTCCAGTTGCCCATTTTGAAGTACCAGGAACTTCACACCTAAATATATGACGTATGATGAGCAGATAAACCAGCAGAGAGCCGCAGTAGGGCTCTGTCCAGTACCTATCAGAAGAGCAATGTCTTTTAAAGTCCCAATACCCAGAAAACCATGGACAGTAAGGTATCCATTAAGAAAACCCTACCAGCAAATGAGACAAAATGAAGATCGCCTAAGTACTGTCCCGGAAGAAACCAAAAAGGTCTTAATGGAAGATAAATGGTGACGTCACAAGGACCCGGACAGGCTCACAGATAGAAGAAATGACGACCCAAGAATCACACAAAGAGACGAAACGCCAGTAATAAAGAGATTGTGAACCTAAAGTGGAAGAACAATGTTGAAATGCAAAGAAGTTCAAGCTGTAAGCAAGATGGAGATATTCAACCAGTTTACACCTGTAAATATGCTTGGAAACCCAAGAAAGCTAAGTAAACAGTGTGGCTTGCTATGCTAAGTAGAAGAATAGTGTGGCAAGCGCCATTATACATAATCTACCTCAAAACGAAGCACAGTATATAAATGCCAGTCCACTTTGCACGAAAAGCAGAATCAACTCAGGCTACTAGAGGCCAAACAAGAAAAGATTCATATTTTAGCAAAACGAAAAGAGACGACTGAATCCAAACTCGGCAGATGCAACTCGTGCCAGGAGAGCCAAGGTCATACCAATAGAAGGAACAAACAGTAGCTACATATAATTGAAACTTAAGAACAGAATATCCTGTCTCTGAAATGTCAAGATCAGGAAGCGTAGGCAGGTGGCAAGCTAAATAAGAATCAAATACACAAATTGAGAGAAATTAGACAAATTCACGGTGTGGGAAGCACGTGACCAGCCGAGCGAGAAGAAGCACAGGTTCACACCAACGCTTGGCAGCCTCCAAAGCAGAGATATCAGAAATTTTCCAGACAGAACATGCCGTTTCGAGGCCAACCACAGTGAAATAATTGACACATAGTTGCTGAAGCGATGATTGATTATAATGAATATGCCAAGGACACTTATATTGGAAGCAAATACAGTATCCGACTCATTCGGAGCAAACCTCGACTCTATGGGCCGGCAAGGGGTCTCTGGAGTACACAGCCACAATGAGAGAAAAATAACTGCACCAGTGTGCAGGATTGCAAACTCTCTTGCCACACTCTGGGCAAAGACTCATGACTTGCCCTCTCAGCATTTCTCCTCCTCGCCCTCATGTCTGGCTTTCAACAATACTCTGCTTTACAAAGATAACTTGAAAAGTACACACACCATATTGTCACTCACTCAAATATATAAATCCTTATAGAACTATGTTAGGCAACAAGTGTACAATTGTGGCATTATTCCCTTCAACTTGACTGTGAGACTACATACACCAGAATGCAATTCAACAAAAGGCCCAAAAAAATGGTCTCTGGGTGCAAAACATTTAAGGACTGACAATATCAGGCTTTAAAAAAAACCAATGTGGATGCTTTGTGTTAGGAGATATTTTTTATTTTTATTTTCTATTACTTGATTTAATTGAAAAAAATATTTTTACATCAATGCACATTTGATGCATATATCCTTATTCAATCCAATCCTCTATGTGACTAAGCAAGAGATCACAGTCGACAGATCGTATTGTCTCTGATATAGGTAGGACAAATAAACGGCTAACAAGAACTCGCTAGGGTCCCATGATGTACAGGTTTTACTGTTTCTCCCGAATTCTCAGAAAGCCGATCTAAACCAATCTTCTGAAAAAAGCGAACTACTGCGATCACCCAACAAGACTTTTCTCCACTTATTAGCCAGGCCCAGTCCTTGAAGAGGTGTCCAATATAGGTGATGCCATATTCCTGGGTCCCCATACATGATATAGGACAAGATGTTCGATTGTTTACTCTTGGTCTCTCATTTGTTAGACTTGGATTTGCCTCTTATTGCTAATATTTAACTCGTCTTTAGCAAGTTTAGGCGGATCCGTATGTAACCATGTTGCTCTCCTTTATCAGGGAATTTTGTCAAGTAAGGTATTGCTTGATTTACTTTCTTGGTGTTGATCGGGAGGGTCCTGCTTAGCTTAGATTTTGCTGCTCCTTCCAGCGTTTGGATCCAGTCTTCTTTTGACTTTTGATGGATTGGTCATCAGCAAAAGGAGCTTATTCTTTGCCATCCGTTTTGTGAGCTTCTCGGTATTTCCTCTGCCAATTACTTTTTTTAGGATCTCAAAGATCAGAGAGGGCGAGGGAAGGATGACCTTTCTGTACAACATTAAGCCGTTGTGTGCAACCATCGCACTCAATGATGTAAAACTTAATTCCCGACGGATTAGTACTACAGGCGGCAAAACCAAGACCTTACACCAGAAGAGGCCTTCCAGTTTTTGCCAGAGAATTGCTGGGATGTTAAGCATGCTTCCACACCATAGATTAGCCCTGGGACACCATTAACTTGTAAACATTCACAGCTGGTATGAGCGAGAAACAGACGTATTTCCTGTCTACGGCTTTGGTCCGAGCTATCATTGTTTTAGTTTTCGCAGATAAGCTTTCCTGCATTGCAGTTTCCGCAGGACTCTTACTAAGGGTGATTCCCAATTATTTAAAGCTCTTGACCTTCTCCAAAGGAACTCTGTCGATGTTCCATTTTAGACTTTCCTCTTTTTCGTTGTTTTTTCAAAAGACATTATTTTTGTCTTTGCTTGGTTCAGTTCCAAATGGTTTTCCTTTATGTAGACTAGCAAATTGTTTAATTGCCATTGTAGACCTATGGCCGTCTGGTCTATTCAGATAATGTCATCGGCATAAAGGAGTCTTGACAGTTTCAGGTCGCCCATTGTGGGAGGGAAAGCTCTTACCCTCTTCTCAGAGTTCTTAAAGTCTGCTAATGTAAGAGTTATACAAAGCTTGTGCCAATGGACATCCTTGTTTGATACCTCGTGCCGTATTGATCGGTTAGATAATAATCCAGTTCTGCTCAGTCTGACTCGCATCATGGTTCCTGAATATAAAGCCTTTATTGGCTCTAGGATTGAGCTTGGGCATTTCATGTTGTCCAATTTCCTCTATAGGGTGGCACGGTTGACCTGGTCAAAGGCCTGGACCAGGTCAATGAAAGGCTTGAAGACATGGGGTTTGCTTGATGGCATTTGCATGTCGTTTGACCTGCAAATGCCTTTTTTCATGTGTTTCATGTGTTTCGTTTTCCCGTATCCTCAGATATAACCTCGAATATCGCTCACATCGAGCGAAAAACAAGATGGCGGCTGTTTAATTTCTAAAAACAACCAGTTTTGGGTGAATCCCTGAGATATAGCTATCTCTTTTTGAGAAGGGGCAGCAGCCCCTTCTCCCTCAAATATTTAAATAACTACTGCACGGAATAATCCCAAACCAAGCGTGGATGGCGAGTTAACTCTTCGTGCCCAAGTTGTTTCGACCTGGTCCAAATCTGTCCAGCGGTTTGGGCTGTGCGCTTTGGCAAAAATTGACCTTGATTGTCTATGGGAAGTAGGCTGCACCTTTAGAAAATACATTTTTTGTTCTTCTTAATAACGTCCTTATTTTTTAACATATCTTAATAAAACGTTGCAGTCTGGGGGGTGAGTCCGTAATCACTTTCGAAATTTCAGTCAAATTCGTTACTCGAAACAAACGTTATAAACAATAGAATTTTGGGGGGTTCCTATGTGAGTCCGACTCACCTTAATTATGGGTCAGCAACAGCCGCCCTATGATATATAAAATACTTTAGTGAAGGGAGAGGTAAGGTGATCCCATTTAACACCACAAAAGAACTTGAAATTCGGCGGATGTATGAAGTGATGATCATCCTAAGACTCATTTATTATGTAGCGCTTAGGCCTAAGCGCTTTACATAAAACACATATTCATGCAATATCACCCAACTGGAGTTCGTACTCACTTATCGACCTCAGAAACATGAAAGGTTGAGTTGGCATTACCCAGGAATCTTGCTTCCTAAATATATATCCTGTTGAAGCCAGTGTGTACAGATGGGCGGGAATGAGCCGCACCCGCAGTCGACAGCAACAGATGATCCTCAGACACTAGCATCTACAGTGAATGTTTAAAAAGTTTGTTTTATTTCAAATATATAAGTTAAAAATATCAAATGCAGCTCCACGAGTGACAGATGGAGGCGGCGTTTCGCAAACGCTAGTTGCTTGGTCACATGACTTGCTCATATGTTCACACGAGTTAAATAAATACCGGGTGCGTGAAACAAAAGAGGAAAAGTGCACAGAAAGAAAGAAATACGCGTAGGTGAGTCGCCACTGTCAATTGTCCTCTGTTTGTGTTTAGTACGGGTCAAGTCGGATGGACATAGAAAAGTTGCTATTCTGCAAAAGTGCAGCTGCGCGGCGCTCCTTTTGTGCAGTTGCATGACTTGTGAAATCGAACTCACATGCCACGGTTCAACTGAGGTACACTTTTTTTGTTGCAGTTCTGCAAGGCACAGATATAAAGTGTATAAACTTCTGCAATATGTGATTATTGGCCTCTGTCTCTCGTTTACCTTCTGGGCGCTAAGAATCACGACATGAGACATACGTACTCTACATTGTACATCTATGTGCTAATATCTGCGTGGCGTCCAGCCAATGTCTGATGACAGGCCCAAAGGAGCAGATGTAAGAGAACACATGTCCGTGTCCAGGTAAAATACCTAAATATAGCGCAGCGTGTGTTTGCACCATTGCGCGGTGCAGTCTTACTCAGGGTAGTAAGGTGCGAAATAGTAAGCAGAGAGTAATCAAATATCACTCAGCTCAAACATGAAAATACAGGCAACTCATTGAGGAATTTTTGAAAATATAAAGTGTGGGGCTACCAACTAATACCTGCCTGCTCAGCTCCACACAATGGAACACCGGCATAGTCCAATGTATGGCCCTACAGTGCAGCGTGTAATGGTAGCACCAGAACAAGTGGTCAGTGCTGCACAGTCCATGTGTAGATGTGAGTCTGGCGGATGGTTGCACAGAGTATTATCCCATAAGCTCATCTATATCTTCACTGTGCACCGCAGGACTCGCGGTGCGGGTCGCGTATAGTGATGGGAGAATGGAACAGTATAACAGCCCAATAGTCGAGAATTGAGTAGTGTCTCGTCCTTACACTGCTCTGGGATGAGTTATATATGTGGAAAGGCAACATATACAGTGTCTAAAATTGAAAGCCCACGACTCTCCATTGCTGGGAATACTGTCAATAAGATGGCAAGAAAGGACAGTAGTCAGCTTCAATGACTGAAGCTTCTGAAAATGATCAAAAAATCAAAGGGACCTCCAAAGAATGGACATTGACTAAAAAGTGATAGCATGGGGCATTTAAAGCTAAGAACACTGGTGGCTGAGAAGATGAAACAAGTGATCAATGTTCGCACCACCTGTATCTGTTGGTATCCCCGGAAATCAGCCATGCTAAGACAAGACCAGACCAGAGGAAGCCCAGAAGAAGAAGAGGTCCTCCTTGTGCAAAATACATGCATAAGAGACACATTTAGTTTAAAGTGTAAATGTCTATACAAAAGGTTCATTCGCCAAGGAAAGTATACAGCTCTTCATCTAGGTTGTGTCCTGTGGGATTTTTAGTTTGAAAATCGACGATATATCTTGTCTCCTGTTGGCGTAACAACCGTTCCCTATCGCCTCCTCTGCTTCCGGTGGTGACCTATGGATCCCAAAAAAAGCGAAAGCTTCTAGATTGCTGTTGTGCTTCTCTTGAAAAGGCTTTGCCATAGGGTCTGCTTGCATCCTGGTTCTCGATGCGCGCCTTCAGTTTGCATTTCATGCTGCCAATGTACCACGCATTACAGGTGCACCTCAAAGCATAGACCACGTGATCTGAGTCGCAGGGGTCTGGCCACCCACCGATTCTGATGGTGTTGTTAAGTGTGGAATGTTGGTATGTTTCACACTTATAGGGAAACTCTGCAACCTTACATCTGGTGCATTTGTGGAAGCCTGTTGCTGCTCTACCAGGCCTTGTACCGGCCATATTCCTATTCTGGTTCTCCATAAAACTTCTCACCAGAGTGTCCTTGAAGGGTGCACATTTCCGAAGGCTAATGTCTGGATGCAACTGGAACGCAAAATTCAGATCCGGATCAACCTCCAGGATCTTCCAATGTCTCTTGATGATGTTGCCAACAGGTGAAAGGTGTGTCCCATAGGTCAGCAGAAGGCGAGTCACCCCTTTCTTCTTGCCAATACTCGTAGAACGAAGCGTGGCAACGATGACTCTTTTGGGGTACGCCTGCTGGTGGAAACCCCATGCAGTGACTTTGCTTCCTCTGTCACTGGTCTCAATCTTTGATCAATTCCGTCAGGGTCTAATAACCTCTCCATAGTCAAATATGTACTTAGTCACATACAAAGCAGGACATGTATGAAAACAGTCATGTTTTCGAGGGGTCCTTCTCATCCCAATAATTTAATGGGGTCCACTGTCACAGATGGGCAGACCCACAAATGACAGCAGTGGAGGGTGGGGGGGGCAGACATGTCAGTGCTACAGTGAACGCTCCAGCACATAGTACAGTGTCCTGGAGGCCCTTTACCTGGTGATCGACACACAACACATATAGACACCGCTGAGAAGAAAAGGGAACCAGACCTTTACAACACAGAGAAAATAGTCATACGGACCTTAAGGCCAACGCCGCCTCCACATGAACCCTGACCCTCCAGGGCAGAGTATTTGAATAGCACAAATGTGCATATTATAATTATAATTTTTCCAGCTGCTGGCATCAGACCTGCAAACATTAGATACCTTTTTAGAAACAATCCCAGTAAAAGACACTTGAGGGAAAAATAGATGCACATTCAACATAATTAACTACAGTGTAACAAAAAATATTCACAGTAGAAGTGGAGAGCATGCTTTTAACATACTTTAAAAATCGCTGGAAAGTACTAATAATCTAGTTCTTAACCGATAACTTCTGGAACCCTCTTTGACTACAGGAAATATCCCTAGCGGCAGATGGCTACCCCTAAAGGCACTTTAGGAGAGTTCCAAGATGGGAAGTCATTGGGATAAAGTCAGGAGGCCGAATGCTTGTATTTGTGAGATGAAGGCAAGTCTCTGCGTTACCCAAAAGGTGCGGCTTCGGTGGTAAAGACCGTCAGGAAGGGCCAGAGGAGACCCAAACCAAGAGACCCAGAGGTTGCTCGAAGAACCAGAAGTCTCTGAACATTCCGCAGCAGAACAGAAAGACCCCCAAAATAAGTCAACGGGAAATGTGGTAGAGGTTTGCTTCCAAAGAATCTAGGTCCCCCACCAAACGGCCTCCTGAGGGTGATCCCAGGAACCAGAGGCAAAACAGATCCAGCAACACAAAGCAACCCGCGCGTTCCAAGGGTATGGGTCACAGGGAGCCAGTGCTAATGGATTCGAACCCTCAACCAAGAGCAGCCCATACGCACATACGGAGGAATAAGCAGCACCCCCACCCACACAATGCAGCCCCCAAATCCACGAGCGTAGACACCTGACGAGGAAGACTCGGGGAAGATGAGGGACCCCATGTGGAATTATTCCACCAGTGGCGGAGAGTGGTCTACCCACAGAAGGCTGAGGTGGAGGTGGCCAGCATGGCCCAAGAAGCAGATGAGGTGGGTGATGGCAGCGACCAAGAGTAGAGCGGGTGACCCTGGCAGAGACACGAGGAAAGCGGCAGTGAACAGCATGGAAAGTGGCCCTAGGATGGAAGGGCCAGTGTGATGTGGCCAAACCACTGCTCCCAGCCAGTGTGCTGTGGCCAAACCAATGCTCCCAGCCAGTGTGATGTGGCCAAACCAAGGCTCCCAGCCAGTGTGCTGTGGCCAAACCACTGCTCCCAGCCAGTGTGCTGTGGCCAAACCACTGCTCCCAGCCAGTGTGATGTGGCCAAACCAAGGCTCCCAGCCAGTGTGCTGTGGCCAAACCACTGCTCCCAGCCAGTGTGATGTGGCCAAACCACTGCTCCCAGCCAGTGTGATGTGGCCAAACCACTACTCCCAGCCAGTGTGATGTGGCCAAACCACTGCTCCCAGCCAGTGTGATGTGGCCAAACCACTACTCCCAGCCAGTGCGATGTGGCCAAACCACTACTCCCAGCCAGTGCGAGGTGGCCAAACCACTACTCCCAGACAGTGCGATGTGGCCAAACCACTACTCCCAGCCAGTGCGATGTGGCCAAACCACTACTCCCAGCCAGTGCGATATGGACAAACCACTACTCCCAGCCAGTGTGATGTGGCCAAACCACTGCTCCCAGCCAGTGTGATGTGGCCAAACCACTACTCCCAGCCAGTGCGATGTGGCCAAACCACTACTCCCAGCCAGTGCGATATGGACAAACCACTACTCCCAGCCAGTGCGATATGGACAAACCACTACTCCCAGCCAGTGTGATATGGCAAAACCACTACTCCCAGCCAGTGTGATGTGGCCAAACCACTGGGGCTTCAGGATTCAGCAACTGGAGGAAGGCCTCTTCAGCTGGTCATCAGACATCCGCCCTCCAAGTTCCTGGAGCAGAGAGATAAGAGAGGGGGGAACCCTTAACTAGAGCTGCCATTAGGGACTGGTCACCAGCGCACCAATCACTAAGGGCCGGTACAGAGGAGGAAGTGAGGTAGCCAAACATTCTGGTTGGCTATCTGGATGGCCACTCAGTCCACACCACCCCCAAGGGAAGTCAGAGGGGGAGCTCGGGGTCTTAGACCAGTGTAATCCATGTAAAACCAATATGGCGGCTGATCTGTGGATGCACAAAGAGCCCACGCGAGCAGAACAGCCATTTCAGGGTTATCTCATGGTTTCTCTGAACAAAGGACGCCCTAAAATACACTGGCACCTTCAAGACTAACAAGTATATCAGGCGACCGATGGGATAACACTGCTTGCACCCCTGGTCAAGCCAAAACTCAATAACAGCTGCCACCAACCTACACCCTAAAACCAATTTAGGGAGTATACCCACCCGTGGGCATAAAGGGGGTGCTTGAGTGGCACCCCAGTGACTGTGATCATCAGGAGTTTACTTGGAAACAAAAAGGGCCCTGGAAATAATTTTCAAACTGGCTGCAAAATACATATTTTCAGCAAACGCAACCCTTTTGCTATAAGAAAATGTGGAAATACCAAACAAAAGTGGCCCTGGGTGCAGAGGCCTACCTACCAGGAAATCTCCAGAGTTCCCTGTAGGCCAGTCAACCACTGTGGGCCAGGGTGCAGGGGCATACCAGGAAATTTCTAGAGTTCTTTAGAGGCCAGTTCACCACTTTGCAGGATGTAGAGGCCTACCGGGAAATCTCCAGAGTTCTCTATAGGCCACTCCACCACTGCTGGCCAGGGTGCAAGGGTGCAGAGGACTAGCAGGACATCTCCAGAGTTCCCTGTAGGCCAGTCCACACTGCTGGCCAGGGTACAAGGGTGCAGAGGACTAGCAGGACATCTCCAGAGTTCCCTGTAGGCCAGTCCACCACTGCTGGCCAGGGTGCAAGGGTGCAGAGGACTAGCAGGACATCTCCAGAGTTCCCTGTAGGCCAGTCCACCACTGCTGGCCAGGGTAGCAAGGGTGCAGAGGACTAGCAGGACATCTCCAGAGTTCCCTGTAGGCCAGTCCACCACTGCTGGCCAGGGTGCAAGGGTGCAGAGGACTAGCAGGACATCTCCAGAGTTCCCTGTAGGCCAGTCCACCCCTGCCTATGATGCAGAGGCCTATTCAAAAAGACACAAGCCATAGCAGGTACCCAATATTTGCTTTCTCTCAAAATAAATCAAAATTATACTAACTAGTCTTGATATTTTGTTCTAGCCTATTTACATGTACAAGCCTGACCTTAAAAACCTAAAAACAGAATGTACCCACAAGAGGTTAGGAATTCATCGGGTGAAAGTTCAATAATTCATCAATTCTCCTTTCGGCAGATTAGTCGAACTTTGTGAATTGTTTGCAATGTAGTTTTGAGAGCTGAGCAGCCTCGGCAGCTGCAGAGAAATACCTGTAACACAGAGTTTGGAAAGCACCACAGAATGTGCACTGATAAGCCATGACTTCGGGGAGGTGGAAAAAGTTGAAGCTGTGCGGGGCACACCAGATAACAGTTTACTGGTTTCATACTCATTTACAGTTTCAGGGAAATACTAAAAAAAAAATAGACAGCTGGAATCTTAAAATACTAACCCTGCCTTCTCCAGGCGGTAGACTGGCTGCCCTGCCTTCTCTGGGCAGTAGACTGGCTGCGCTGCCTTCTACGGGTGGTAGACTGGCTGCCCTGTCTTCTCTGGGCGCAAGACTGGCCGCCCTGCCTTCTCCGGCCAGTAGACTGGCCACCCGCCTTCTCCAGGTGGTAGACTGGCCCCCTGCCTTCTCCAGGTGGTAGACTGGCCCCCCTGCCTTCTCCGGGCGGTCGACTGGCCACCCTGCCTTCTCTGGGTGGCAGATTGGCCACCCGGCCTTCTCTGGGTGGTAGACTGGCCACCCTGCCTTCTCTGGGTGGTAGACTGGCCGCCCTGCCTTCTCTGGGTGGTAGACTGGCCGCCCTGCCTTCTCTGGGTGGTAGACTGGCCACACGGCCTTCTCCAAGTGGTAGACTTGCCGCCTGGCCTTCTCCGGGTGGTAGACTGGCTGCCTGGCCTTCTTTGGGTGGTAGACTGGCCGCCCTGCCTTCTCCGGGCAGTAGACTGGCTGCCCTGCCTTCTCCGGGCAGTAGACTAGCTGCCCTGCCCTCTATGGGCCGCCCTGCCTTCTCCGAGTGGTAGACTGGCCACCCGCCCTTCTCTTGGCGGTAGACTGGCCGCCCCGTTTACGCATAATACCGGGAGTGCAGAGTCAATCGCTCCAATATACATAGTTCCTGGACTCAATAAGAGCCAAACCTTTTATTTGAAATCTACAAAGTGCTAAGAAGTGATGGTTCGTCTCACTGTCTCGGCATCAGGTAATGTGATCCCCACCAATAATATCGGCATATATGTGGTCGTGGGGTAAGGCCATAGGCGATATTATTAGTGGAGATAATTTATGGGGTAAGTGGGAGCAGGGGTTGCGGCGGTGTCCCTGGTTCCAATTTAAAAAATGATGGGTGTTTCCGGGAGTGTCCCCCGCAGGTTCCATGGTTTAATATCGCTGCAAAAATATGGCGATATTCTTGCATGGTGATATTCTTGTATGGCGATATTCTTGTATGGCGATATTTTTGCGGGGATATTAAAAGATGGGACCACTGTGTCTTCTTCAATTCTACTCGGATTTGTAAAGTGCCACAAAGGCCTGGTGGTACCAAGGTGCTGAGAGGGTAGGAAGCAGCAGACATTAAAATAGCAATGGTTTGAGCTGTTTCCGAAAGATGGCTAGAAGACGGATGGCCCGTAAATGGTAAAGGCCGAACAGCAGTCTGGCCAGATAAGCAGATACTACACTCGATGGTGAACTTCGAAAATGTTCCAAAATTGCCTGAAGTTTGGTAATCACGAGCACTGTGTCAACATGAAGTCAGCTCCGGCTCTCAGTATCGCTTTGACAGTGAAATGTCATGTCTGGGACTGCATGTATTACAGTAGTCATCTCCACAGAGGAACCCCATTAAGAAGGTATGAGTATGTGGATTGACGGCACTAGGAAGTCTGGTCTCGCTGCAGCTTTAAGGGAGACCTGCCACTTTAATCAGGAATCACAGAGAACTTCATTGACCAGAGCGACCCTTTGATCCACAATAGACAGGAAGATTGGGTGAGACTTTGCATTACATGTTTTCACCCCTTTACCTTTTCTGTTGCAAAGCACTCTGGTTATGACCTCACGCATAACAGAAGATTGTTGGTGTGGTCCATTTTGCTTTAATAAAGGGTCGAGCCCCTCTTTTGGGCAGATCATCTGAAGATTTTCCAAGGAGTAACAAGAAGAACTCATCATTGGACCCTGGCTGAAGGTATAGTCTGCCTTATATCTTCTGCCAGTGAAGGAAGGCCAGGACCTCTAAGAGGGAAGCAAGATCCCTCACCTAAACATCTTCCAACAGAGGGAGATACTGAATCCAGAGGACCCTCCAGCTGCTTCAGAACCGTTACCCAGCCAGTACACAGAGTGCCCTGCTAGGCTCTGCAGCAAGCTTCAGAGGTGGGAAGTGCCACAGAGTCTCTGAACGAAACCAAGGACAAGGCAGCTGCCTGCAACACTGTCCTCAGCTTTGAGACGTCCACCTTAAATGATGACATAAGCCCAGTGAAGAAGGTAGGAGGAGTGCATTGACAAGCATCTACCGACATCTGCCTTAAAGGACATTTTTGAACCAGCTGAGCCCCTCAAAGTGCAACCAACTGCACTGCTGACTGTTGATATGACTTGACCAGTGCTTCAGAACCGCTGACCAGCACTGAGACAAAGATTCCTGACCCTGAGCAGCCATGTAGGCCAGCCTGCAGCCATCCATCCAGCCTCGTTCGCCGAACTGCCTGCCGCCTGATACCCGCAGCCGTCACCCATCTTGAAGTCTCTCGCAGAAGCTGCAAAGTGCCCTGAAACAGACTCTACACTGTCAAGCACCAAGAACATCTACAAGCACAAAGCACACAAGGAAGTCTTTTGGACTTTGAAGGCAGCCTGTGACCACACGAACTTGGCCCCCCAGAACCTGATGCACCCCTACAGCTTTACTGTAAGTTGGCAGCTCCCCTAATTCGATTTCCTTGACTGTACATCTGCAGCCACTTTCCTTTCTGTGTCCCAGTGTGCCTCTGTCTGCCCCCCACCAAACCCCTCTCTCCTGCCTCCTCTCCACTACAGGGCTCAAGCACTTAACACTATCAGATATGCTGTTGCACGAAGATAAGTCTCATTGTTCTGGTCGTCCTACCCCACCCAGCCCTCTCTTTATGTAAAGCTCCTGCATTGTTGCAACGACCGCCAGGCACGTACATTCATATGTATGTTCATATGCTGTAGTCAGTCTGTTTATACCTCTAACACACAGCACTTGCCCATTCTGAATGTTCTAATGCCTACTGTGAATGTAAATTACTTCTCCTTTCCTGCATTGGAGCGCTTTGAAACGCGTGTTTAAGTGAATAGGCGCTATATAGATGACCAATAAATAAATACATTCCCATGAGTGCTGAATGATGGTCTCTCATAAGTGCCTGGCCTGACTACCGGCTGAAGGTTTATCTTCATTCAGATAGTCCATGGTGCTGGCTGTCTATTCTGACTGCTGAGAGATGGGCACCCTGGTGTCTGCGGGTCTCTTTCCTGAGTGCTTACTGGGGATCTGCAATGCTCCACACAAGATAACCGGACCCCAAGACAGGGCAGCAGCTTGCGCTCATGTTTGCTGACAGTGAGGACACGGTTGGTTGGTCCGGTGAGGGGTAAGGAAGGTGTGACAGCCAGGACCGTCCAGGGCTTACAGGCCACCATGATGCCTTCGGGATAGAGCAGTTAGGAATCGATGGGTGCAACCTCACTTCACTACTATGTCCCTTCCGTCACTGGGACTGCGCTTAGCTTAGGCTTTCTCCTGTTTTTGAGGGTCTCATCCGAGTGCCGACTGAACATCTCTCTTGAGTCTGAAGGTATTTCCTCAGTGCGGGATCAAGGGCCTCCCCCCCTGAATGATGGCGGGCAGCTGTCTCTCCTGAGTGCTTACTGAGGGTTCCACTGGAGCCTGAGTGCCACTGCCCAGAGTGCTGACTAGGGTCTCTCCTGAGTGCTAACTGAGGGTTCCTTGTGAGCCTGAGCGCCACTGCCCAGAGTGGCTGACAGGTCTCTCCTGAGTGCTTACTGAGGGTTCAACTTCAGCCTGAGCGCCACTGCCCAGAGTGCTGACTAGGGTCTCTCCTGAGTGCTTACTGAGGGTTCCTCTTGAGCCTGAGCGCCACTTCCCAGAGTGCTTACTAGGGTCTCTCCTGAGTGCTTACGGAGGGTTCCTTGTGAGCCTGAGTTTGCCTCAGCGCCACGGCCCAGAGTGCTGACTGGGGCCTCTCCTGAGTGCTTACTGAGGGTTCAACTTCAACCTGAGTGCCTCTACCCAGAGTGCTGATTAGGGTCTCTCCGGAGTGCTTACTGAGGGTTCCTCTTGAGCCTGAGCGCCACTGCCCAGAGTGCTGACTAGGATCTCTCCTGAGTGCTTACTGAGGGTTCCTCTTGAGCCTGAGCGCCACTTCCCAGAGTGCTGACTAGGGTCTCCCCTAAGTGCTTACTGAGGGTTCTTTGGGAGCCTGAGTGCCACAGCCCAGAGTGCTGACTAGGGTCTCTCCTAAGTGCTTACTGAGGGTTCCTCGTGAGCCAGGGCACCACTGCCCAGAGTGCTTCCTAGGGTCTCTGCTGAGGGCCACTGCCCAGAGTACTGACTAGGGTCTCCCCTGAATGCTTACTGAGGGTTCCTCGTGAGCCTGAGCGCCTCTGGCCAGAGTGCTGACTAGGGTCTCCCCTAAGTGCTTACTGAGGGCTCCTTGTGAGCCAGGGCGCCACTGCCCAGAGTGCTTCCTAGGGTCTCTCCTGAGTGCTTACTGTGGGTTCCTCGTGAGCCCGAGCGCCACTGCCCAGAGTGCTGACTACGGTCTCCCTTGAGTGCTTACTGAGGGTTCCTCGTGAGCCTAAGCGCCATTGCCCAGAGTGCTTGACTAGGGTTTCTCCTGAGTGCTCACTGAGGGTTCTTTGGGAGCCTGAGTGCCACTGCCCAGAGTGCTGACTAGGTCTCTCCGAAGTGCTTTACTGAGGTTCCTCTTGAGCCAGGGAGCCACTGCCCAGATGGCTTCCTAGGGTCTATCCTGAGTGCCACTGCCCAGACTGCTGACTAGAGTCTCGCCTGAGTGCTTACTGAGGGTTCCTTGTGAGCCTGAGCGCCACTGCCCTGAGTGCTGCCTAGGGTCTCCCCTGAGTGCTGATTTACTGTTTATATGTTATGTTAGCTCAGGGATTCTCTTGAGTTTAAGAGGTCCCGTGCAAATGCTGACTGACGTCCTCTTTTGAGCCTCAAGGTCTCAACTCAGCAGTGGAGGAGGAAGGTTGGGAGATGGGGAGAAGCGGGACTCCCCCACCACACCCCCGTCCCCATCCCCGTCCCCATCCCCTAGTGAGTCTCTCCTAGGTATTCAAATGAGGTGCTTACTGAGGGTTCCTCGTGAGCGCTGAGCCGCCATTCCCAGAGTGCTGACTAGGGTTTCTCCTGAGTGCTTACTGAGGGTTCTTTGGGAGCCTGAGTGCCACTGCCCAGAGTGCTGACTAGGGTCTCTCCTAAGTGCTTACTGAGGGTTCCTCTTGAGCCAGGGAGCCACTGCCCAGATGGCTTCCTAGGGTCTATACTGAGTGCCACTGCCAGGAGTGCTGACTAGGGTCTCCACTGAATTCTTACTGAGGGTTCTACTTCAGCCTGAGTGCCACTGCCCAGAGTGCTGACTAGAGTCTCCCCTGAGTGCTTACTGAGGGTTCCTTGTGAGCCTAAGCGCCACTGCCCAGAGTGCTGCCTAGGTCTCCCCTGAGTGCTGATTTACTGTTTATATGTTATGTTAGCTCAAGGATTCTCTTGAGTTTAAGAGGTCCCGTGCAAATGCTGACTGATGTCCTCTTTTGAGCCTCAAGGTCTCAACTCAGCAGTGGAGGAGGAAGGTTGGGAGATGGGAGAAGCGGGACTCCCCACCACACCCCCGTCCCCATCCCTTTGGGGCCCATCAGATCTTGATATGCCCCCTGGTGCCTGGAAAGTAGTGGAATTGGACAGACTGATGCCACAGAGGTGCCCTTTGCTGTCTGAGTGAGTCTCTCCTAGGTATTCAATGAGTGCGGGCTGGCGAGGGGTCTCTCCTGAGAGCCAGCATAGGGTCTCCCAAGGCTGGAAGGTTTCCCCTGAGGACTTATTGATGGTAGCTCATGTTTGCAGGCTGTCAGAGACATCTTCAAAGTTGGCGCATGAGGCGTCTGCCCTCTGCCGCCCTGGTAAGGCACCCCACTTAGCTGCCTCATTCTAGAAACAGACTGGGCAGCCAGGCACAGCGCCACTCTATTCGCCACCCCAATGAAGAGCACATCCATGCAGTAGCCGGGAATGCAGGAAGGTATCTATCTGGAGACGGTAGATCTAAAGCGTTGAGACCATATCCCAGCTTTGCCAGCAGATAAGAATGTGATCCTGGGCAGTGTCTCCTACTGTGCTGGGCACCGTTGTATTGCTACTTAGACCCTCTGATTGGTCGGCATTCTTTCCCAACCTTGGGCTTTCGGCTCGTTAGCAGCATGTAAGCAAAACGAAACTCAAGTGCAGAGAGCAATATCAGACTTCTACCCACTTGCCCAATTCGTCCATCATTTTTTTTTTTTTAGTTTCGTAATTGTGTTTTTTTTTGTCTTAGTTGTGCATTTATAATGCGCTTAAATACCCAGAGGTTTCTAAGGATGGACCCGAACCTGTGTTGCTTCTTGTCTTCTTGCTTTCAAGACGAGCATGTTGCCGCTGAGCTATCCTCCCGCTACCATCTCTCATAGGTCAGGCCCTGAGCCCAGGCTTCTTCTTTACAGTTCACCTTGGAGCCTGTTCTCTGTTCTGTGACTTTTAAGGGAGTGTAGGTGCACCATTATCTTCGTCTGGAGGTTGTTTTTATCTTCTGCGTCACGTGTGAAGAGACCACGATTTTGTCCATTTCAACCTTTTATTTTCTGTTATTTGATTAATTGAGATTTAATTGAGCTGGGAGTCATTACTACTCTTGGTCTCTGGAGAATTCCTCACTCCACCTTATTATTATTATTATTATTATTATTATTTTTACATTTATAAAGCGCTCACACAGCCCGCAGGCATCGAGGCGCTGTTACAGGAATAGTTTGTTTTTCTTAGTTGCGTAATTGTGTGTTTTTTTTTGTCTTAGTTACGTATTTATAACACGCTTAAACACCCAGAGGTTTCTAAGCGCGGACCCGGGGATCGAACCTGTTGTTGCTTCGTGTCGTCTTGCTTCCAAGACACGCACGCTGCCGCTGAGCTATCCTCCCGGGACCTTGTATATGCTTTTTGCATCTTTGACTGTCCTATATTTGATGGTTGCCGATGTTTTCTTGGTTTCTTGATCTAAGAGAAATGTGTCTTACGTACATATCCTATCCTCTTGACTCCCCTTGTGCCCTGCAATTATTCCTTTATGTGGAATCCTTGATCCAAGGCCAACAGACTCCTCTTTGTTCCTCACACAAGGCTTTTTTTCCAGCACCTCCTGACTCTGCAGCCCTGGTCTGTCTCTGAGGTAGCTCGATTGGCTTCAACACATGTCCGACGTCGATCTTTACATCATGGCCACCTTAACCACGCTATGTTTTCTTCTTCAGTAGCCTTCTATATGTCTCAGCTACCTTGCGTTTCTGATTATGTACATTCACTTCATCTCTACTCACTCATTCCTTTGGTGCATATGAGTTCTTTGTATTCAATTACATGTTTCTTTTGTAACTCCAGTTACACTTTTATTTTTCAAGTAATTGCATATCATTTAAGTGTGTCATCGTGTCTTTCCTTTATGACGTCACTCTGTCTTCGTTCGATTTCACTTATAGCTCATCAATGTCCGATGGTGTGTGCAGATATCCTTTCACTCTTTCAGTGTGAGGGCACATTCGACGCGGCTGAGTACATATCGTTGCTCATACACTCGATGCGGTAGTACGATATTACCTGGTGTCCGATATGGGGCTCTTCTCCTGCTCTTCCAGCATGATGGAGGTGAGGGCCTGGGAGCTAGGGATGATGAGTACACCTGCCCCCTTTTAGTTCCCAGTGTACACTTTGCTCAAGCATGCCTCCAGCCCGGTGTGGAGCTACAAAGCCATTCCCCACGTGCTCATGCGCGCGCGCTCGCAGCAAGTGTGCTGCGGTTTTTTGCGTGGAGGCCTTTGTTCTGCTTTCCTGCTTTGTCTTTGAATTTGCTCAAGCCACGCCTCCAGCCCGGTGTGGAGCTACAAGCCAGCCCCACGTGCTCATACGCGGCACGCACGTAGTACGTGTGCAGCGGTTTGCGTGGGCGGTTGGCCTTTGGCAGTGAGACTTTCGCCTTGGTCCAATGATCGTGAACGAGACATAATAACAAGCCCTCTAACGATAGGCCATTTGTCTGTGTGCACGTCCTGGCTTACAGAGGGATTTGTTAGGATGACCAGAACGTCCCGGTTTTCCCGGGACAATCCTGGGAAATCATCCTCCGTCCCGGGGTCCGGTAGTTTTTTCATTTTAGAAACCCCGTCCCGGGTTTGCAGGTTGGGTGTCTACGGTCATTAAAATTGTAATTTTTTTTCACAACACTTTCAGAATGTTTAAGTTGGGGGATTAGCTCGAACTCCCACCTTTCAGGTACAAGGCACAACACTTACTGACTGTGCCTCAGAGACTGGCTTGGAAATGACTGTACAGCAAAGCCATGGAATATCAATTAGAGCAAACGCCTTTTTTGAATTAAGATGCCAAGATTCACAGACAAAACTGCACAAATGAGATCATATACAGTTTATAGAAAGGAGAAGTGCTGGAAATATGGTTGGGTGGTGGTTGTGGGGGCGTGTTGGGGAGGGGCGGTAATTGGTGGGCTGCGATGGGTAGTCCCTCCTGTATGTTGTTGGTCGGCCCGGTTTTTCGTTTTGGAAATCTGGTCACCCTAGGATTTGTCTAACTTGCACAGCTGCAGCGAAGTAATAATTGGAGTCGGCCGCCTCCTCCTTTCCGTTGGAGGTGGCAGCGGGATTTCCTTTGAACCCCTGACCAAAGTACACAGGCATTAACCACCAGAACTACTCAATAGACTCGTAGGAAGGAAAGGTGAAGGCAGCTCAAACCGTGTTTGCCATCTACAATCGACGAGATTGCTCCCTGCTGTCCAGGTGCGGAGCAGGCACTCATGGGGCCCGGGTGGAGGAATGGCTCATTTACTCACAGCCCGCAGGAGGCGCTAGAATGGTGAACATGGCGGGACTCCACTCCAAATACCGGCCATACGGTGACCCCGGAGGCTGCTGCCCTCTGCCTCAGGGATCATCTTCAGGGGAACATGGCCGGCAAGAGGATGCCATAATGCCCTGCCCCGTAGAATACCAACCCCTAGAACCCAATGACCATTCTTGCAAATTGGGAAATGCTGTAGGGGTGAAAGCAGGGAGGAAAACGCCCACTTCGACCCCAAAAGAAATTCTACGGAACACTGGGAACAATTCCCGAGCCGGGCAAGGCCCGCCAGGTGACAGCAGCCTCAATATCCTGCCCCTGCAGTGGCCTCACTGTGCTCAGTAAAGCACCGGGGCAGCGTTCCCAAGGTGAAGGCCCCCAGGAGGCCCTGGTACCAGGAGGAGAAGCAGGTGTCATGAGCAGGCCCCGAAAGAAAATGAAGGGCTGATCCCTAAAATTAGGAAAACCTTGACCTACCGACAGGAAAGGAAATAGTGGTTTGGAAATGGTATTTCGGACAGAAGCATATTATAAGCTCTGCCAAGAATGGACTCTCCCATTTTGCTCTCTCCAGGCCTAGCTTTATTGGCCCCATTGAACTTCAGACAAGCGGAGATTCGCAGGGTGCCCTCCATACAGATCATGAGTCTATCTTCACTGCACCCAGGGAACAGCTCCATTCTATATCCCGTGCCTGCACCCAGGGAATAGCTCCATTCGATATCCCGTGCCTGCACCAGGGAACAGCTCCATTCTATGTCCCGAGCCTGCTCACCCAGGGAACAGCTCCATTCTATCCCGAGCCTGCACCCAGGGAACAGCTCCATTCTATATCCCGAGCCTGCACCCAGGGAACAGCTCCATTCTATATCCCGAGCCTGCACACAGGGAACAGCTCCATTCTATGTCCCGAGCCTGCACCCAGGGAACAGCTCCATTCTATGTCCCGAGCCTGCACCCAGGGAACAGCTCCATTCTATGTCCCGAGCCTGCACCCAGGGAACAGCTCCATTCTATGTCCCGAGCCTGCACCCAGGGAACAGCTCCATTCTATATCCCGAGCCTGCACCCAGGGAACAGCTCCATTCTATATCCCGAGCCTGCACCCAGGGAACAGCTCCATTCTATGTCCCGAGCCTGCACCCAGGGAACAGCTCCATTCTATGTCCCGAGCCTGCACCCAGGGAACAGCTCCATTCTATGTCCCGAGCCTGCACCCAGGGAACAGCTCCATTCTATATCCCGAGCCTGCACCCAGGGAACAGCTCCATTCTATATCCCGAGCCTGCACCAGGGAACAGCTCCATTCTATATCCCGAGCCTGCACCCAGGAACAGCTCCATTCTATGTCCCGAGCCTGCACCCAGGGAACAGCTCCATTCTATGTCCCGAGCCTGCACCCAGGGAACAGCTCCATTCTATATCCCGAGCCTGCACCAGGGAACAGCTCCATTCTATATCCCGAGCCTGCACCCAGGGAACAGCCTCCATTCTATGTCCCGAGCCTGCACCCAGGGAACAGCTCCATTCTATGTCCGAGCCTGCACCCAGGAACAGCTCCATTCTATGTCCCGAGCCTGCACCCAGGGAACAGCTCCATTCTATGTCCCGAGCCTGCACCCAGGGAACAGCTCCATTCTATGTCCCGAGCCTGCACCCAGGGAACAGCTCCATTCTATGTCCCGAGCCTGCACCCAGGAACAGCTCCATTCTATATCCCGAGCCGCACCCAGGGAACAGCTCCATTCTATGTCCCGAGCCTGCACCCAGGGAACAGCTCCATTCTATGTCCCGAGCCTGCATCACCCAGGGAACAGCTCCAGTCTATGTCCCGAGCCTGCACCCAGGGAACAGCTCCATTCTATGTCCCGAGCCTGCCACCCAGGGAACAGCTCCATTCTATATCCCGAGCCTGCCACCCAGGGAACAGCTCCATTCTATATCCCGAGCCTGCACCCAGGGAACAGCTCCATTCTATATCCCGAGCCTGCACCCAGGGAACAGCTCCATTCTATGTCCCGAGCCTGCACCCAGGAAACAGCTCCATTCTATGTCCCGAGCCTGCACCCAGGGAACAGCTCCATTCTATGTCCCGAGCCTGCACCCAGGGAACAGCTCCATTCTATGTCCCGAGCCTGCACCAGGGAACAGCTCCATTCTATATCCCGAGCCTGCACCCAGGGAACAGCTCCATTCTATATCCCGAGCCTGCACCCAGGGAACAGCTCCATTCTATGTCCCGAGCCTGCACCCAGGAACAGCTCCATTCTATGTCCCGAGCCTGCACCCAGGGAACAGCTCCATTCTATGTCCCGAGCCTGCACCCAGGGAACAGCTCCATTCTATATCCAGAGCCTGCACCCATGGAACAGCACCATTCTATATCCCGAGCCTGCACCCAGGGAACAGCTCCATTCTATATCCCGAGCCTGCACCCAGGGAACAGCTCCATTCTATGTCCCGAGCCTGCACCCAGGGAACAGCTCCATTCTATGTCCCGAGCCTGCACCCAGGGAACAGCTCCATTCTATGTCCCGAGCCTGCACCCAGGGAACAGCTCCATTCTATGTCCCGAGCTGCACCCAGGGAACAGCTCCATTCTATGTCCCGAGCCTGCACCCAGGGAACAGCTCCATTCTATGTCCCGAGCCTGCACCCAGGGAACAGCTCCATTCTATGTCCCGAGCCTGCACCCAGGGAACAGCTCCATTCTATGTCCCGAGCCTGCACCCAGGGAACAGCTCCATTCTATGTCCCGAGCCTGCACCCAGGGAACAGCTCCATTCTATATCCCGAGCCTGCACCCAGGGAACAGCTCCATTCTATGTCCGAGCCTGCACCCAGGGAACAGCTCCATTCTATGTCCGAGCCTCCACCCAGGAACAGCTCCATTCTATGTCCCGAGCCTGCACCCAGGGAACAGCTCCATTCTATGTCCCGAGCCTGCACCCAGGGAACAGCTCCATTCTATGTCCCGAGCCTGCACACCCAGGGAACAGCTCATTCTATGTCCCGAGCCTGCACCCAGGGAACAGCTCCATTCTATATCCCGAGCCTGCACCCAGGAACAGCTCCATTCTATATCCCGAGCCTGCACCCAGGGAACAGCTCCATTCTATATCCTGAGCCTGCACCCAGGGAACAGCTCCATTCTATGTCCGAGCCTGCACCCAGGGAACAGCTCCATTCTATGTCCCGAGCCTGCACCCAGGGAACAGCTCCATTCTATATCCCGAGCCTGCACCCAGGGAACAGCTCCATTCTATTCCCGAGCCTGCACCCAGGGAACAGCTCCATTCTATATCCCGAGCCTGCACCCAGGGAACAGCTCCATTCTATGTCCCGAGCCTGCACCCAGGGAACAGCTCCATTCTATGTCCCGAGCCTGCACCCAGGGAACAGCTCCATTCTATTTCCCGAGCCTGCACCCAGGAACAGCACCATTCTATATCCGAGCCTGCACCCAGGGAACAGCTCCATTCTATGTCCCGAGCCTGCACCCAGGAACAGCTCCATTCTATGTCCGAGCCTGCACCCAGGGAACAGCTCCATTCTATGTCCCGAGCCTGCACCCAGGGAACAGCTCCATTCTATGTCCCGAGCCTGCACCCAGGGAACAGCTCCATTCTATATCCCGAGCCTGCACCCAGGGAACAGCTCCATTCTATATCCCGAGCCTGCACCCAGGGAACAGCTCCATTCTATGTCCCCAGCCTGCACCCAGGGAACAGCTCCATTCTATGTCCCGAACCTGCACCCAGGGAACAGCTCCATTCTATGTCCGAGCCTGCACCCAGGGAACAGCTCCATTCTATGTCCGAGCCTGCACCCAGGGAACAGCTCCATTTCTATGTCCCGAGCCTGCACCCAGGGAACAGCTCCATTCTATGTTCCCGAGCCTGCACCCAGGGAACAGCTCCATTCTATTCCCGAGCCTGCATCACCAGGGAACAGCTCCATTCTATGTCCCGAGCCTGCACCCAGGGAACAGCTCCATTCTATATCCCGAGCCTGCACCCAGGGAACAGCTCCATTCTATGTCCCGAGCCTGCATCACCCAGGGAACAGCTCCATTCTATGTCCTGAGCCTGCAACCCAGGGAACAGCTCCATTCTATGTCCCGAGCCTGCACCCAGGGAACAGCTCCATTCTATGTCCCGAGCCTGCACCCAGGGAACAGCTCCATTCTATGTCCCGAGCCTGCACCCAGGGAACAGCTCCATTCTATGTCCGAGCCTGCACCCAGGGAACAGCTCCATTCTATGTTCCGAGCCTGCACCCAGGGAACAGCTCCATTCTATATCCCGAGCCTGCACCCAGGGAACAGCTCCATTCTATGTCCCGAGCCTGCACCCAGGGAACAGCTCCATTCTATGTCCGAGCCTGCACCCAGGGAACAGCTCCATTCTATGTCCCGAGCCTGCACCCAGGGAACAGCTCCATTCTATATCCCGAGCCTGCACCAGGGAACAGCTCCATTCTATATCCCGAGCCTGCACCCAGGGAACAGCTCCATTCTATATCCCGAGCCTGCACCCAGGGAACAGCTCCATTCTATATCCCGAGCCTGCACCCAGGGAACAGCTCCATTCTATATCCCGAGCCTGCACCCAGGGAACAGCTCCATTCTATGTCCCGAGCCTGCACCCAGGGAACAGCTCCATTCTATTCCCTGAGCCTGCACCAGGGAACAGCTCCATTCTATGTCCCGAGCCTGCACCCAGGGAACAGCTCCATTCTATGTCCCGAGCCTGCACCCAGGAACAGCTCCATTCTATGTCCGAGCCTGCACCCAGGGAACAGCTCCATTCTATATCCCGAGCCTGCACCCAGGGAACAGCTCCATTCTATATCCCGAGCCTGCACCCAGGGAACAGCTCCATTCTATGTCCCGAGCCTGCACCCAGGGAACAGCTCCATTCTATATCCCGAGCCTGCACCCAGGGAACAGCTCCATTCTATTCCCGAGCCTGCACCCAGGGAACAGCTCCATTCTATGTCCCGAGCCTGCACCCAGGGAACAGCTCCATTCTATGTCCCGAGCCTGCACCCAGGGAACAGCTCCATTCTATGTCCCGAGCCTGCACCCAGGGAACAGCTCCATTCTATGTCCCGAGCCTGCACCCAGGGAACAGCTCCATTCTATGTCCCGAGCCTGCACCAGGGAACAGCTCCATTCTATGTCCCGAGCCTGCACCCAGGGAACAGCTCCATTCTATATCCCGAGCCTGCACCCAGGGAACAGCTCCATTCTATATCCCGAGCCTGCACCCAGGGAACAGCTCCATTCTATGTCCGAGCCTGCACCCAGGGAACAGCTCCATTCTATGTCCGAGCCTGCACCCAGGGAACAGCTCCATTCTATGTCCCGAGCCTGCACCCAGGGAACAGCTCCATTCTATGTCCCGAGCCTGCACCCAGGGAACAGCTCCATTCTATGTCCCGAGCCTGCACCCAGGGAACAGCTCCATTCTATGTCCCGAGCCTGCACCCAGGGAACAGCTCCATTCTATGTCCCGAGCCTGCCACCCAGGGAACAGCTCCATTCTATGTCCCGAGCCTGCACCCAGGGAACAGCTCCATTCTATTCCCGAGCCTGCACCCAGGGAACAGCTCCATTCTATGTCCGAGCCTGCACCCAGGGAACAGCTCCATTCTATGTCCGAGCCTGCACCCGGGAACAGCTCCATTCTATGTCCGAGCCTGCACCCAGGGAACAGCTCCATTCTATATCCCGAGCCTGCACCCAGGGAACAGCTCCATTCTATGTCCCGAGCCTGCACCAGGGAACAGCTCCATTCTATATCCCGAGCCTGCACCCAGGGAACAGCTCCATTCTATGTCCCGAGCCTGCACCCAGGGAACAGCTCCATTCTATGTCCCGAGCCTGCACCCAGGGAACAGCTCCATTCTATGTCCGAGCCTGCACCCAGGGAACAGCTCCATTCTATGTCCCGAGCCTGCACCCAGGGAACAGCTCCATTCTATATCCGAGCCTGCACCCAGGGAACAGCTCCATTCTATATCCCGAGCCTGCACCCAGGGAACAGCTCCATTCTATGTCCCGAGCCTGCACCCAGGGAACAGCTCCATTCTATGTCCCGAGCCTGCACCCAGGGAACAGCTCCATTCTATATCCCGAGCCTGCACCCAGGGAACAGCTCATTCTATGTCCCGAGCCTGCACCCAGGGAACAGCTCCATTCTATGTCCCGAGCCTGCACCCAGGGAACAGCTCCATTCTATGTCCCGAGCCTGCACCCAGGGAACAGCTCCATTCTATGTCCCGAGCCTGCACCCAGGGAACAGCTCCATTCTATGTCCCGAGCCTGCACCCAGGGAACAGCTCCATTCTATGTCCCGAGCCTGCACCCAGGGAACACTCCATTCTATATCCCGAGCCTGCACCCAGGGAACAGCTCCATTCTATATCCCGAGCCTGCACCCAGGGAACAGCTCCATTCTATGTCCCGAGCCTGCACCCAGGGAACAGCTCCATTCTATGTCCGAGCCTGCACACCAGGGAACAGCTCCATTCTATGTCCGAGCCTGCACCCAGGGAACAGCTCCATTCTATGTCCGAGCCTGCACCCAGGGAACAGCTCCATTCTATGTCCCGAGCCTGCACCCAGGGAACAGCTCCATTCTATGTCCCGAGCCTGCACCCAGGGAACAGCTCCATTCTATGTCCCGAGCCTGCACCAGGGAACAGCTCCATTCTATATCCCGAGCCTGCACCCAGGGAACAGCTCCATTCTATATCCCGAGCCTGCACCCAGGGAACAGCTCCATTCTATGTCCGAGCCTGCACCCAGGGAACAGCTCCATTCTATGTCCCGAGCCTGCACCCAGGGAACAGCTCCATTCTATATCCCGAGCCTGCACCAGGGAACAGCTCCATTCTATGTCCCGAGCCTGCACCCAGGGAACAGCTCCATTCTATGTCCCGAGCCTGCACCCAGGGAACAGCTCCATTCTATGTCCCGAGCCTGCACCCAGGGAACAGCCCATTCTATATCCCGAGCCTGCACCCAGGGAACAGCACCATTCTATATCCCGAGCCTGCACCCAGGGAACAGCTCCATTCTATGTCCCGAGCCTGCACCCAGGGAACAGCTCCATTCTATGTCCCGAGCCTGCACCCAGGGAACAGCTCCATTCTATGTCCGAGCCTGCACCCAGGGAACAGCTCCATTCTATGTCCCGAGCCTGCACCCAGGGAACAGCTCCATTCTATGTCCCGAGCCTGCACCCAGGGAACAGCTCCATTCTATATCCCGAGCCTGCACCCAGGGAACAGCTCCATTCTATATCCCCAGCCTGCACCCAGGGAACAGCTCCATTCTATGTCCCGAGCCTGCACCCAGGGAACAGCTCCATTCTATGTCCCGAGCCTGCACCCAGGGAACAGCTCCATTCTATGTCCCGAGCCTGCACCCAGGGAACAGCTCCATTCTATGTCCCGAGCCTGCACCAGGGAACAGCTCCATTCTATGTCCGAGCCTGCACCCAGGGAACAGCTCCATTCTATGTCCCGAGCCTGCATCACCCAGGAACAGCTCCATTCTATGTCCCGAGCCTGCACCCAGGGAACAGCTCCATTCTATGTCCCGAGCCTGCACCCAGGGAACAAGCTCCATTCTATGTCCCGAGCCTGCATCAACCAGGGAGCAGCTCCATTCTATGTCCCGAGCCTGCATCACCCAGGGAACAGCTCCATTCTATGTCCCGAGCCTGCATCACCCAGCCAACAGCTCCATTCTATGTCCTGAGCCTGCACCCAGGGAACAGCTCCATTCTATGTCCCGAGCCTGCACACCAGGAACAGCTCCATTCTATGTCCCGACCTGCACCCAGGGAACAGCTCCATTCTATGTCCTGAGCTGCACCCAGGGAACAGCACCATTCTATATCCCGAGCCTGCACCCAGGAACAGCTCCATTCTATATCCCGAGCCTGCACCCAGGGAACAGCTCCATTCTATGTCCTGAGCCTGCACCCAGGGAACAGCTCCATTCTATGTCCCGAGCCTGCACCCAGGGAACAGCTCCATTCTATTTCCCGAGCCTGCACACAGGGAACAGCACCATTCTATATCCCGAGCCTGCACCCAGGAACAGCTCCATTCTATGTCCGAGCCTGCACCCAGGGAACAGCTCCATTCTATTTCCGAGCCTGCACACAGGGAACAGCACCATTCTATATCCCGAGCCTGCACCCAGGGAACAGCACCATTCTATATCCCGAGCCTGCACCCAGGGAACAGCTCCATTCTATATCCCGAGCCTGCACCCAGGGAACAGCTCCATTCTATGTCCGAGCCTGCACCCAGGCAGACGTTGCATGAAGTTTAAAAGAAATGCACGGCAGGAATAAGTGCACCGCCCCTTCGATATTGGCCTTAAACACAGTCTTAAGTTCTTTTGTGAATCTTTACAGCAACATCAAGAATATTGTTTCTGCCAACATCCTGCAGTCCAGTGAGAAAAAAAAAAGAACACTGAACCTGATCATGCTCTAGGAACATCTGGGAAAACAGAGGAGCTTGACCTTGAACTTCCAAAAAATAACATTGGATTTGTTGGAGACTTTGAATTTGAAAGTCCAGTCTTAGGCATCTATACTGGAACGTAAACAGAATCTTGCAGGAAGACATTGCTGTATAACAACAAAAGTCCAAAAAGAGGGAAATAGCCAAAGCACAAGCTAACGGAAGGTCAAGCATAGGTCAGAGGACGCCGTTGGCATAGCCCACCTCAAAACCCAGATCCAGATACGGCTCTGCAAGAGCCGGCGCCTAAACGGTCCTTAATCGAAGAACTAGAAAGGGAGCTCTGTGCTGGATTCGGAGCCGGGCCCCGATAAAAATAATGAACCCGGACACAAACGAAAGAAAAAGAAGCATCTGAGAAACAGCAAAAGCTGCAGGAAATATATGGGACGTTTAGATCTCTCCACAGCCTCAAATGATGCAGAGGCATCGTCCGGACGGAAAACACTGCGGGGTCGGCACTGGTACATCGTCTTGTCCCCCGATGCTAGACATGGACAAACCATGGAACGCAAAAGAAGAAAAGAACCTAAAACCCAATAAATGCTGTAGGCTAAGAATGCAGAACAGCAACGGATAACGGATCTGAAATAATGCACTCCTCGGTGGAAATTGGGAGGGTCAATGGTGAGACTCAGGCGGGAGAACCACCGAAGAACGCAGCGATCCAACAACAAGAGATCAATACACTGGTCAGATGGGGAAAAAGAAAAGGACGCTACGTACAGTAAACAGTCCCCAAGAAATAATAGCAACTAATACTCCAGAAGCCTCCCGAGCCTCTGAGGAACTGGCGAATTCATCAAAGAGTATGCTGACAGGGCAACGGGGAGATCCCTCTGAAAATGAGCTGGCTCCAACAAGTGCAAAAACTCTGCCCCAGTCATCTAAAAAATCAGGATTAGGAGAGGCCTCAGTCGAAGAGGATTTTTCCAACTCCTTTGTGACACGTCCACACGTTTGGTTGGATCAGACAGACTTAGAAATTAAACAGTGTACTAAGAAGAGAAATGCTATCCTGAGTCACATCTACTGTCTTCCCAAGACTGGGATTTCATCCATTTTCCATATGGACGCCGTACAAACATAGTGGAAATATGCCTTCAATCGCGCTTAGGGGTGAAGGCCTTCCTAGCAGCATGACATCATCTTCTAGCCAAAGGCTTCAAGGCGTGCACAGAAAAACCAATGTATAGAGGCATGGAAAATGCCAGCAGTGGGGCTAGTGCGGAGACAGAAGTAATCTGGCTATATCCACAGACGGCGATTTGGAAAGGTTAGAAGTTGGAACGCATGAAGCTCCAGATAATTCAGGGGAGCTGGTAGCAATGTGCGGTCAATACTCCCAGAGAGCGTGACTGAAATCTTTCCGAAGTTAGAGGCGAAAAATGTGCCACTTTAGCAAATGATACCAGGAAAGACATCTCAGGAACCTTTGACATAGTTTTACTACAGGAGACATGGCTGCTAGACAAGTTAAGATTAGACGGCTTCAATATATTGGAACCATTGGCAACTGGCAACGTGCGGGGCCGGCCCTCTGCAGACCTTATCATGGCCACTAGAAATGTCAAAATGAAGAAAGTGATTAGTCTAAAGTGTGAGCAGCACGACCTTTTAGCAACCAACTTATACTATGGTTCAGGAGGGGCTCTGAGACGTCTGGTTGTGGTGAGACTTTCTAAGACAGATTTCCAAAGTGCTTGTTGAGGGTTTAGTCAACAAGGAAATAGCACATATATTAATAACAGGAGACCTAAATTTGAACCTTCTGCCTACATTAACTCCCAAAATAAAAACTCTGTTGCATATGAGGATGGAAAAAAGTGGCTCAATCTGCGACTGACTGGGACCTCATCATTTGAAATGGAGTGTAGAGGGGTTTGCAAACCAGTGGCTACCTGGAAGAATGCGAAACTGTGCTCTACTCTCCACTACATAATACTTTCCAGAGATATCTTTGAGGAATGCAGTAAAATGGCTGTAAAAACAACAAATACAAGTAATCATGGCATGGTAAGGCATTGGTAACTTTAGGACTAATGCAAATAAAAGTGATCATGGCATGGTAACATTAGGACTAATGCAAATAAAAGTGATCATGGCATGGTAACATTAGGACTAATGCAAATAAAAGTGATCATGGCGTGGTAACTTTAGGACTAAGACTAATGCAAATAAAAGTGATCATGGCGTGGTAACTTTAGGACTAATGCAAATAAAAGTGATCATGGCATGGTAACATTAGGACTAATGCAAATAAAAGTGATCATGGCATGGTAACATTAGGACTAATGCAAATAAAAGTGATCATGGCGTGGTAACTTTAGGACTAGACTAATGCAAATAAAAGTGATCATGGCATGGTAACTTTAGGACTAATGCAAATAAAAGTGATCATGGCGTGGTAACTTTAGGACTAAGACTAATGCAAATAAAAGTGATCATGGCATGGTAACTTTAGGACTAAGACTAATGCAAATAAAAGTGATCATGGCGTGGTAACTTTAGGACTAAGACTAATGCAAATAAAAGTGATCATGGCATGGTAACATTAGGACTAAGACTAATGCAAATAAAAGTGATCATGGCGTGGTAACTTTAGGACTAATGCAAATAAAAGTGATCATGGCATGGTAACTTTAGGACTAATGCAAATAAAAGTGATCATGGCGTGGTAACTTTAGGACTAATGCAAATAAAAGGGATCATGGCATGGTAACTTAAGGACAAATGCTTCCTGGCGAGGTACCCACGTCTAATTACTCCTGCAGCCTAGAGGTGAATCAGGGTGGGAAGAGACGGTTACATGTCTTTATAACGAATGCACATAAAACAAAGATTTTATATCGACAAAACATAAAGAATCTTTTTTCTTCTTTTTTTTTCTTTTTTTTGTGGGTGTGCCCACAAACAGCTGTTTCCCACCCCTAATAAGCCACCCCAACCGTTTCCCCACAAGATTTAAACCTGTACCCCACCCCCACAATACATCTTTGTTATGTTTTTCGTTACAAAGACCACAGAGTACTTTGCAGCCACCTAGACTCGGCTACTCACTTCTCTAAAGAGGCCATAACCTGGATAGAGTCCTTCCTCAGCGACAGGACGATGAGAGTGTTCTCCCCCTCAGTAGCAGCCAAGCCGATCCCCATACTATGTGGAGTCCCTCAGGGCTCCTGTGTCTCCCCCACTCTATACAACATATTCACTAAGCCCCTTTTCGATGATTTGGCCCATCTTGGTATCACCTACACGAACTATGCAGACGATACCCAGATTCTCCACCCTCTTTCTGGAGATTACAACAAGGATTTGGCCTTGGTGAATAGGGTGTATATCATCATCCAGGCATGGATGGCTTCACACGGTCTATGCCTGAATGATGATAAAACAGAACTTATCATCCTGGGGACCCATGCCAACCTAAAAAAACCAGGCCATGACTATGCTTCATTCGCGATTGATGGAAACACCATCAAGGTGTCCAAGGAAGTGAAGACGCTCAACTTCTACCTAGACTCCACCCTCTCATTCGACAAACAGGTGAAGTCCTTGGCCTCAGCCACTGCTTACACCTGCAAACTCATTAGAGCTGGCAAACACTTCCTATCTAACAACAACTGCATGATCCTAGCCAGAGCCTTAATCTTATCTCGGCTTGATTATTGTAATGCCCTTTACATTGGTACTAACAAATCCATCATCAATAGACTACAAACCCTTCAAAACAATGCCTCGGCATGCCCAAAAGATCACACATATCGCACATCAGGCGCCAAAACAACTGGCTTTCCACCCTGAACAAAATACAACTAAAATCGGCATCTCTGGTTCACAAAGCCCTAAACAATGCCGCTCCTAGCTATCTCACCAATAAATTCTCTAAAATATGCTCTACAAGACCTGCAAGAACTTCCAATGTCAACAGCCTCATCACACCTAGATTTAAATTGTCCAAGGCCGGAGGAACTAGCTTCCAGGTCCAAGCAGCCCAACTCTGGAACTCACTGCCACCTACCTTATGTGAAGACCAGCCATTTCTTAAATTCAGATCTAAATATATCAATCTCCTGAAAGCCTCTGACATCTAGCTGATCAGTACCCACCCAGTCCCTTACTCCCTAGAGTAGACTGGCTACATTTCTGAGCAGTCATGCTAGACACCTCCCGTTACCACTCTATCCCACTTGCACCTCCTTGATCTCTGCTAGTTAGCCTTATAGTGCCTATTTAAGCTAGTCTCGTCCTACCACCAATCGACCTCTCTGGTCTATGTATATTGAGCCTGGCTGTAGCCTGCTACTATTTCACCCTTATTCTGCACTCCATTGTTCAAAAGTCTAATTTTTAATTGTCAGCATGCTACAGGTAAAATCCGGTATTCACTCAAATCTAACCTGTATATAATTGTACATACATGCACATCACCACACACTATTTGTAACCTGTATATTACTGTATATTTATGTTCTTCATTGTATATTATCTGTAACCTGTAACCTAAGCTTCACAGTAAATGTTCCCAAGAGACTCCATGGACCTTTAAAATATCAAAGGAAACAGTGGAGTTCTTGATAAAAAAGCTCCTTTTCATCGAGAGCTCTGGGTCCTAATAGTCAGACAAATCAAATTGTGAAATCTGATGTGGGCACTGGGTCGGGCATCTTACACGCACTCTTTCATAATATCATTGCTCTAAGAAAGTGCCCAGAAACTTGGAAAACCGCAATCATTGTTCCAATACACAAGAATGGTAATCAGACTGATCCAACCAACTATCGTCCGATTGCCCTGTTAGACTCAGATAGTAAGATCTGTGCAGGGAGAGTGTTGTTGGAACTTGAGAGCTGGGCAGAGAATAATGGCATTTTGGATAGACACCAGATAGGATTCAGAAAAAGCATGTCGACTCGACTTAATGGTTTAATTGTCAATATGCTTTGGGAGAGTGCATGCAAAGTTGGAAAGAGCCAACTGTATATGGCCATGGTAGACCTTTCAAAGGCATCCAACACCATAAATAGGTCTCGTTTATGGACAAAGGTAAGATTGTAGAGGAGGTCCCAGATAAGACCTGCACCATTCTCGCCAAGGTATGTGACGTACGAGGAGCAGCTGAACCAACAAAGGGCTGCAATGGGCCTCTGCCCTCTGGTACATTAGAAGATCAATACCTGTTGAAATGCCATAACCAGGCAACCCTGGCAGCACGGTACCCAATCAGACAACCGTACCTGCCATTGGTACGAAACGACGAGTATTTACAGACTGTCCACGAGGAGACCTCGAAGGCCTTAATGGAAGGCAATGGAAATAGACTAAGGGCCTAGGCAGCCCCGAGAACCACCAGAGTGGCTACTGAAAGCTATGCATACCAGTACCGACAACTGCTAGAAGAATTGTAATGGATGAAGGAGAGAGACACTGTTAAAACGTATGAGAATGGTGCCATGAGACAAGATGGAAGCAAACGCCTTATTGAAGCAGTGCAAATAAGCTTGAACGCAAGATGCTAAGAAATCGATACCGCCTGCAATGCTTAAGTAGAAGAATAGAGCGGCATGCGCCAACTATATATGTCTACCTCAATACAGCACAATGTACACGTGCAACTCCATTTTGTTTGAGCAGAAGGATGCCCAGGCGGCCCAGGCCCAACTGGCTGAGTTTCACATCTATGTCCAAGCTGAGGAAAAGAGCGGGATCGAAACTTAACAAAGGATGGCTCACGCCGGGGAAATCGAGGTCAACCAGAGAAGTGGAGGTGAGCATGAGGTCACGAGGCTCCAACTTCAGAGGATGCCAGCCCGCCCATGATGGTCAAGATAAGAGAGGCCCATACAGGTGGCCAAGCAAACACAGAATCAAATGCACGAAAAGACTGAGAACTGAAGCAGATTCACGGTAAACCAACACGTGACCAGACAGGCGTGAAGTTGTACTACCGCCTGATGTCATCCAGAACCAGAGGGTGCCATAACTTTTCCTGATAAGAGACTACAGATCCGAGGCCATACCCAGCCAACTAATTGACACATAGCCCTAAACCACTGATTGATGGAAGGGAGGCAGGGTGAATCTTGGGACACCAGGCACTAGGGTGTCTATTCTGCATGCTGCTAATTAAAGTGGAGAATGATGTTTAGGGGTGTAACTTGCCCAATCACAATGGACCATGTAATCTAGGGTCTTATAGACATTGTAACCAATGAGATGTCGTACTTGTAGTGACGTCAACCACGTGTGTTGTAGAGGGATAGGCATAGACATCCACCCGATAAGAGTTATTCAATCCGTATACCTTATTTTCATATACAGATATAACACCTATACTTAAGTTACCTTTCCCAACCAATTATATTGCATGATGATTTTTTATATAAGTGCACGTCGATGATGACAAAGTTTGCCCATAAAAGAGGCTGTTGTACTGAAGTTCAGGGAAGTCGGGGTGAGACAGGTGTTCGTGATGCTGCTGATATCCACAAGCTGATGTATGTATCATTAAACTGACTTCCCTTTGCCAACTTACTGAGTCCCTAGTATTGATTTGTGCTGGAGTATGTAAGTCCTGCACCCTGTCCTCACACGGTGCAGCTATCTTGCATTACAAGTTTTCGAGGGTGAGTGCTGACCAATGGGCCCGTCAGTAATTACCTCTCCTCGTCAACACTTGGTAGCAGAGGATGGTTTCGGCCATCGATTATTGATAATCGAGTAATATAGTTATAAGACACCCTTAGACCGACGGCGCGAAGTAACTCTGGGCCTCCGGTTACATCGCGAGTCCTTTCGCTATTCCGGCTGAGTAGGCCGAGAAGCTTCCCGTGGACAGTGATAGTATATTTACTCCCAAAAAATCTGCAGTGGGTCTGAAGGAACCCGCTTTTCCAAGCATAACCCTTTTCATTCCCACGGGAAGCGGATCGGACGAAAACCATAAAGCGGGAAGAGGAAGGGGCGGTGATCCCGGAGATCCAGGAGAGGAAAAGAGACGATCGGTGAGTGAAACAACAAAACTCGTTACCTTGCAAATGACTTATAGGCATTAGAGCAAGTGGGGGAAAGGTAACGGAGGCCGGCGGATAAAGATAAATTAGTTAGAGGTAGAGAAGATTAATAGTGGATTAATGACTCGAGTATAAAAGGAAGACATATATAATAGAATTCCAGGGGGCACCTGAGCCAAAACGTAATAGAATACCAGGGGGGCACCTGGGAAAGGTAAAAACGTAAAAGGAATACCGGGAAGGCACCAGAGAGAAAAACTGTAAAATTCGCCTTGTTCCTGCGCTTTAAAGAGTGGTCAGAAGGAACTTGAACCCAGAGCCCACAGAGGGGGACGCTAGGCTACGATGACGTTTAAAGACGTCATAAAGGGGTAGTTCAAATCCCATGACGGGGTAATAATTAGAAGGCAGGTATACGTTGCCCAGCTGGTGTCTGTCTAGTCTGTCAAGCTCTGTCATAAGTGTCTTGCGAAATGCATTTTGGTTTTTGCGATTCTGTAACTGAGAGGGAATCGCCAGTGAATTGATGGTTTCTGTTGAGTAAATTGATGGTATAAATTTTGGCAGGAAAAAGTGGATTGGAGCTTGCGGTTGTGGTGCTCGCTCATATTGGTGGAGAGATTTAAGTTATTGTGTAAACATTGTGGGTATTGAAGTGAGAAGATGGAGGAGATCACCCCGCTTATGCATCTATGTAAGCAATTGCCTAAGCACGCAGTGAAGTTGAAGAAATATAGCCAAGAATGGGTTAAGGGTACTGCCAATGAAATGTTTATGCCTTGGCCCCAGAAAGGGTTGTTATCTAAGGCTGTTTTGAAGCACATGACAACCTTCCTACATGCCACATATACAGCAAGAAGCTTGAGAAACGCCTTGCCGTTCTCGAGTTATGGAAGATGTTGAAGAAACAAAAGAAGAAGACCCACCTGCAGACTGGATTTTAAACATATGTACAAATGGGGGTGAGATGCCTACTGCGCCACCGGCCCCGCCGGAACCAGTCATTGAGGGAAGCAAGTCAGAGGGTCTTTAGAGGATGGCAGAGTAATCAGGGAGGCTTTAGAGGTAACCAAGGAGGGTTTCAAAATGTTTGAGGTGGTATCCAGAGTGCACCAATGGGCAGTCCAGCTATGCCAGATGGACAGATGGCCCGACCACAGCTAGTGTGTTGGCTGTGTGGAGTGACAGGACATGTGGCACGCATGTGCAGAAGCCAAGGCATGTGGCAAAATAGTCAAGGAGCGGGAGCAGGTATGATGAATCAGCCAGCCGCCCGGCAACAAGGCAATGCACAGGACCACCTGGTACAGCAGCAGGCGGTGAACGTGCAGCAAGGTGCACAGCAAGGGTTTCAACCCTCGAACTTGGGGAACTTGCAACAGGGGCAACCCCAGCAGGCACTGCCGCCGGTACCACAAGGTATGAACAATGGGGGTGTTCCGCAAACATATAGTGGGCCGAACCTATACATAAAATAGGACAGATCACGGGAAACTCGGATGTGCTCTATCCTATCGGTGACACCAGACCCTATTAGGGAACCGAGGGTAAATGTCACCATAGGGGGAAAAGAGTATTCCTTCTTAGTTGACACAGGCGCAATGCGCTCGTGCATAAGAGAAGGCAAGTTTTCCTTGTCCGGCGAGGCAATAGACAGGCAGAGTTTCACTGAAGCTCATAGTAGAGTTCCCTTTACAGACACTCTCCCGGTCTCAGTGGGAGAGCATGAAAATGAATATGCCCTTACTGTACTCCCGTCAGTCCCCAGTAAACATCATGGGTTGAGATCTAATGACAAAGCTGAATATGTCAATCTCATTTACTGAGGATGGCAAAGTGTGCTCCACGCCAGGAATGCATTATTCCAACGTATGCAAAATGATCAAAGCATACTCGGATGTGCAGCTATGAGAGCTTTACTGCTGGAGCCAGAGGTCTTCGAATATGGCGTGCAAGTGCTTATGGCAGGATTGCTGGGTCTCGCAGGCAAAACTATGAGAACCCCTGATGAGTTTCTTTTTAGACCAAGGATACCCATGCATGAAGAAGAGGGACAAATATTTCCTTTGGTAATACAGTTTGCCGCAGTAAAAGGGAAGGTGGTTTTAGTAGAAGGATACGATGACGAAGGAAGGCAATGATGCGCTGTTATCGCCATTGAAGAAGGGTATCGAGTGACTGACGTCACAGATGATGATCTGTTCGAAGAGCACCCCGACTTAGAGGAGACACGGGTGGAAGTCTCATATTCTGGGTCAAAATGATCAAACGAGAAGTGCCACAGCGAATGATGCTAGCAATGGTACGACCAGAGTACTTTGAGGAGAACATGGCCCAGGTGCCAGTCACAGTATAGACAAAAGGGCCTTATGACGTAGGACTCCTGAAGGGAGCAGGAGAGGTGAAGATTAAACTCAAGCCTGGAGCGATCCTACCAAGAGCGCGGCAATACCAATGTCCAGAGAAGCGGATGAGGGGATGCGAAGACAATCTCTGCCATGATAGAGCAAGGCATTCTGGTAACCTCAGAGTCACCTTGTAACAAGGTGATCTAACCTGTCAAAAAATCGAAGGGAGGGTCTTGGCGTTTAATCCAGGATTTATGAGCATTGAACGACATAGTCGAAGCCGAGTTCCCTCTAGTCCCTAATCCATCCACCATTTTGTGCAACATACCCACGGAGGCAAAATATATCACGGTAATCGATTTGAAGAATGCATTTTTCTCGATTCCATTGCACCGTGACTCACAAGACATGACGTCATTTACTTTCAGACAAATGCACCTGAAAAGTACAACGCTGCCACAGGGGTATTGTGAATATCCGTCCATTTTTAACAGAGTCCTGCAAATGGACCTAAGCAACATTGTGGTAGACAGTGTTATATTGCAGTATGTAGATGACATTCTGATCTGCAGCACCACTGTAGAGCAATGCCGACACGACTCTGTTCAGCTATTGACCATATTAGCTGAGAAGGGATACAAGGTAGACAAGGACAAGTTGCAATACAGCCAACAAGAGGTGTCATATATAGGGCAACTAATCTCACATGAAGGGAAAAAGGTAACACCAGAAAGGGCTGAAGCTATCATGAACATGGCTAAGCCGCTCACGGTAAAACAAATGCAGAGCTTCTTAGGCCTATGCAATTATGTCAGAGCATGGGTCTTCGATTACAGCTCGTACACCAAGCCCTTGCTCCAGGCCTTAAAGAAAGCCCAGGCAACAGAAGGAAAAATTGAATGGACTGAAGAAATGTAAAGGGGGTTGCAGAGCTAAAGGGGGCAATTTGTAACGCCCCAGTTCTTGAGATCCCCAATTATGCAGAGGAATTCTATCTCTTTCTCTCATACCAATGGCAATTTTATGAAGGCAGTGCTCACTCAGCGAACATCGCTGGGGTACAAGCCCTAGCGTACTATCAGTGGGAGCTTGGACCCGGTCATGAGGGGCCACTTCCCATGCAAGCAGAATTTAGCAGCTGCCGCATTTGCCATCCAGAAAGCATCATCCATTGTGATGGGATGCTCCATGACATTATATGCTGAGCACTCATTATTTGCCATATTGGAGAAGCCAAAAGGCACCTTGACTTCACAGAGAGCATCCTGCATATGAGGTGATTATCTCAAATCCATCGATCAAAATAGTGCGATGCAAAACTGTGAACCCTGCTATGTTTATTGCGAGCCAGTCACAGAGGGAGAACCTGTGCATGACTGCGCCAATTATGAAGAGTTTCATGATGAGATCCCCATGGTAAGAGAGAATGCTCTGCAGGCGGAGAATTTGTCTTCATTGACGGGTCATCAAGAATTGATCAAGAAGACGGGCAAAGGTATACAGGCATGGCCGTGATCAAACACATGACAAATGGAGAGTTCCAAGTACTTGTCAGTGCACGAATACCATCCCACTATTCGGCACAGGCCGCAGAACTAGTGGCATTGATACTCGCCATTGAGAATCACGCAGACCAGGAAATAACAGTGTACAGTGACTCCGCCTATGTGACATCCACCGTGCACGCAGGCCTGGCACGATGGAAAAGGAGGGGCTACCTCCGACGCGGACGGCACGCCAGTACAATATGCAGCCTTGTTGGACAGGCTGATAGAAGCACTACAGCTCCCAGTGTGCATAGCGGTCATCAAGTGCGCCGTTCACACCAAGGAAACATATTTGGTGTCACGTGGAAACCATGAAGCGGACACGGAAGCCAAGCGCATGGCATCCAAGGGTGGGACAATCATGGACGTGGAGGTGGCACGTACCCATGAACGAATGATGATAGCCCGAGCCACTCCAGAAGCCTATAACACAATGGGGAGACACAGTTAATGGAACTCCAGAGGGACGCACCTCAGGAGGAGAAGAATTTATGGAAGCGTCGAGGGAGTTCTTTAAACCCCTCTGATGGGTTATGGAGGCAGGACAGCACTGGTAAACCAGTAATGCCTGTCACCCTTCTAAAGGTAGCGTTAGAACAGCTCCACTACCCTTTCCATATGTCAAAAGAAAATCTTGCTGCAACGCTCTCAGAAGACTGGTTCACGCCGAATCTAGCGGAGCATGTTGCATTCTTTTATGGTCAATTGCATAATTTGCCAGCAATTCACCTCCGGGCACACATTGATGGTGATGAGAGGAATCATTCCCAGACCTGAAGGGCCTTTCCAGCACCTGCATATCGACTATGTCGACATGATTCAGGTTTGTAATGGGTACAGGCATTTAATTGTCGTGGTGTGTCCATTCTCTAGATGGATAGAAGCAGGGCCCTGTACACACCCTGACGCTGCCTGTGCTGCAAAATTCCTGGTGAGGGAGGTTTTCCCCAGTGTGGGGGTGTGTGAGGTTATGAGGTCAGACAACGGCCCCATTTTGTAAACTCAGTATTTGAGCAGATTAGCTTGTTGCTTGTATATAAAGCACAAGTTCTCGTCGGCGTATCACCCAGAAGGAAAGGCATATGTGAGCAAGCTCAATGGCCTGTTGAAAGAAAGGATAGCTAAGTTGAAGTTCACATTAAAGAAGGGATGGCTGCAACTGCCTGCCATTGGCATTATATGCACTTCGGAACCAGCCAGGCTCCGACCATCACCTCACGCCGCCACAAAATTATCACTGGTAGAAGAATGAGAACCTATCTTACCCCCCGAGATAGGGCTAGATGTGATGCCCAGCCTGCTAGGGAGGTTCTGGGAGAAGAAATGAAGAATTACCTTAACTGCCTTACCTCTGGTACATCTGTCATTTCAGGCCAGCTGCAGCAACGGGCGTAAAGGGAACAGCACATCACAAAACACAACAGACAGTGCTGAGACAGGCGCAGCACACAGTCTTTGAGCGCCACTCATTTTTCCCTGGTGACAGCGTTTTGGTGAGGAACTTTACGAGGAAGAAATGGGACGAACCACGATTTAATGGCCCTTTCATTTTGGAGGACTGCACCCCGTCCGCTATCAAAGCTCCAAGGAAGAAAAGCCTGGATTTTCCTAAATGACATCAAGCCTTTATAGGAGAAGGTGCTCCTGCTGCATCCACCGTGGAATCTACAGACAATGGGAAGGACCACAGCACGTGCAGACAAGGTCTATGGTGAGGAAGAAGGACGCACAAGCAGAAAAGAACTCGCTGTGAAGATTGTGGCTATACATTGAACTTTCTCTCTAAGCACTGAACGAGATGCAAAGATTTTTCAAACAAACGCAATGTGCAGCTGAACTCGCCGAGCAAAGAAAAAGATTGCATACTCTGAACCTGCAGTGACACTGGTAACGAAAACACGTAGAGCCACAGAGTAGTGAACAAAGAACTCTAATACCCTGATAAGCAGTAAAGGAAGGAGACTCTTATAAGCTGAAACTGTTATCCTGAAGGGCCCCAGCATAAGGACTTTGTTCACGAACTTATGGCACACCCAAGCAGGAGCCTTAAGTGGGATGTACTCACCTATTTCCAATTAGTGACATTGACTTATCCATCACTCATAGGGAGAGAAACAAGTGTCACAGAATTCATCCAAGATCCAGAAAATAAGAAGGTAATCAGGCAACTATTGACTGTCATCGCAGAGGTCTTCGCGAGTTGCCCGAGCACAGTGTCTCAAAGACCAAATGCTCCCGCCTCAAGCAGTCATTGACGAAGTGACCTACACGTTCCTTCAAATAATCGAGAAATGCCCAGGACTCATTGGGAGAACAACTGACACACGTACTTTCATCAGAGACCCAAGAAACCTAGCTCAGTTGAACCAACTGTGGACTAAGCTAAATCACCTTGTGGTAGTCCATGCAACAGGAAGGTGCAGAGACTGTGCAAATCAAAAGAAAAACTCATGACAAGGACCCTGCCAAACAGGACAAATGTCCCTATCCCCTGCAGACACGCAGCTTGCCCATAACGTCCTAATTAGACTCGTTGCAGACTATCCAGAAATGGTGGGAAGACCTGCTGATGTCGACGTTGCAACCTTCCTCAGAAATCCAGCCAATTTCTTACACATGAAGACTCTTCTCCACGGCATAATGCTCCAGGTGGAGCTATCTAACTTCCAACAAGAATACCTCAGGAGGTTCCAGTGAACCTTTCCGCTGAGGGGCAGATCGGGGAGATAAGCAAAGAACCTGTTCACGACAGCAAAAAACCTTTTGATTGAGACTCTGCAAAACGAATAAATGTCCCTGTCCCCTGAGGACAGCCTACTAGCCCACAATGTCCTCTTCGGCTTAGTAAATGACTTTCCGGAAATGGTAGGTAGACTTGCCGAGGTTGACGCCCTCACCTTCCTCAGAGACCCTGCCAACACGAGAAAGATAGGAACACTCTTCTATAGCATACAGCTACAAATTGAACTGTCCAGCTTTCAGAGGGAGTTTCTGAGAGAATTCCAGGGAAATTAGTCAGTGAGGGACAGATAGAGAAGGCAAGGACTGATCACACTGCAAAAAGACCGGTGACCTAAGAAACAGAGAATCCGAGCAAATGTCATTGTCACCTGAAGACAGCAGAATTGCCTTCACAGTCTTCTTTCACTTCATCGAGAACTTTCGAGAACTAGTGGGTAGACCCATCACTGTCGATGTGCCCACTTTTCTAAATGATCCAGCAAAGAATGCCCAACTCAACAGACTCCTGAGAGCTATTGCATCACAGCTGAGAAGCAACCATGGACATCCACTGCTGAGAAGGTTTTAGAAAGGAGAGGTCCAAGATAAAACTGTTTTGATCATCACCCCAGGGGCAGAGCACGGAAATAAAGACACAGTTCTCCATGCTTTTAACGGAGGACAGATCGAGGAAAGCAGAAACAAGGATACCAATATCGTGATTTTATTTTTCTGGTTTTTCTATTTTTCATCATCCTCCCGCAGTGGAGTAAATGGGGGGAGAGAGACTTTGCAGCAACTCGACCTCGAAGAACCAAGCGAAAGGAGCAGAGCAACGAACTTCACTGCCGTGTTTACTTTTTTCAACCTTTTTCTTATTTTTTCCTACCTTCTCATATGTTCACTTTTATTTTCATTTTTGTTTTTATTTTTTCAATGGTTTATCTATGCGTGATGTGCAGCGAAGCCACCCTTTTATGGTGCCACAGTGAACAGATCCCTGTATGTCCTCAGGGCCTAATCGACTTTGAAGAATGCCCTGGGACAACGTTTATCATAGAAATACAAAACGAATGTGATATGCTGGAAGCGATAGTCTAACTTTTTTCCATAGTCTAGCAAAGGATCCTGTACTCCATAACTAGAGACTTCCGTCATCACTCGCAAGAGGGGGGACATTAAACTGCACCCGCCACTTTAGTGTTTGCTGAACTTTTTAAGTAACGAAATCAAGATAAGAAAAGAAATAAACTATTGACTATGGAGATATTCGAGATGGGGGCCAAAACAGTAATTTAGTTGTACCACCAGTGGATGGCGCCTCCGCTTTCCTGGAAGGAGGTGTTGCAAACTGTCCTTCAAGGCAATCATATGTATATGTTTAGTGATTATTCTAGTATTTTTTGTCGTTAACGAGCAGAACTGCATTTTTTATTGCTGCACGAAGCATCCCAACGTCTCTGCATCCACCAGTAATGAGCGTCTGGCCCCACAAAAGCGCCCAGACCCTGTATAGTGATCCCTGTTCCAAGAAAACCTG
>CM030328.1:239078278-239097914 GCA_002915635.3 Ambystoma mexicanum
AATAACTGGAAGCGTGTAGGTACAGACAGTGTCATGCCATACAACTGGAACAATGGAATACTCGAAGCGTGTAGGTACAGATGCTGTCATGCAATACACTGGAACAATGGGAATAACTGGAAGCGTGTAGGTACAGACAGTGTCATACCATACAATGGAACATGGGAATAGCTCAAAGCATGTAGGTACAGACGTGTCATGCCATACACTGGAACAATGGGAATAGCTGGAAGCGTGTAGGTATAGACAGTGTCATGCCATACACTGGAACAATGGGAATAACTGGAAGCGTGTAGGTACAGACAGTGTCATGCCATACACTGGAACAATGGGAATAACTGGAAGCGTGTAGGTACAGACAGTGTCATGCCATACAATGGAACAATGGGAATAAATGGAAGCGTGTAGGTACAGACAGTGTCATGCCATACACTGGAACAATGGGAATAACTGGAAGTGTGTAGGTAAAGACAGTGTCATACCATACAATGGAACAATGGGAATAGCTCAAAGCATGTAGGTACAGACGGTGTCATGCCATACACTGGAACAATGGGAATAGCTGGAAGCGTGTAGGTACAGACGGTGTCATACCATACAATGGAACAATGGGAATAGCTAAAAGCATGTAGGTACAGACGGTGTCATGCCCTACACTGGAACAATGGGAATAGCTGGAAGCGTGTAGGTGTAGACAGTGTCATGCCATACACTGGAACAATGGGAATAACTGGAAGTGTGTAGGTTCAGACAGTGTCATGCCATACACTGGAACAATGGGAATAACTAGAAGCGTGTAGGTACAGACAGTGTCATGCCATACAATGGAACAATGGGAATAACTTGAAGCGTGTAGGTACAGACAGTGTCATGCCGTACACTGGAACAATGGGAATAACTGGAAGCATGTAGGTACAGACGGTGTCATACTATATAATGGAACAATGGGAATAGCTCAAAGCATGTAGGTACAGACAGTGTCATGCCATACACTGGAACAATGGGAATAGCTGGAAGCGTGTAGGTACAGACAGTGTCATACCATACAATGGAACAATGGGAATAACTGGAAGCGTGTAGGTACAGACAGTGTCATGCCATACACTGGAACAATGGGAATAACTGGAAGCGTGTAGGTACAGACAGTGTCATGCCGTACACTGGAACAATGGGAATAACTGGAAGCGTGTAGGTACAGACAGTGTCATGCCATACAATGGAACAATGGGAATAACTGGAAGCGTGTAGGTACAGACAGTGTCATGCCATACACTGGAACAATGGGAATAACTGGAAGCGTGTAGGTACAGACAGTGTCATGCCATACATAGGAACAATGGGAATAACTGGAAGCGTGTAGGTACAGACAGTGTCATGCCATACACTGGAACAATGGGAATAACTGGAAGCGTGTAGGTACAGACGGTGTCATACCATACAATGGAACAATGGGAATAGCTCAAAGCATGTAGGTACAGACGGTGTCATGCCATACACTGGAACAATGGGAATAGCTGGAAGCGTGTAGGTATAGACAGTGTCATGCCATACACTGTAACAATGGGAATAACTGGAAGCGTGTAGGTACAGACAGTGTCATGCCATACACTGGAACAATGGGAATAACTGGAAGCGTGTAGGTACAGACAGTGTCATGCCATACAATGGAACAATGGGAATCAATGGAAGCGTGTAGGTACAGACAGTGTCATGCCATACACTGGAACAATGGGAATAACTGGAAGTGTGTAGGTAAAGACAGTGTCATACCATACAATGACACAATGGGAATAGCTCAAAGCATGTAGGTACAGATGCTGTCATGCAATACACTGGAACAATGGGAATAGCTGGAAGCGTGTAGGTACAGACGGTGTCATACCATACAATGGAACAATGGAATACTGAAAGCATGTAGGTACAGACGTGTCATGCCATACACTGGAACAATGGAATAGCTGGAAGCGTGTAGGTACAGACAGTGTCATGCCATACACTGGAACAATGGGAATAACTGGAAGCGTGTAGGTACAGACAGTGTCATGCCATACACTGGAACAATGGGAATAACTGGAAGCGTGTAGGTACAGACAGTGTCATGCCATACAATGGAACAATGGGAATAACTGGAAGCGTGTAGGTACAGACAGTGTCATGCCATACACTGGAACAATGGGAATAACTGGAAGTGTGTAGGTAAAGACAGTGTCATACCATACAATGGAACAATGGGAATAACTCAAAGCATGTAGGTACAGATGTGTCATGCCATACACTGGAACAATGGGAATAACTGGAAGCGTGTAGGTACAGACGGTGTCATACCATACAACTGGAACAATGGGAATAACTGGAAGCATGTAGGTACAGACGGTGTCATGCCATACACTGGAACAATGGGAATAACTGAAGCGTGTAGGTACAGACAGTGTCATGCCATACACTGGAACAATGGGAATAACTGGAAGCGTGTAGTGTACAGACAGTGTCATGCCATACACTGGAACAATGGGAATAACTAGAAGCGTGTAGGTACAGACAGTGTCATGCCATACAATGGAACAATGGGAATAACTTGAAGCGTGTAGATACAGACAGTGTCATGCCGTACACTGGAACAATGGGAATAACTGGAAGCATGTAGGTACAGACGGTGTCATACTATATAATGGAACAATGGGAATAGCTCAAAACATGTAGGTACAGACAGTGCCATGCCATACACTGGAAAAATGGGAATAGCTGGGAGTTGTAGGTGCAGACGGTGTCATACCATACAATGGAACAATGGGAATAACTGGAAGCGTGTAGGTACAGACAGTGTCATGCCATACACTGGAACAATGGAAATAACTGGAAGCGTGTAGGTACAGATAGTGTCATGGTGTACACTGGAACAATGGGAATAACTGGAAGCATGTAGGTACAGCAGTGTCATGCCATACAATGGAACAATGGGAATAACTGGAAGCGTGTAGGTACAGACAGTGTCATGCCATACACTGGAACAATGGGAATAACTGGAAGCGTGTAGGTACAGACGGTGTCATACCATACAATGGAACAATGGGAATAGCTCAAAGCATGTAGGTACAGACGGTGTCATGCCATACACTGGAACAATGGGAATAGCTGGAAGCATGTAGGTATAGACAGTGTCATGCCATACACTGTAACAATGGGAATAACTGGAAGCGTGTAGGTACAGACAGTGTCATGCCATACACTGGAACAATGGGAATAACTGGAAGCGTGTAGGTACAGACAGTGTCATGCCATACAATGGAACAATGGGAATAATGGAAGCGTGTAGGTACAGACAGTGTCATGCCATACACTGGAACAATGGGAATAACTGGAAGCGTGTAGGTACAGACAGTGTCATACCATACAATGCAACAATGGGAATAGCTCAAAGCATGTAGGTACAGATGTGTCATGCCATACACTGGAACAATGGGAATAACTGGAAGCGTGTAGGTACAGACGTGTCATACCATACACTGGAACAATGGGAATAACTGGAAGCAGTGTAGGTACAGACGGTGTCATGCCATACACTGGAACAATGGGAATAACTGGAAGCGTGTAGGTACAGACAGTGTCATGCCATACACTGGAACAATGGGAATAACTGGAAGCGTGTAGGTACATACAGTGTCATGCCATACACTGGAACAATGGGAATAACTGGAAGCGTGTAGGTACAGACAGTGTCATGCCGTACACTGGAACAATGGGAATAACTGGAAGCGTGTAGGTACAGACAGTGTCATGCCGTACACTGTAACAATGGGAATAACTGGAAGCGTGTAGGTTCAGACAGTGTCATGCCATTCACTGGAACAATGGGAATAACTGGAAGCTTGTAGGTACAGACGGGGTTGTGCCATACACTGTAACAACAGGAATACCTGGAAGCGTGTAGGTACGGATAGTGTCATGCAATACACTGGAACAATGGGAATATCTGGAAGCGTGTAGGTATAGACAGTGTCATGCCGTACATTGGAACAATGGGAATAACTGGAAGCGTGTAGGTACAGAGAGTGTCATGCCGTACACTGGAACAATGGGAATAACTGGAAGCGTGTAGGTACAGACAGTGTCATGCCATACAATGGAACAATGGGAATCAATGGAAGCGTGTAGGTACAGACAGTGTCATGCCATACACTGGAACAATGGGAATAACTGGAAGTGTGTAGGTAAAGACAGTGTCATACCATACAATGACACAATGGGAATAGCTCAAAGCATGTAGGTACAGATGCTGTCATGCAATACACTGGAACAATGGGAATAGCTGGAAGCGTGTAGGTACAGACGTTGTCATACCATACAATGGAACAATGGGAATAGCTAAAAGCATGTAGGTACAGACGGTGTCATGCCCTACACTGGAACAATGGGAATAGCTGGAAGCGTGTAGGTGTAGACAGTGTCATGCCATACACTGGAACAATGGGAATAACTGGAAGTGTGTAGGTTCATACAGTGTCATGCCATACACTGGAACAATGGGAATAACTGGAAGCGTGTAGGTACAGACAGTGTCATGCCGTACACTGGAACAATGGGAATAACTGGAAGCGTGTATTTACAGACAGTGTCATGCCGTACACTGTAACAATGGGAATAACTGGAAGCGTGTAGGTTCAGACAGTGTCATGCCATTCACTGGAACAATGGGAATAACTGGAAGCTTGTAGGTACAGACGGGGTTGTGCCATACACTGTAACAACAGGAATACCTGGAAGCGTGTAGGTACGGATAGTGTCATGCAATACACTGGAACAATGGGAATAACTGGAAGCGTGTAGGTATAGACAGTGTCATGCCGTACACTGGAACAATGGGAATAACTGGAAGCGTGTAGGTACAGACAGTGTCATGCCGTACACTGGAACAATGGGAATAACTGGAAGCGTGTAGGTACAGACAGTGTCATGCCGTACACTGTAACAATGGGAATAACTGGAAGCGTGTAGGTTCAGACAGTGTCATGCCATACACTGGAACAATGGGAATAACTGGAAGTGTGTAGGTACAGACAGTGTCATGCCATACACTGGAACAATGGGAATAAATGGAAGTGTGTAGGTACAGACAGTGTCATGCCGTACACTGGAACAATGGGAATAACTGGAAGTGTGTAGGTACAGACAGTGTCATGCCATACAATGGAACAATGGGAATAGCTGGAAGCGTGTAGGTACAGACGGTGTCATGCCATACACTGGAACAATGGGAATAACTGGAAGCGTGTAGGTACAGACAGTGTCATGCCATACACTGGAACAATGGAATAACTGGAAGCGTGTAGGTACAGACAGTGTCATGCCATACACTGGAACAATGGGAATAACTGGAAGCGTGTAGGTACAGACAGTGTCATGCCATACAATGGAACAATGGGAATAATGGAAGCGTGTAGGTACAGACAGTGTCATGCCATACACTGGAACAATGGGAATAACTGGAAGCGTGTAGGTAAGACAGTGTCATACCATACACTGGAACAATGGGAATATCTCAAAGCATGTAGGTACAGACGCTGTCATGCAATACACTGGAACAATGGGAATAGCTGGAAGCGTGTAGGTACAGACAGTGTCATACCATACAGGAACAATGGGAATAACTGAAGCGTGTAGGTACAGACAGTGTCATGCCCTACACTGGAACAATGGGAATAACTGGAAGCGTGTAGGTGTAAGACAGTGTCATGCCATACACTGGAACAATGGGAATAACTGGAAGGTGTAGGTACAGACAGTGTCATGCCATACACTGGAACAATGGGAATAACTGGAAGCGTGTAGGTACAGACAGTGTCATGCCATACACTGGAACAATGGGAATAACTGGAAGCGTGTAGGTACAGACAGTGTCATGCCGTACACTGGAACAATGGAATAACTGGAAGCATGTAGGTACAGACGGTGTCATACTATACAATGGAACAATGGGAATAGCTGAAACATGTAGGTAAGACAGTGTCATGCCATACACTGGAACAATGGGAATAGCTGGAAGCGTGTAGGTACAGACGGTGTCATGCCATACATGGAACAATGGGAATAGCTGGAAGCGTGTAGGTACAGACAGTGTCATGCCATACACTGGAACAATGGGAATAACTGGAAGCGTGTAGGTACAGACAGTGTCATACCATACAACTGGAACAATGGGAATAGCTCAAAGCATGTAGGTACAGACAGTATCATGCCATACACTGGAACAATGGGAATAACTGGAAGCGTGTAGGTACAGACAGTGTCATGCCATACACTGGAACAATGGGAATAACTGGAAGCGTGTAGGTACAGACAGTGTCATGCCATACACTGGAACAATGGGAATAACTGGAAGCATGTAGGTACAGACAGTGTCATACCATACACTGGAACAATGGGAATAACTGGAAGCATGTAGGTACAGACAGTGTCATACTATACAATGGAACAATGGGAATAGCTCAAAGCATGTAGGTGCAGATGGTGTCATACCATACAATGGAACAATGGGAATAGCTCAAAGCGTGTAGGTATAGACAGTGTCATGCCATAAACTGGAACAATGGGAATAACTGGAAGCATGTAGGTACAGACAGTGTCATGCCATACACTGGAACAATGGGAATAACTGGAAGCATGTAGGAACAGACAGTGTCATGCCATACACTGGAACAATGGGAATAACTGGAAGCATGTAGGTACAGACAGTGTCATGCCATACAATGGAACAATGGGAATAACTGGAAGCGTGTAGGTACAGACAGTGTCATACCATACCCTGGAACAATGAGAATACCTGGAAGCATGTACGTACAGGCGGTGTCATACTATCCAATGGAACAATGGGAATAGCTCAAAGCATGTAGGTACAGACGGTGTCATGCCAAACACTGGAACAATGGGAATAGCTAGAAGCGTGTAGTATAGACAGTGTCATGCCATACACTGGAACAATGGGAATAACTGGAAGCGTGTAGGTACAAACAGTGTCATGCCATACACTGGAACAATGGGAATAACTGGAAGCGTGTAGGTACAGACAGTGTCATGCCATACAATGGAACAATGGGAATAACTGGAAGCTTGTAGTTACAGACAGTGTCATGCCATACAATGGAACAATGGGAATAACTGGAAGCGTGTAGGTACAGGCAGTGTCATACCATACCCTGGAACAATCAGAATACCTGGAAGCATGTACGTACAGGCGGTGTCATACTATACAATGGAATAATGGGAATAACTCAAAGCATGTAGGTACAGACGGTGTCATGCCATACACTGGAACAATGGGAATAGCTGGAAGCGTGTAGGTTCAGACGGTGTCATACCATACACTGGAACAATTGTAATAGCTCAAAGCATGTAGGTACAGACGGTGTCATGCCATACACTGGAACAATGGGAATAGCTGGAAGCGTGTAGGTATAGGCAGTGTCATGCCATACACTGGAACAATGGGAATAACTGGAAGCGTGTAGGTACAGACAGTGTCATGCCATACAATGGAACGATGGGAATCAATGGAAGCGTGTAGGTACAGACAGTGTCATATCATACCCTGGAACAATACCTGGAAGCGTCTAAGTACAGACAGTGTCATACCATACACTGGAGCAATGGGAATAAATTGAAGTGTGTAGGTACAGACAGTGTCATGCCATACACGGGAACAATGGGAATAACTGGAAGCGTGTAGGTACAGACAGTGTCATACCATACCCTGGAACAATGGGAATACCTGGAACCATGTAAGTACAGACAGTGTCATACCAAACACTGGAACAATGGGAATAACTGTAAGCATGTAGGTACAGATGGTGTCATGCCAAACACTGGAACAATGGGAATAACTGGAAGCGTGTAGGTACAGACGGTGTCATGCCATACACTGGAACAATGGGAATAACTGGAAGCGTGTAGGTACAGACAGTGTCATGCCGTACACCGGAACAATGGGAATAACTGGAAGCATGTAGGTACAGACGGTGTCATACCATACCCTGGAACAATGGGAATACCTGGAAGCGTGTAAGTACAGACAGTGTCATGCCATACAATGGAACAATGGGAATAACTGGAAGCGTGTAGGTACAGACAGTGTCATGCCATACACTGGAACAATGGGAATAACTGGAAGCGTGTAGGTACAGACAGTGTCATGCCATACAATGGAACAATGGGAATAACTGGAAGCGTGTAGGTACAGACAGTGTCATGCCATACATGGAACAATGGGAATAACTGGAAGCGTGTAGGTACAGACAGTGTCATGCCATACACTGGAACAATGGGAATAACTGGAAGCGTGTAGGTACAGACAGTGTCATACTATACAATGGAACAATGGGAATAGCTGGAAGCGTGTAGGTATAGACAGTGTCATGCCATACACTGGAACAATGGAAATAACTGGAAGCGTGTAGGTACAGACAGTGTCATGCGTACACTGGAACAATGGGAATAACTGGAAGCATGTAGGTACAGAGTGTCATGCCATACAATGGAACAATGGGAATAACTGGAAGCGTGTAGGTACAGACGGTGTCATGCCATACACTAGAACAATGGGAATAGCTGGAAGCGTGTAGGTACAGACAGTGTCATACCATACAATGGAACAATGGGAATAGCTCAAAGCATGTAGGTACAGACAGTGTCATGCCATACACTGGAACAATGGGAATAGCTGGAAGCGTGTAGGTATAGACAGTGTCATGCCATACACTGGAACAATTGTAATAACTGGAAGCGTGTAGGTACAGACAGTGTCATGCCATACAGTGGAACAATGGGAATAGCTGGAAGCGTGTAGGTACAGACAGTGTCATGCCATAAAATGGAACAATGGGAATAACTGGAAGCGTGTAGGTACAGACGTTGTCATACCATACCCTGGAACAATGGGAATACCTGGAAGCGTGTAAGTACAGATGGTGTCATACCATACACTGGAACAATGGGAATATCTGGAAGCGTGTAGGTACAGACAGTGTCATGCTATACACTGGAACAATGGGAATAACTGGAAGCGTGTTGGTACAGACGGTGTCATACCATACCCTAGAACAATCGGAATACCTGGAAGCGTGTAAGTACAGACGGTGTCATACCAAACACTGGAACAATGGGAATAACTGTAAGCATGTAGGTACAGGCGGTGTCATGCCAAACACTGGAACAATGGGAAAAACTGGAAGCGTCTAGGTGCAGATGGTGTCATGCCGTACACTGGAGCAATGGGAATAACTGGAAGCGTGTAGGTACAGACAGTGTTATGCCGTACACTGCAACAATGGGAATAACTGGAAGCGTGTAGATACAGACGTTGTAATTCCGTACAATAGAACAATGGGAATAACTGGAAGCGTGTAGGTACAGACGGTGTCATGCCACACACTGGAACAATGGGAATAACTGGAAGCGTGTAGGTACAGACAGTTTCATGCCATACATAGGAACAATGGGAATGGCTGGAAGCGTGTAGGTACAGACGGTGTCATGCCGTACAATGGAACAATGGGAATAGCTGGAAGCGTGTAGGTATAGACAGTGTCATGCCATACACTGGAACAATTGTAATAACTGGAAGCGTGTAGGTACAGACGTTGTCATACCATACCCTGGAACAATGGGAATACCTGGAAGCGTGTAAGTACAGATGGTGTCATACCATACACTGGAACAATGGGAATAACTGGAAGCGTGTTGGTACAGACGGTGTCATACCATACCCTAGAACAATCGGAATACCTGGAAGCGTGTAAGTACAGACGGTGTCATACCAAACACTGGAACAATGGGAATAACTGTAAGCATGTAGGTACAGGCGGTGTCATGCCAAACACTGGAACAATGGGAAAAACTGGAAGCGTCTAGGTGCAGATGGTGTCATGCCGTACACTGGAGCAATGGGAATAACTGGAAGCGTGTAGGTACAGACAGTGTTATGCCGTACACTGGAACAATGGGAATAACTGGAAGCGTGTAGGTACAGACAGTGTTATGCCGTACACTGGAACAATGGGAATAACTGGAAGCGTGTAGATACAGACGTTGTAATTCCGTACAATAGAACAATGGGAATAACTGGAAGCGTGTAGGTACAGATGGTCTAGGTACAGTGTCAGACAGTGTCATGCCTGGTGTCATGCCCAGAGTCATACCAAGCAAATGTCCTATTATATCATTGATCAATTACTTCGCCTCACAGCGTTCTAAAAAAGTGTTGCAAATGCCTGGAGGTATTGAACATTTTTTTTAAATCCACGTTTTAAGTGGAAGAAATTCCAGTGAGAAAAATGTGTTTCAGAAAACAATCCTATATGTGTTTCACCCTACAAAAAGTACTTCTTCAGGGCTTTACGTGAAACCAGTGCAGTGTCTCAATCGCACCGGTTTTCTGTGTTCGCCGTTTCTCAAGTGGTGGCATGCATGCCAGTTGAGAAACGGGCAAACACAGTGGATGATTGCTACTAAAACATGGAGTATGCACCTGTAACGTGGGGGCTGGGCATTACCAACAGTAATGGCCCACCCCTCGGTCTGTAAGCCTTCATTAGTGCTCCAGATAAAAGTCGGAGGAATCAAGGAAGAACCACTCCTTTAAATCAAAATAGTGTTAATGTCATGATGGGTTTTACCAACAAAGGTGTGGGGGCGGGGGTGCGGGGGGCTTGGCCTGTAAAGTATGTTGTTCTGTGTTTACTCTGTAGTTACTTGACAACTTGTCTATCTATCTCACCCTGACAGTATTTCAAACCCTAACCTTCATTTTACGCTTTACCATAACCAAATAGCCTGAAGCTAACGATGGGGGTTGGGGGGCGGCGGAGGGGGTAGCTCAGGGATAAGGCACTCGCCTTGGGAACAATATGACGCCCTGCAACATAGGCTTCATACGGAGTCCTGCTCGCGGAAGTTGGGTGAGTGTGGCACTAAGCTAGCTATAACTGAACAATAAAAAAAGCCAAACCCTAAACATAACCCTGATGCTTACCCTTAGCCATAACTGTAAGCTACCCCTCACCCTACCCACTACTCTACGCATTCCCACACCCATCACCTGTATAATATCAGCCTATATACTGAGAACAAAAGTATCTATTTCCCTAACCCTATTCTTATGCGTTACCATAACTGTATACACACACGCCGAAATCTAACCCTAACCTACACCCAGTACCTTAAACTGTAACTCTAATTATAGGTCAAACAATAGCGCCTAACCTTAACCCTAACTCTGTCCCTAACCAGAATCCTAACCACAAACTCAACCACAACGCAATCAGAAAACTCCAACCCCATCCTTCATTTTTATCCCATCCCTGACGCTTACACACACCCAGACACTACATCTTCCCATAACTTTACTTTTACAACCTGATTCATGGAATTATTTGCGTGAAAAACGCAGATTTGCACGTCTTTCTTCCCGAAAATCCACATACTTCAAACAGGGATTTTCTGGCAGAAAGGCGCGCACAACTGCGGTTTTCGCGCAAATAATTCCATGAATCAGGCAGTTCATGTTACCCCACCTCTGGAGAATTCCCAGTAGGCTTCTGCACCCTGGGCAGGGGTGGACTGGACTATCGGGAACTCTGGAGATTTACCGGTAGGTCCTCTACACACTGGGCAGTGGTGGACTGGCCTATGGGGAACTCTGGAGAGCTCCCAGTAGGGCCTCTACACACTGGGCAGTGGTGGACTGGCCTATGGGGAACTCTGGAGAGCTCCCAGTAGGGCCTCTACACACTGGGCAGTGGTGGACTGGCCTATGGGAAACTCTGGAGAGTCCCAGTAGGGCCTCTACACACTGGCCAGGGGTGGACTGGCCTATGGAGCTCTGGAGATTTCCCAGTAGGCCATACTGGGAAACCTCCAGAGTTCCCTGCAGGGCAGTCCAGCCCTACCCAGTGTTCAGGGGCCTGGAGGGAAATCTCCAGATTGCCCTGTAGGCCAGTCCAACCCTGCATGTATCCCCACTTCAACTCTGTGTTATGTGCCCTTCTGTCCTTGCTTTCTGTGTACCCCCTTTGGTGTGTCCAGCCCCCCCCCCCCCTCTGCACAGCACTCATTTGCTTCACAGCTGGGTTCATGCTTTATAAATCCCGTACACACACAGAGACACACATGCAACCATTTCTCTAAGCAGCTTCCTCAAGTCCTTCTTCCTTTTCATCCCCATCGCCTTCCTCTCAGCTTCCTTAATTGTGATACCATCTTTACCCCTCTGTCTTCTCCCAATATCTCTTACATCTCTCCTTTCTGTCAATAGCGCTCTCTCTCTCTTCTCTGTTTCCCTGCTATGGTGCCTTCCTCTGGCCAGGACTCCCCCCTCTGACCTCACACCCACACCCTTATGGCCTTTTCACCCACTCCTCCCCCCCTCCCTGCCGGCCCCCAGGGCCCCTGGCTGCTGATGTTTCCTGCCATTGTCTGGCACATGCTGCAACCAGGAACAAGGTTTACTGAGAGTGCGACCAATGGTGCCACTACACTCGCTGAGCCACTCGCCCCCCCAACCCAGCTCACCCCCCAGGAATGTGGAACTTGCCTTCCTGGTCCCAGGGTGGTTTGGGGGCAGGTTTCAGTGGTTGCTGACTGCAGCACTCAGTGGCCCAGACGAGACTGTGAGACCAACGAGCAGCCATGCCCACATCTGCACGCAAACACCTGCGTCTAGACACTCCGCTCATCTGCACAACAAGCATATTCAGGTGTTGATCTCATTACAGCGTGCTACACACATGTACATACTGACACAACTTACCAGGCTACAAAAACAATGCTACCCAACAACCAAGCCACCTACACAACCAGTGCGCCTAGAAAACCAAACAATCCACGCAACCAAACCAAACACACAACCAACGGGGCTAGACAACCAAACCACGTACACAACCAATGCACATAGAAAACCTCACCATCTACACAACCAAACCACGTACACAACCAACAGACCGAGACAGCTGAACCACCCACACAACCAATGCACATAGACAACCAAACCATCTACACAACCAGGGGGCCTAGACAACCAAACAATCCAGGCAACCAAACCAACCACACAACCAACGGTGCTAGGCAACCAAACCAGGTACACAGCCAATGAGCCATAGAAAACCCAGCCATCTACACAACCAAACCACCCACACAACCAACAGACCGAGACAACCAAACCATCTAAACATCCAACGCACATAGAAAACCAAACCATCTACACAACCAAACCATGTACACAACCATTGCACATAGACAACCAAACCATCTACACAACCAAACCACCCACACAACCAACAGACCTAGACAACCAAACCATCTACACAACCAACTCACATAGACAACCAAACATCTACACAACCAAGCACATAGAAAACCCACCATCTACACAACCAAACCACCTACACAACCAAACCACCTACACAACCAACACACTAGACAACCAAACCATCTACACAACCAACTCACATAGAAAACCAAACAATCTACACAACCAAACCATCTACACAAGCAATGCACATAGAAAACCAAACCATCTACACAACCAACGACAAGAACCAAACCACTACACAACCAACTCACATAGAAAACCAAACCATCTACACAACCAAACCATCTACACAAGCAATGGGCCTAGACAACCAAACAATCTACACAACCAAACCACCCACACAACCAACAGACTAAGAGACATCAAACCATCTACACAACAATGTACATAGAAAACCAAACCATCTACACAACCAACCCATCTACACAACCAATGGGCCTAGACAACCAAACAATCTACACAACCAAACCTTAAACACAGAAATGCACATAGAAAACCAAACCACCAACACAACCAACTCACATAGAAAACCAGAGCATCTACACAACCAAACCATCTACATAAGAAATGTACATAGAAAACCAAACCACCTACACAACGAAACCATCTACACAAGAAATGCACATAGAAAACCACACCACCAACACAACCAACTCACATAGAAAACCAAACCACCTACACACCAACCACATATAAAAAACAAACCACCTACACAACCAACTCACATAGAAAACCAAACCATCTACACAACCAAGGTGCCTAGACAACCAAACCATCTACACAACAAATGGGTCTAAACAACCAAACAATCTACACAACCAAACCACCCACACAACCAACAGGGCAAGACAACCAAACCATCTACACAACCAACACACATAGACAACCAAACTACCTACACAACCAACTCACATAGAAAACCAAACAAGCTACACAACTAATGAGCCTAGACAACCAAACAATCTACACAACCAAACCATCCACACAACCAACAGACTGAGACAACAAAACCATCTACACAACCAACTCTCATAGAAAACCAAACCATCTACACAACCAAACCATCTACACAAGCAATGGGCCTAGACAACCAAACAATCTACACAACCAAACAACCCACACAACCAACAGACCAAGACTATCAAACCATCTACACAACAATGCACATAGAAAACCAAACATAGACAACCAAACCATCTACACACAACCAACACACATAGAAAAACCAAACCATCTACACAACCAACTCACATAGAAAACCAAACAATCTTACACAACCAAACCACCACACAACCAACAGACCAAGACTATCAAACCATCTACACAACAATGCACATAGAAAACCAAACCATCTACACAACCAAACCATCTAAACAACCAATGAGCATAGACAACCAAAGCATCTACACAACCAAACCATCTACACAAGAAATGCACATAGAAAACCAAACCACCTACACAACGAAACCATCTACACAAGAAATGCACATAGATAACCAAACCACCAACACAACCAACTCACATAGAAAACCAAACCATGTACACAACTAATGAGCCTAGACAACCAAACAATCTACACAACCAAATCAATCACACCACCAACAGACTGAGACAACCAAACCCTCTACACAACCAACGTACATAGAAAACCAAACCACCTACACAACCAACTCACATAGAAAACCAAACCATCTACACAACCAAACCATCTACACAACCAATGGGCCTAGACAACCAAACAATCTACACAACCAAACCACCCACACAACCAACAGACCAAGACTACCAAACCATCTACACAACCAATGCACATAGAAAACCAAACCAGCTACACAACCAACTCACATAGAAAACCAAAGCATCTACACAACCAAACCATCTACACAAGAAATGCACATAGAAAACCAAACCACCTACACAACAAAACCATCTACACAAGAAATGCACATAGAAAACCAAACCACCAACACAAACAACTCACATAGAAAACCAAACCATCTACACAACCAAACCATCCACACAACCAACAGACAGAGAGAACCAAACCATCTACACAACCAATGTGCCTAGACAACCAAACAATCTACACAACCAAACCATCTACACAAGCAATGGGCCTAGACAACCAAACAATCTACACAACCAAACCACCCACACAACCAACAGACCGAGACAACCAAACCATCTACACAACCAAGAACATAGAAAACCAAACCATCTACACAACCAAACCATGTACACAACCATTACACATAGACAACCAAACCATCTACACAACCAACTCACATAGAAAACCAAACCATCTACACAACCAAACCATCTACACAACCAAATGGACCTAGAAAACCAAACAATCTACACAACCAAACCACCCACACAACCAACAGACCAGAGACAAACAACCAACACCAACTACACAAACCAAACCATCACATACACAACCAAACCATCTACACAACTAATGGCCTAGACAACCAAACAATCTACACACCAAACCACCCACACAACCAACAGACCGAGACAACAAACCATCTACAACCAACCTAGACAACAACATCTACACAACCAAACCATCTACACAACCAACTCACATAGAAAACCAAACCATCTACACAACCAACCATCTACACAACCAATGGCCTAGACACCAAACAATCTACACAACCAAACCACCCACACAACCAACAGACCGGAAACCAAACCATCTACACAACCAAACCATCATACAACCAAACAAGACATAGACAACCAAACCACTACACAACCAACACACATAGAAAACCAAACCACTCTACACAACCAAGTCCATAGAAAACCAACAATCTACACAACCAAACCATCACACACAACCAACAGACTAGACAACCAAACCATCTACACAACCAACGTACATAGAAAACCAACCACTACACAACCAAACCAACCAACAACCAAATGACCTAGACAACAAACCATCTACACAACCAACATCTACACAAACCAAACCACTACACAACCAAACACATAGAAAACCAAACCATCTACACAACCAAACCATCTACAACAACCACCAACACAACCAAACACAACCAACAACCAAACCACCCACACAACCAAAGCATAGAAAACCAAACCATCTACACAACCAATCAGCATAGAAACCAAACAATCTACACAACCAAACCACCACACAACCAAAGAGCCGAGACAAACCAACACACATAGCAAACCAAACCATCTACACAACCAATTGCCTAGACAACCAAACCACTACACAACCAGTTGGCCTAGACAACCAAACCATCTACACAACCAATGGCCCTAGACAACCAAACAATCTACACAACCAAACCACCCACACAACCAACAGACCGAGACAACAAAACCATCTACACAACCAACTCACATAATAAAAAACACCTACAAACACAACATCACAAGAAAACCAAACCATCTACACAACCAATGCACATAGACAACCAAACCACCTACACAACCAAACATCTACACAACCAAACGATCTACACAACCAAACCACCCACACAACCACAGGCAAGACAAACCAAACCATCTACACAACCAACACACATAGCAAACCAAACTACCTACACAACCAACTCACATAGAAAACCAAACCATCTACACAACAATGACATAGACAACCAAACAATCTACACAACCAAACCATCCACACAACCAACAGACTAAGACAACCAAACCATCTACACAAGAAATGCACATAGAAAACCAAACACCTACACAACAAACCATCTACACAAGAAATGCACATAGAAAACCAAACCACCTACACAACAATGAACATAGAAAATCAAAACAGCTACACAACCAACTCACATAGAAAACCAAACCATCTACACAACCAAACCATCTACACAAACAATGGGCCTAGACAACCAAACAATCTACACAACCAAACCTTATACACAAGAAATGCACATAGAAAACCAAGCCACCAACACGAACAACTCACATAGAAAACCAAAGCATCTACACAACCAAACCATCTACACAAGAAATGCACATAGAAAACCAAACCACCTACACAACAAAACCATCTACACAAGAAATGCACATAGAAAACCAAACCACACAACCAAACCATCTTCACACCAATGGGCCTAAACAACCAAACAATCTACACAACCAAACCCTTCACACAACCAACAGACTGAGACAACCAAACCATCTACACAACCAACAGACATAGAAAACCAAACCATCTACACAACCAATGTGCCTAGACAACCAAACAATCTACACAACCAAACCATCCACACAACAAACAGACTGAGACAACCAAACCATCTACACAATCAATGTGCCTAGACAACCAAACAATCTACACAACCAAACTATATACACAAGAAATGCACATAGAAAACTAAACCACTAACACAAACAACTCACATAGAAAACCAAAGCATCTACACAACCAAACCATCTACACAAGAAATGCACATGGAAAACCAAACCACCTACACAACGAAACCATCTACACAAGAAATGCACATAGAAAACCAAACCACCAACAAAACCAACTCACATTGAAAACCAAACCATCTACACAACTAATGAGCCTAGACAACCAAATAATCTACACAACTAAACCACCCACACAACCAACAGACCGAGACAGCAAACCATCTACACAACCAACACACATAGAAAACCAAACCACCAACACAACCAAACCATCTACACAAGCAATGGGCCTAGCCAACAAAACCATCTACACAGCCAAACCACCCACACAACCAACAGACCGAGACAACCAAACCATCTACATAACCAACTCACATAGAAAACCAAACCATCTACACAGCCAAACCATTCACAGCACCAACAGACTGGGACAACCAAACCCTCGACACAACCAACATACATAGAAAGCCAAACCACCGACACAACCAACTCTCATAGAAAACCAAACCATCTACACAACCAAACCATCTACACAACCAATGGGCCTAGACAACCAAACAATCTACACAACCAAACCACCCGCACAACCAACAGACCGAGACAACAAACCATCTACACAACCAACAAACATAGAAAAACAATCCACCTACACAACCAACTCACATAGAAAACCAAACCATCTACACAACCAACCATCATCACAACCAATGGGCCTAGACAACCAAACAATCTACACAACCAAATCAATCACACCACCAACAGACTGAGACAACCAAACCCTCTACACAACCAACGTACATAGAAAACCAAACCACTGACACAACCAACTCACATAGAAAACCAAACCATCTACACAAGCAAACCATCTACACAACCAATGGGCCTAGACAACCAAACAATCTACACAGCCAAACCACCCACACAACTAACAGACCAAGACAACAAAACCATCTACACAACCAATGCACTTAGAAACCAAAGCATCTACACAACCAACTAAGATAGAAAACCAAAGCATCTACACAACCTAACCATCTACACAAACAATGCACATAGAAAACCAAACCACCAACACAACCAACTCAGATAGAAAACCAAACCATCTACACAACCAAACCATCTACACAACCAACTCTCATAGAAAACCAAACAATCTACACAACCAAACGATCTACACAAGAAATGGGCCTAGACAACCAAACAATCTGTTCAACCAAACCACCCACACAACCAACAGACCAAGACTACCAAACCATCTACACACCAATGCACATAGAAAACCAAACCAACTACACAACCAACTCACATAGAAAACCAAACCATCTACACATCCAATGGGCTTAGACAAGCAAAAAATCTACACAGCCAAACCACCCACACAACTAACACACCAAGACAACAAAACCATCTACACAACCAATGTACATAGGAAACCAAACGAGCTACACAGCCAACTCACATAGAAAACCAAACCATCTACACAACCAAACCATCTACACAAGAAATGCACATAGAGAACCAAACCATGTACACAACCAAACCATCTACACAACCAATAGGCCTAGAAAACCAAACCACCTACACAACCAACTCACATAGAAAACCAAACCATCTACGCAACCAAACAATCTTCACACCCAATGGGCCTAGACAACCCAACAATCTACACAACCAAACCCTTCACACCACCAACAGACTGAGACAACCAAACCCTCTACACAACCAACGTACATAGAAAACCAAACCACTGACACAACCAACTCACATAGAAAACCAAACCATCTAAACAACAAATGAGCCTAGGCAACCAAACAATCTACACAACCCAACCATCCACACAACCAACAGACCGAGACA
>CM030328.1:239097934-239135855 GCA_002915635.3 Ambystoma mexicanum
CAGGCCCCACTCCTCTCCTAGGCTGCCACTTGCCCTGGGCGAGAGGCGAGAGAGCCAGGCCCCACTCCTTCTCCTAAGACTGCCACTTGCCCTGGGCGAGAGGCGAGATAGCCAGGCCTCACTCCTCTCCTAGGCTGCCACTTGCCCTGGGCGAGAGGCGAGAGAGCCAGGCCCCACTCCTCTCCTAAGCTGCCACTTGCCCTGGGCGAGAGGCGAGAGAGCCAGGCCCCACTCCTCTCCTAAGCTGCCACTTGCCCCGGGCGAGAGGCGAGAGAGCCAGGCCCCACTCCTCTCCTAGGATGCCACTTGCCCCGGGCGAGAGGCGAGAGAGCCAGGCCCCACTCCTCTCCTAAGATGCCACTTGCCCCGGGCGAGAGGCGAGAGAGCCAGGCCCCACTCCTCTCCTAAGATGCCACTTGCCCTGGGCGAGAGGCGAGAGAGCCAGGCCCCACTCCTCTCCTAAGATGCCACTTGCCCTGGGCGAGAGGCGAGAGAGCCAGGCCCCACTCCTCTCCTAAGATGCCGCTTGCCCTGGGCGAGAGGCGAGAGAGCCAGGCCCCACTCCTCTCCTAAGTGCCGCTTGCCCGGGCGAGAGGCGAGAGAGCCAGGCCCACTCCTCTCCTAAGCTGCCACTTGCCCCGGGCGAGAGGCGAGAGAGCCAGGCCCCACTCCTCTCCTAAGATGCCACTTGCCCTGGGCGAGAGGCGAGAGAGCCAGGCCCCACTCCTCTCCTAAGATGCCACTTGCCCTGGGCGAGAGGCGAGAGAGCCAGGCCCCACTCCTCTCCTAAGCTGCCACTTGCCCTGGGCGAGAGGCGAGAGAGCCAGGCCCACTCCTCTCCTAAGATGCCACTTGCCCGGGCGAGAGGCGAGAGAGCCAGGCCCACTCCTCTCCTAAGCTGCCACTTGCCCTGGGCGAGAGGCGAGAGAGCCAGGCCCCACTCCTCTCCTAAGATGCCACTTGCCCTGGGCGAGAGGCGAGAGAGCCAGGCCCCACTCCTCTCCTAAGATGCCACTTGCCCCGGGCGAGAGCGAGAGAGCCAGGCCCCACTCCTCTCCTAAGATGCCACTTGCCCTGGGCGAGAGGCGAGAGAGCCAGGCCCACTCCTCTCCTAAGATGCCACTTGCCCCGGGCGAGAGGCGAGAGAGCCAGGCCCCACTCCTCTCCTAAGATGCCACTTGCCCGGGCGAGAGGCGAGAGAGCCAGGCCCCACTCCTCTCCTAAGATGCCACTTGCCCTGGGCGAGAGGCGAGATAGCCAGGCCCCACTCCTCTCCTAGGCTGCCACTTGCCCTGGGCGAGAGGCGAGAGAGCCAGGCCCCACTCCTCTCCTAAGATGCCACTTGCCCTGGGCGAGAGGCGAGAGAGCCAGGCCCCACTCCTCTCCTAAGATGCCACTTGCCCTGGGCGAGAGGCGAGAGAGCCAGGCCCCACTCCTCTCCTAAGATGCCACTTGCCCTGGGCGAGAGGCGAGAGAGCCAGGCCCACTCCTCTCCTAAGCTGCCACTTGCCCTGGGCGAGAGGCGAGATAGCCAGGCCCCACTCCTCTCCTAAGCTGCCACTTGCCCTGGGCGAGAGGCGAGAGAGCCAGGCCCCACTCCTCTCCTAAGCTGCCACTTGCCCTGGGCGAGAGGCGAGAGAGCCAGGCCCCACTCCTCTCCTAACTGCCACTTGCCCCGGGCGAGAGGCGAGAGAGCCAGGCCCCACTCCTCTCCTAAGATGCCACTTGCCCGGGCGAGAGGCGAGAGAGCCAGGCCCCACTCCTCTCCTAAGATGCCGCTTGCCCCGGGCGAGAGGCGAGAGAGCCAGGCCCCACTCCTCTCCTAAGATGCCGCTTGCCCTGGGCGAGAGGCGAGAGAGCCAGGCCCCACTCCTCTCCTAAGATGCCGCTTGCCCCGGGCGAGAGGCGAGAGAGCCAGGCCCCACTCCTCTCCTAAGCTGCCGCTTGCCCCGGGCGAGAGGCGAGAGAGCCAGGCCCCACTCCTCTCCTAAGCTGCCGCTTGCCCTGGGCGAGAGGCGAGAGAGCCAGGCCCCACTCCTCTCCTAAGTGCCGCTTGCCCGGGCGAGAGGCGAGAGAGCCAGGCCCCACTCCTCTCCTAAGCTGCCCTTGCCCGGGCGAGAGGCGAGAGAGCCAGGCCCCACTCCTCTCCTAAGATGCCGCTTGCCCGGGCGAGAGGCGAGAGAGCCAGGCCCCACTCCTCTCCTAAGATGCCGCTTGCCCTGGGCGAGAGGCGAGAGAGCCAGGCCCCACTCCTCTCCTAAGACTGCCACTTGCCCTGGGGAGAGGCGAGAGAGCCAGGCCCCACTCCTCTCCTAAGCTGCCACTTGCCCCGGGCGAGAGGCGAGAGAGCCAGGCCCCACTCCTCTCCTAAGATGCCACTTGCCCCGGGCGAGAGGCGAGAGAGCCAGGCCCCACTCCTCTCCTAAGATGCCACTTGCCCTGGGCGAGAGGCGAGAGAGCCAGGCCCCACTCCTCTCCTAAGATGCACTTGCCCTGGGCGAGAGGCGAGAGAGCCAGGCCCCACTCCTCTCCTAAGATGCCACTTGCCCTGGGCGAGAGGCGAGAGAGCCAGGCCCACTCCTCTCCTAAGATGCCACTTGCCCCGGCGAGAGGCGAGAGAGCCAGGCCCCACTCCTCTCCTAAATGCCACTTGCCCTGGGCGAGAGGCGAGAGAGCCAGGCCCCACTCCTCTCCTAAGCTGCCACTTGCCCTGGGCGAGAGGCGAGAGAGCCAGGCCCCACTCCTCTCCTAAGATGCCACTTGCCCCGGCGAGAGGCGAGAGAGCCAGGCCCCACTCCTCTCCTAAGATGCCACTTGCCCTGGGCGAGAGGCGAGAGAGCCAGGCCTCACTCCTCTCTAGGCTGCCACTTGCCCGGGCGAGAGGCGAGAGAGCCAGGCCCACTCCTCTCCTAAGATGCCACTTGCCCGGGCGAGAGGCGAGAGAGCCAGGCCCCACTCCTCTCCTAAGCTGCCACTTGCCCTGGGCGAGAGGCGAGAGAGCCAGGCCCCACTCCTCTCCTAAGATGCCACTTGCCCTGGGCGAGAGGCGAGATAGCCAGGCCCACTCCTCTCCTAAGCTGCCACTTGCCCTGGGCGAGAGGCGAGAGAGCCAGGCCCCACTCCTCTCCTAGGGTGCCACTTGCCCTGGGCGAGAGGCGAGATAGCCAGGCCTCACTCCTCTCCTAGGGTGCCACTTGCCCTGGGCGAGAGGCGAGATAGCCAGGCCCCACTCCTCTCCTAAGATGCCACTTGCCCTGGGCGAGAGGCGAGAGAGCCAGGCCCCACTCCTCTCCTAAGCTGCCGCTTGCCCTGGGCGAGAGGCGAGAGAGCCAGGCCCCACTCCTCTCCTAAGATGCCACTTGCCTGGGCGAGAGGCGAGATAGCCAGGCCCACTCCTCTCCTAAGCTGCCGCTTGCCCTGGGCGAGAGGCGAGAGAGCCAGGCCCCACTCCTCTCCTAAAATGCCGCTTGCCCTGGGCGAGAGGCGAGAAGCCAGGCCCCACTCCTCTCCTAAGATGCCGCTTGCCCTGGGCGAGAGGCGAGACAGCCAGGCCTCACTCCTCTCCTAGGCTGCCACTTGCCCTGGGCGAGAGGCGAGAGAGCCAGGCCCCACTCCTCTCCTAAGATGCCACTTGCCCTGGGCGAGAGGCGAGACAGCCAGGCCCCACTCCTCTCCTAAGATGCCACTTGCCCTGGGCGAGAGCGAGACAGCCAGGCCCACTCCTCTCCTAGGCTGCCACTTGCCCCGGGCGAGAGGCGAGAGAGCCAGGCCCCACTCCTCTCCTAAGATGCCACTTGCCCTGGGCGAGAGGCGAGAGAGCCAGGCCCCACTCCTCTCCTAAGATGCCACTTGCCCTGGGCGAGAGGCGAGAGAGCCAGGCCCACTCCTCTCCTAAGCTGCCACTTGCCCTGGGCGAGAGGCGAGAGAGCCAGGCCCCACTCCTCTCCTAAGATGCCACTTGCCCTGGGCGAGAGGCGAGAGAGCCAGGCCCACTCCTCTCCTAAGATGCCACTTGCCCTGGGCGAGAGGCGAGAGAGCCAGGCCCCACTCCTCTCCTAAGTGCCACTTGCCCGGCGAGAGGCGAGAGAGCCAGGCCCCACTCCTCTCCTAAGATGCCACTTGCCCCGGGCGAGAGGCGAGAGAGCCAGGCCCCACTCCTCTCCTAAGCTGCCACTTGCCCCGGGCGAGAGGCGAGAGAGCCAGGCCCCACTCCTCTCCTAAGATGCCGCTTGCCCTGGGCGAGAGGCGAGAGAGCCAGGCCCCACTCCTCTCCTAAGATGCCACTTGCCCTGGGCGAGAGGCGAGAGAGCCAGGCCCCACTCCTCTCCTAAGATGCCACTTGCCCTGGGCGAGAGGCGAGAGAGCCAGGCCCCACTCCTCTCCTAAGATGCCGCTTGCCCCGGGCGAGAGGCGAGAGAGCCAGGCCCCACTCCTCTCCTAAGTGCCGCTTGCCCTGGGCGAGAGGCGAGAGAGCCAGGCCCCACTCCTCTCCTAAGATGCGCTTGCCCTGGGCGAGAGGCGAGAGAGCCAGGCCCCACTCCTCTCCTAAGATGCCGCTTGCCCTGGGCGAGAGGCGAGAGAGCCAGGCCCCACTCCTCTCCTAAGATGCCGCTTGCCCTGGGCGAGAGGCGAGATAGCCAGGCCCCACTCCTCTCCTAAGCTGCCGCTTGCCCTGGGCGAGAGGCGAGATAGCCAGGCCCCACTCCTCTCCTAAGCTGCCGCTTGCCCTGGCGAGAGGCGAGAGAGCCAGGCCCCACTCCTCTCCTAAGATGCCACTTGCCCCGGGCGAGAGGCGAGAGAGCCAGGCCCCACTCCTCTCCTAAGATGCCACTTGCCCCGGGCGAGAGGCGAGATAGCCAGGCCCCACTCCTCTCCTAAGCTGCCACTTGCCCTGGGCGAGAGGCGAGATAGCCAGGCCCCACTCCTCTCCTAAGCTGCACTTGCCCTGGCCGAGAGGCGAGAGAGCCAGGCCCCACTCCTCTCCTAAGATGCCACTTGCCCTTGTCGAACGGGAAATCATATCATGCCACCTTTATGGTATATATTGGCCTAAGCCCAGACGCTCTTCGAGGAAATCCGCGTTGCAAGGTCCTGACCTTAGATCAGTATTAGCCGCCATTTTAGGTTCATCCGCCATTTTAGATTCTCTCTCTAAAGTCACCCTGTGTTCTAAGATGGTGGACAGTGTCGTTTTGAATGTACCATGGCCGTCTTGACCTCTGTGTGCAAGTTAATGAATAAACTGCCTGCAGGCCAAATGTTAGGGTCATGTACTGAGACCTTAGGGGTCATTACGAGCTGGGCGGTAAGGGTTAACGGTCACCTGCAACGAGACCGGTACCGTTAAACCCTTACCGCCCTATTCCGAGTTCCCTTTGCGGGTCCTGACTTAATGCCTGCTTTTAGCAGGCGTTATGGACGGGACCCACAAAGGGACCTCGGAGGTAATTACGGTAACGCAATTTGCGGTACCATAATTACCACCTTCCCTATTTCCACTGAGCCCTATGGGGGCAAAAATGGGAATGGGGAAGGGCCAATGGTGAATGGGGAATTACCGCCCCACCAACCTTGGAATGTGGTGTTAATTCCACCATTCACCATGGCAGAATCGGTATGGTACGCTAATATCGCCATGGTTAACACCTGGGTCGTAATGAGGCCCCTTGTCCTTCGTTGACCTGTGTATAGAGGATTACCTGTGCCAACGAAGCTAATGCATGAACATATATCGTGCACAATACTGTTTGAGCATCTTATGAGAACACTTGTTTTACTATATTGTATACAGATATGTGCGAAGGCTCAACGTGAATCAAAGACACACTGTTGCTATTGTAACTTGTTGACAAATGTATTAAGGATAATCCCTAAATGTATAGATGCATAAATTAGGAACGAACTCAGCATTAACACTAGATCCGAGATTCATTAACCTGCAAATGGCTGAACATCAGATTATACACTGTATAAAAGGCACAACTATTTTACTGTACAGTCCCACTCACTGAGCAGACCAAACAGGGCTGGTATTCACTGTGTTGTACTGAGGGCCTGATAGCTATCTGTCGCTTTGTCCTTTAAAACTGTTCAGTTGTAGAATAAAGATCTGTGTATCTTTTGAACCCGCGTTTGGTGTATTTCCTTTTGGGGTACTCAGCCTCGATATCTTCTTTTTGCTTTCACAGATGGCGCCCGAATAGGAACCCTCAAGATTGATGCCAGCTCGTTGAAGGTTGACGCGGCTATCGGAACGGGATCGGACGGTGTAAAAGGGGCCCCTTTCCTGAATGAAAAGTGATACCTCAGCAATGCTGGACTGCCCGATCCCTCGGCGGTGAGCACGCGGTCCGAGTCGGCATCTTGACGAGTGTCCACTTATCGAGGCGGGCAGATTTGCCGAAATCACCAAACACGAGGTAAAATTTGTTCGAGAAAACTTTGAAATCCGATCGGACCTCCTTAGGCTTGATCAGGTGAGGTCGTGACCCGATTCTTAAGTATCCTGATAATTTGTTTTGGTGCATTGCAGTCACGAGTTCAATTACTGACCAGGTAACACCAGTATTCTGATATGCCTGGGAAATTGTCTACCTGCTACAGGGCGTTATTCCGCAGTGATAGACAATCTTTGGAATTTAGCCATCCTGCACCACAGGAGTGGTCGCCGGCTTGTACTATGTACTGTAAGCATGGCATTGGTAGTATAGTGTTTAATGATATTTGGCACAGACAAACCAGACATGCTTCTGAACTTCAGTGGCCGATCAATGGTAGTTTTGAAATCCCTCGTATTGAGTATTTAGAATCTATATTATTAAAGAAAAAGGCTAGACCTGCAGCATTTGACATGTTACAGAATTAGAAGAAAGAAGCTTTACAGCAACTTAAGAGTAGAGAAAAACATGTGCGCCGTCATAAAACAAATGCCGAAAAGGCGTTGTTATATGACCAAGATAAACAGTCTGAGTCAGCTAGGAATGTGGATAGGGCTTTCTCACTTAGTATCCAGAAAATGTATCATTCTAAAGACTTTCATATTTCCAATGAACTTATCGATAAATTGTTAAATGAACGAAGGCCTGTTGCCACTGTGCCACCTCTGTATGTTCCTCTTCCTGCTGGTTTGCCTCTTCCTGCTGTTGTTCCGCCTCCTGCTCCTCCTGCTGCTCCTATCGTTCCCCCTGCTGTTCCTTTTCTTCCAGTTGTCGGTCCTCCTTTTGTCATTGCTCCTCCACCTGCTCCTCCACTTTTTCCCGTTGCACCGGTGTTAATTCCTCCATTGAACTTGCCTACTCTCCCTCTTCCAAGTGGTCCTGCGCCGCTTGTAGTAGATCAGGGAGCAGGATCGAGGGTTGTTACTCGCAATACTGTGACTCCAGAGAAGAAACGTCAGTTGATTGCGTGAGCTAAGCATTGTATGGAGAAGGGTGATTGAGCTAATGTTTTTGCGACACTTTCTAATATGGATAATTTTCCTGAGAAAAATGTTTTTATTGAGGGACTAGGGATTCATTTGTGTGTAATGTGGGACAGATTAAACGATACAGACTTCCCACAAGGGTTGAGGGATCTGAACACTTTAGGGTTCTCTAGAGACACTGCGGAGAAAGTACAAGAGCATGTTGAGAGGGTATTTGAGTATAGAAAGGAGTTGGAAAGGTTCCAGAATGAGGATGAAGATGAAGATAGTTTGGACATTATGTATGTGCAGAAACGATTCCTTCCTTGTCGTAAATCGATATCTGAGGAAATGCAAATTTGCACGAAAGACGCGATTAGATGGATCTCAGACACGTCGATAACTCCAGTTGAAGTATATGACACGTATAGTCAGTATACACCCGAAATGCAGAGGAAAGTGTTACAGGTAATGGTAGAGTAACTACAGGATGAGTGTGTAAAAGGAAAGATTTGTTGTCCCACAGAGTTATTGAGTATTCATAAGAGGGCTTTTTCATTTGAAACTTCTTCGGCTGCTTTAACGCTCGATTTGGTTCTGTTGCTTAGTAAGCGTTCGGAGTTGCCTGCTTCCCAGTTGCCTATGAGAGAGGTTCTTCTGACATTTGTCCCAAAAGTTGAGATTTTGGCTAATCTTGCAACAGGTGCAGCTGCTCAGGATTTTCCTGCACATTATGTGTCGCAGTTTGTTCACGTCCCGTTCTCAAGACAGGAAGTGAACACCATTAGGCAATCTATTCCCAACATTAGGAAAAGTCCAACAGGGTTCCATAAAGAAATAGAGTCTGTCTTGCAATCCTCAGTATTGACCTTAAGTGATATTGATCTGTTATTTCCCGTACTCCTGCCCGTAGATTTGTGGAAACAGGTTAGGACTATAGATGACGAAGCAGGGTTAGGAGATACATGGGCTAACATAATTAAACTCAATGGAGAAAGGGCAGCTGGCGAAAGACCGCCTCATGTGATATTAACTTTACCTGACAGAATCATTGCGAAATTGAAAACTATAATTCCTGAAAAGAGAATTATTTGGGACAAGCTTACTGCCTGTGTCCAAGGGAAGTCTGAGGGGGCCACCGAGTTCTTTAATCGGTTCGAACAGGTATTTTCAGATTTCAGTGGATAAGACTTAGGCACAGAGTCTGGGAAACGATTATACGTAGACAAATTTGTGCGTGGTTGCTGCCTGACATCCATTCGCAAATGATGTCTTTTGAGAGCGCTTGGCAAGCGAAGTCTCAATCAGAAGTACTGCACATGGCTCAGTACTATGAGAATCGTGTCAATAGTGAAAAGGAAAGAGTCGAAAAGAGGAAAGGCGATTTGAATACAAAAGTATTATTACAGTAAATTGTTAGAGGCTCTAGAGGGGGTAATTCACAAATTAGAGGTCAGTATGTTCCACAAGGAACTGTGCCCTTGGGACCTGTAAACGTCAACCAGTGTGCCTATTGTAGGCAAGAGGGTCATTGGCGTGCACAATGCCCGATCCTCCGACAGAGCTCAAATAACACATTTGGGAATATGGGTAGATGACCCAGAGGTCGCCCGGGTGTAGGAGACCCTGGTAGAGGTCAGTTTGCACAAGATTCACAGCAACCTTTTTCACAGGATAATCAGGCACCAAGTGCGGATACTAGAAACATATTCGATCATCCCTCTGCCGCTTACCTCTCTGAAGAACTTCCTTTCGACGACATTCTGTTTCGTTAGGATTGCCCAAAGCAGGGTTTGGAACCAACGCCTATTCCTGTTAATCAGAAAGGTCCCTACGTTGAAATGATAGTGGGAAATAGGAAACATCTATTCTTGATAGATACAGGGACACAGAAGTGCTCCATTGATCATTCTCAGGTTCCAAACATTCCACTGTCAGGGCAAACTAACGTTTCTGTGGGGTTTTCTGGCACACCAGTTGTCTGTCCGGTTTCTTCGCCGGTGCCTATTTCCTTGGGTCCATTTATGGACCATTGTCCATTCCTTTTGACTTCGAATTGTGGAGAGAATTTGCTGGGGTTGAATCTGTTGAAGGAATTAAATGCGGTAATTCATTGTTCTTCTGATGGAGTGTGTTTGACGATTTCACCACAGCAATTTTCTGTCTCTCAATTCTTGACTAGACCTTTGCCGCCGGAATTTAGTGATGTTCCGGAGTGTTTGTGGGCAATTGACGACAATGATGTCAGTGTTTTGCAAATTGAGCCTGTTAAAATCGTCTTGAAACATGGAGTAAAGCTGCCGCGTATTCCACAATATAAGATTTAAGTCGAGGGTGAGCAAGCTTCGAATTGCATTGTCTCCGATTTTGTGCATCGAGGGGTGATTGAGGAAATTGCAGGTAGTTTATGCAATAGTCCGATTTTACCCGTGTACAAGAAAGGCGATAATGCAATTCCTTTTCATTTCATAATTGATTTACGTGCCATCAATAAGATCATCGCTCCACAATTTCCAATTGTGCCTGATGTGACGAACATTATTAACTATGATCCCGGCTTCAGCTACTCACTTTAGTGTTGTGGATATAAAGAATGCTTTCTTTAGTATTCCTATACACAAGGACAGTAGATACTTGTTCGCATTCACCTTAGGGGGACGCTCCTTCACATTTACCCGTGCACCGCAAGGTTACACAGAAAGTCCTAGCATCTATAGTAGGGCTTTGAAAGAGCCGCTCGATACCCTTGAGTTGCCCTCTACTTGTATACTGCTCCAGTGTGTTGATGACTTGTTGTTAACCGCTGACTCAGAGAGCGCTTGTAAGGAGGGCACTGTGTTGTTGCTTATTCACCTGGCTTAACATGGACACAAAGCTTCGCTTAAAAAGTTTCAATATTTTTGCCAGGAGGTTGCCTATTTAGGCTATCTGCTGTCAAAGGAGGGAAGAAGATTGACGCCTGAATGGAGAAAACTCATTTCTAGCATGTCTGTCCCAAATACACAGAAAGAAGTTAGAGCCTTGACAGGTATGGATTCTTACTGTAGACAGTGGATCCCCAACTTTTCGTTAACGATGAAGCCGATGTTGCCTCTGACGAAGAAGGGCATTTCTTCGCCATTGCCATGGAACATGGAGCACCAGCATGCATTTGATTTGCTCAGGACTGCATTATGCTCGGCACCAGTTTTGGGCACACCAAACTATGAAAAGGCCTTTGTGTTGTTTGTGCATGAATGTGATGGATGTGCTTTGGCTGTGTTAACCCCTTAAGTGCCACCGACGAACCGGCTCGTCGGTGGCAAGCGCTCCAGGTTGCCACAGACGAGCCGGCACGTCGGGTTAGGCACTCTGTTTTGCACGATCCCTGCAACGCAGGGATCGAGAAAAACTGTAATCCAACCCCTGGGCTATGTGAGGGGGAGGTCCCCCCTCACTGCCTGGGGGCTGGATTACCTTCAGTTTCACGTCGGCGTGCGTAACGCACAACGGCGTGAAACTGAAAGTAAATTCCCCGCAGCAGCCATTTTCGGCTGCTATGGGAAGAGAGAAGGTAAGAGACCTTCTTGTTCGGCCTTGATCTCTGGCTGTATTTCAAGCCAGAGATTGAGGCGGGTATCGTTGGAAAAGGGAGACCCCAGACAAAGTGAACATTGTGTTTTTTCCCCACCAAATATCACACTTTGTCGGGGATTGTGGCTAATAAAAACTGGGGCAATTTGCGCAAGGCAGATCTCTGTGGATTACCACGGGTGTCCTCTTTTGGAAAATGCATGGGGTTCCCGATTTTCCTTGCTGGCTCCGACACCCTAGGCCCAAATCTGTAGGTTGCCCACATGAACAAAATGGGCAGTGGCGAAAGGCTTGGGGTTCCCAGTGGGTTACCCTTTTCCTTTTGCGCCGCCGGTAGGTGCACCCACACATGTGAGGTACTGTTTTCATCGGGACACCTGTGGGAACGTGGAGACAGTAGGCCATGTGTTGTTGGGGAGTGTTTCGATGGGTGAGCCGAGCGAAATGTGCAGAAAATGTGTTTATTTTCCCACATTTCGGAATTTGCAGGGGTGTCTGGAAAATACATTCTGGGGCGATTTCAGCATATCATACCTCTGCAGATTCCCACGGGTGTCCTCTTTTCGGAAATGCGTGGGGGTCCCTGTTTTTTTTGGTGGCTGCAACACCCCAGGCCTAAATCTGTAGGTTGGATCCCCAAACCCTTTGGGGGGGATAGTAGTGGTTTAGCCTTATGCCTTCGCGCCCAGGTAGGTGCACCCACACATGTGAGGTACCGTTTTCATCGGGACACCTGTGGGAACGCGGGACGGTAGGCCATGTGTTGTTGGGGGCGTGTTTCGATGGGTGAGCCGAGCGAAATGTGCGGAAAATGTGTTTTTTTTTCCACATTTCGGACTTTGCGGGGGTGTCTGGTTAATAAATTCTGGGGCGATATGGGCATATCATACCTCTGCAGATTCCCACGGGTGTCCTCTTTTCGGAAATGCATGGGGTTCCCTGTTTTCCCTGGTGGCTTGGACACCCGAGGCCCATATCTGTATGTTGTGCCGGTCGGCAGAGCGTCTCAAATTCCGGTCTGAAAACAGACTTGGGGTTACTTGTGTTTTAGGCTTTCCCCTTGGCGGCCAGGTAGGTGCACCCACACATGTGAGGTACCGTTTTCATCGGGACACCTGTGGGAACGTGGACGGTAGGCCATGTGTTGTTGGGGGCGTGTTTCGATGGGTGAGCCGAGCGAAATGTGCGGAAAATGCGTTTTTTTCCCCACATTTCGGACTTTGCAGGGGTGTCTGGGTAATAAATTCTGGGGCGATTTGGGCATATCATACCTCTGCGGATTCCCACGGGTTTCCTCTTTTCGGAAATGCATGGGGTTCCCTGTTTTCCCTGTTGGCTTGGAAACCCGAGGCCCATATCTGTATGTTGTGCCGGTCGGCAGAGCGTCTCAAATTCCGGTCTGAAAACAGACTTGGGGTTACTTGTGTTTAAGGCTTTCCCCTTGGCGACCAGGTAGGTTCACCCACACATGTGAGGTACTATTTTTATCGGGGCACCTGTGGTAATGCGGGACGGTAGGCCATATGTTGTTGGGCAAGTGGCAGTTTAGGAGAGGAGTGTTGCCTGGTTATCTCGCCTCTCGCCCAGGGCAAGTGGAAGCTTAAGAGAGGAGTGGCAGCTTAGGAGAGGAGTGGGGCCTGTCTATCTCGCCTCTCGCCCAGGGCAAGTGGCAGTTTAGGAGAGGGGTGTTGCCTGGTTATCTCGCCTCTCGCCCCGGGCAAGTGGCAAGTGGCAGTTAGGAGAGGAGTGGGGCCTGTCTATCTCGCCTCTCGCCCAGGGCAAGTGGCAGCTTAGGAGATGAGTGGGGCTGGTTATCTCAGCTGCCTCGGCATGCAGGTACAAGTGGCAACTTAGGAGAGGTGTGGGCTGGCTCATTCGCTCATGCAGCTTAGAGAGGAGTGGCAGCTTAGGAGAAGAGTGGGGCCTCGCTATCTCGCCTCTCGCTCAGGACAAGTGGCAACCTAGGAGAGGTGTGGGGCTTGGCTATCTCGCCTCTCGCCCAGGGCAAGTGGCAGCTTAGGAGAGGAGTGGGGCCTGCCTATCTCGCCTCTCGCCCAGGGCAAGTGGCAGTTTAGGAGAGGAGTGGGGCCTGGCTATCTCGCCTCTCGCCCAGGGCAAGTGGCAGCTTAGGAAAGGAGTGGGGCCTGGCTGTCTTGCCTCTCGCCCAGGGCAAGTGGCATCTTAGGAGAGGAGGGGGGCCTGGCTGTCTTGCCTCTCGCCCAGGGCAAGCGGCAGCTTAGGAGAGGAGGGGGCGCCTGGCTAGTCAGGTAGGCGTTGGCTCTGTATCTCTGGTCTTTTGGGTGTCTTAAGTTTAGTGTGCCACCCTCAGTGCTTTTCCTGCTGGGCCACAGTTATTGCACTGGAGGGCTCGTGTCTAATTTATTTATTTCATCTTTTTTTTATAACGTGTCTAATCCCGTACTTGAGCTCAGTTTCTAAGCGCCGATCCGGATTCGAACCTCTGTTGCTGTGCGTGGTCTTGCTTCCTCCGTTCACTAAGTATATTATTATACCCTCCCCCACCCATCTTGCTTCCCTAATGGGGTGACAGAGCAGACCCCCGTCCTTGGATCCTTCACCCTCTTGAGTCTATTCTGGGGTTGGTCCCGTTTATTGTCTCCTTTGAAATGTCCTCCCAGATGGGAGCCCGCATTCTCCTCTCCTCTATGCTCTCCCTATAGTAGCGCTCACTCTCCCCTAGTCCTCCCCTATAGCAGCGCTCAGTCACTCTTTCCCATTCCCCTCAAATGAGAGTCCCCACTCTCCCACAGCCCTGCGAGATGGCATCTCCTATTCTCCCCCAGCTTCCCCATGGTAGCTCCCACTCTCCCCTAGTCCTCTCAAGTGGTAACTTCCTCTGTCCCCTAGTCCTCTCAGATGATAGCTACCATTCTCCCCTCGTGCTCTCAGATGGTAGCACCCACTCTCCCACAGTCCTCTTGAGTGGTAACTTCCTCTCTCCCTAGTCCTTTCAGATGGTTGCTACCATTCTCCCCCCGTCCTCTCAGATGGTAGCTCCCACTCTCCCCTAGTCCTCTCAAGTGGTAACTTCCTCTGTCCCCAACTCCTCTCAGATTGTAGCTACCATTCTCCCCTCGTGCACTCAGATGGTAGCTCCCACTCTCCCCCAGTCCTCTTGAGTGGTAACTTCCTCTCTCCCTAGTCCTTTCAGATGGTAGCTACCATTCTCCCATCCTCCCAGATGGTAGCTCCCACTCTCCCCTAGTACTCTCAAGTGGTAACTTCCTCTCCCCTAGTCTTTTCAGATGGTTGCTACCATTCTCCCCATCTCTCAGTGGTAGCTCCTACTTCCCCTAGTCCTCTCAGATGGTTCTTCCTTTCCCCCTCGTCCTCTCAGATGGTAGCTACCCACTCTCCCCTAGTCCTCTCAAGTGGTAGCTTCCTTTCCCCTTAGTCCTCTCAGATGGTAAGCTCCTTTCTCCCCTATAGTCCTCTCAGATGGTAGCTACCCTTCTCCCCCGTCCTCGCAGATGGTAGCTCCCACTTTCCCCTTGTCCTCTCAAGTAGTAACTTCCTTTGTCCCCTATAGTCCTCTCAGATGGTAGCTACCCTTCTCCCCTCGTTCTCTCAGATGGTAGCTCCCTCACTCCACTAGTCCTCTCAGATTGTAGCAACCACCCCCCTGTCCTCCCAGATGGTAGCTCCCTCTCTCCCCTAGTCCTCTCAGATGGTAGCTCCATCTCCCTAGTCCTCTCAGATGGTACTCCCATCTCTCCCCTAGTCCTCTCAGATGGTAGCTCTCACTCTCCCCTAGTCCTCTGATGGTAGCTTCCTCTCTCCTCAGTCCTCCAGATGGTAGTTCCCATTCTCCCCTAGTATTGTATCTCCCATTCTTCCCTCCCATTCTCCCCTCATCCTCTCAGATGGTACCTCCCTCTCTCCCCTAGTCCTCTCAGATAGTAGCACCCACTCTCCCCTAGTCCTCCCAAATGGTAGCTTCCTCTCTCCCTCCAGTCCTCCCAGATGGTAGCGCCCACTCCCCCTAGTTGTCCTCTCAGATGATAGCTCCCATTTTCACCTCGCCCTCTCAGATGGTAGCCCCCTCGCTCCCCTAGTCCTCCCAGATGGTACCTCTATTCTCCCCTCATCCTCTCAGATGGTACCTCCCTCTCTCCCCTAGTCCTCTCAGATAGTAGCACTCACTCTCCCCTCGTCCTCCCAGATGGTAGCTTGCCCTCTCCCCAGTCCTCCCAGATGGTACCTCCCTCTCTCCCCTAGTCCTCCCAGATGGTAGTTCTATTCTCCCCTCGTCATCTCAGATGGTACCCCTCTCTCTTCTAGTCCTCTCAGATAGTAGCACTCACTCTCCCCTAGTCCTCCCAGATGGTAGCTTCCTCTCTCCCTCCAGTCCTCCCAGATGGTAGTGCCCACTCTCCCTAGTAGTCCTCCCAGATGATAGCTCCCATTCTCCCCTCGCCCTCTCAGATGGTACCTCCCTCACTCCCCTAGTCCTCCCAAATGGTAGCTTGCTCTCTCCCTAGTCCTCCCAGATGGTACCTCCCTCGCTCCCCTAGTCCTCCCAGATGGTAGCTCTATTCTCCCCTCGTCCTCTCAGATGTACCTCCCTCTCTCCCCTAGCCCTCTCAGATAGTAGCACTCACTCTCCCCTGATCCTCCCAGATGGTAGCTTCCTCTCTCCCCCCAGTCCTCCCAGATGGTAGCGCCCACTCCCCCTAGTAGTCCTCCCAGATGATAGCTCCCATTCTCCCCTCGCCCTCTCAGATGGTACCTCCCTCACTCCTCTAGTCCTACGAGATGGTAGCTTGCTCTCTTCCCAGTGCTCCCAGATGGTACCTCCCTCTCTCCCCTAGTCCTCCCAGATGGTACCTCCCTCTCTCCCCTAGTCCTCCCAGATGGTAGCTTCCTCTCTCCCCAGTTCTCCCAGATGGTAGTGTCCACTCTCCCCTAGTAGTCCTCCCATAAGGTAGCTCCCATTCTCCCCTCGCCCTCTCAGATGGTACCTCCCGCGCTCTCCTAGTCCTCCCAGATGGTAGTTTCCCCTCTCCCCAGTACTACCAGATGGTAGCGCCCACTCTCCCCTAGTCGTCCCAGATGATAGCTCCCATTCTCCCTTCGTCCTCTCAGATGGTACCTACCTTGCTCCCCTAGTCCTCCCAGATGGTACCTTCCACTCTCCCTCCAGTCCTCCCAGATGGTAGTGCTCACTCTCGCCTAGCAGTCCTCCCCGATGATAGCTCCCATTCTCTCCTCACCCTCTCAGATGGTACCTCCCTTGCTCTCCTAGTCCTCCCAAATGGTAGCTTCCCCTCTCCCCAGTCCTCCCAGATGGTAGCGCCCCCTCTCCCCTAGTCCTCCCAGATGATAGTTCTCATTCTCCCATAGTCCTCCCAGATGGTAGCTTCCTCTCTCCCCAGTCCTCCCAAATGGTAGCTTCCTCTCTCCCCAGTATTCCCAGATGGTAGCGCCACTCTCCCCTGGTCTCTTCCCTAGTCCTCCCAGATGGTACTTCCCTCTCTCCCCTAGTCCCTTCCAGATGGTAGCTCCCTCTCTGCCCTATTCTTCCCCAGATGGTAGCTTCCTCTCGCCCTCCAGTCCTCCCAGATGGTGGTGCCCACACTCTCCTAGTCCTCCCAGATGATAGCTCCCATTCTCCCCTAGTCCTCCCAGATGGTAGCTTCCTCGCTCTCTTAGCCCCCCCAGATGGTAGCTTCCCCTCTCCCCAGTCCTCCCAGATGGTAGCGTCCACTCTCCCCTAGTCCTCCCAGATGATAGCTCCCATTCTCCCCTAGACCTCCTAGATGGTAGCTTCCTCTCTCCACAGCTCTCCTTTGCTTTCTGAAGACTGGCTCTCATCTAACAGATTATGCAGCTGCACTCTCCCCTAGTCCTCCGAGATGGTAGCTTCCTCTCTCCACAGCTCTCCCTTGCTTTCTGCAGACTGGCTCTCATCTCGCAGATTATGCAGATGCGCTCTCCCCTAGTCCTCCCCAGATGGTAGCTTCCTCTCTCCCCAGTCCTCCCAGATGGTAGCTTCCCCTCTCCTCTCGCCCTCTCAGATGGTACCTCCCTCGCTCCCCTAGTCCTCCCAGATAGTAGCTTCCTCTCTCCACAGCTCTCCTTTGCTTTCTGCAGACTGGCTCTCATCTCGCAGATTATGCAGCTGTGCTCTCCCATAGTCCTCCCAGATGGTAGCTTCCTCTCTCCACAGCTCTCCTTTGCTTTCTGCAGACTGGCTCTCATCTCGCAGATTATGCAGCTGTGCTCTCCCATAGTCCTCCCAGATGGTAGCTTCCTCTCTCCACAGCTCTCCTTTGCTTTCTGCAGACTGGCTCTCATCTCGCAGATTATGCAGCTGTGCTCTCCCATAGTCCTCCCAGATGGTAGCTTCCTCTCTCCACAGCTCTCCTTTGCTTTCTGCAGACTGGCTCTCATCTCACAGATTATGCAGCTGCGCTCTCCCCCTCAGGGCTCACGTTCAGGAATTTCAGGATTTCCTGAGCATGTGTGTTTTTTTTGTTTTGGTCATTCATTACAGCAATACAGGCTACTCATCTTTAACCCTTTCACCCACAAATGATGTGGAGGGGCTGCACCGAGTTCAAAAACCTCAGAGGCTCAGACTGATCTGACGAATTAGAAGTTGCTCCTGCTGGGGAGGTGGGTAACACAGGAGCAGAGAGAAGACAGCTGCTGTCCCTAATTGATAGTGGAGAGCCCTTCTGCACCCTTGTAGAGTGATGGGTGACTGTGTCTGCACTATGCAGAGTGATGGCTGAGGCTGCCTGTGCTGAATGATGGCTGAGGCTGCACATGGCTGACGGTGCCTGAGAAGAATGAAGGCTGAGGCCACCTGTGGAGAGTGATGACTGAAGCCGCCTGTGCAGAGTGATGGCTGAGGCTGCCTCTGCAGAGTGATGGCTGAGGCCGCTTGTACAGAGTGATGGCTGAGGCCACCTGTGCAGAGTGATGAGCGAAGCCGCCTGTGCAGAGTGATGGCTGAGGCCACCACTGCAGAGTGATGACTGAGGCCACCTGTGCAGAGCGATGGCTGAGGCTGCCTGTGCAGAGTGATGAGCTGTGGGCGCCTGTACAGAGTGACTGGCTGAGGCCGCCTGTGCAGAGTGATGGCTGACTGTGCCTGAGCAGAATGAAGGCTGAGGCCACCTGTGGAGAGTGATGACTGAAGCCGCCTGTGCAGAGTGATGGCTGAGGCTGCCTCTGCAGAGTGATGGCTGAGGCCGCCTGTACAGAGTGATGGCTGAGGCTGCCTGTGCAGAGTGATGGCTGAGGCCGCCTGTCAGAGTGATGGCTGAAGCCGCCTGTGCAGAGTGATGGCTGACTGTGCCTGAGCAGAATGAAGGCTGAAGCCACCTGTGCAGAGTGATGACCGAAGCCACCTGTGCAGAATGATGGCTGAGGCCATCTTTGCAGAGTGATGACTGAGGCCGCCTGTGCAGAGTGATGGCTGAGGCCGCCTGTACAGAGTGATGGCTGAGGCTGCCTGTGCAGAGTGATGGCTGACTGTGCCTGAGCAGAATGAAGGCTGAGGCCACCTGTGCAGAGTGATGACCGAAGCCGCCTGTGCAGAGTGATGGCTGAGACCACCTCTGCAGAGTGATGACTGAGGCCACCTGTGCAGAGTGATGGCTGAGGCTGCCTGTACAGAGTGATGGCTGAGGCCGCCGTACAGAGTGATGGCTGAGGCCACCTCTGCAGAGTGATGACTGACGCCGCCTGTGCAGAATAATGGCTGAGGCCACCTCTGCAGAGTGATAAGTAAGGCTGCCTATGCAGAGTCATGGCTGAGGCTGCCTGTGCAGAGTGTTGGCTGAGGCTGCCTGTGCAGAGTGATGGCTGAGGCCGCCGTACAGAGTGATGGCTGAGGCCACCTCTGCAGAGTGATGACTGAGGCCGCCTGTGCAGAGTGATGACTGAAGCCGCCTGTGCAGAATAATGGCTGAGGCCACCTCTGCAGAGTGATAAGTGAGGCTGCCTGTGCAGAGTCATGGCTGAGGCTGCCTGTGCAGAGTGATGGCTGAGGCCGCCAGTACAGAGTGATGTCTGAGGCCGCCTGTGCAGAGTAATGGCTGAGGCTGCCTGTGCAGAGTGATGGCTGATTGTGCCTAAGCAGAATGAAGGCTGAGGCAACCTGTGCAGAGTGATGACCGAAGCCGCCTGTGCAGAGTGATAGCTGAGGCCACCTCTGCAGAATGATGACTGAGGCCACCTGTGCAGAGTGATGACTGAGGCCACCTGTGCAGAGTGATGACTGAGTCCGCCTGTGCATAGTGATGGCTGAGGCCGCCTGTGCAGAGTGATGGCTGAGCCCACCTCTGCAGAGTGATGACTGAGGCCGTCTGTGCAGAGTGACGGCTGAGGCTGCCTGTGCAGAGTGATGGCTGAGGAAATCTGTACAGAGGGATGGCTGAGGAAATCTGTACAGAGTGATGGCTGAGGGCGCCTGTGCAGAGTGATGACCGAAGCCGCCTGTGCAGAGTGATGGCTGAGGCCACCTCTGCAGAGTGATGACTGAGGCCACCTGTGCAGAGTGATGACTGAGGCCACCTGTGCAGAGTGATGACTGAGGCCACCTGTGCATAGTGATGGCTGAGGCCGCCTGTGCAGAGTGATGGCTGAGCCCACCTCTGCTGAGTGATGACTGAGGCCGTCTGTGCAGAGTGACGGCTGAGGCTGCCTGTGCAGAGTGATGGCTGTGGAAATCTGTACAGAGTGCTGGCTCAGGCCGCCTGTGCAGAGTCATTGCTGAGGAAATCTGTACAGAGTGATGGCTGAGGCCACCTCTGCAGAGTGATGACTGAGGCCACCTGTGCAGAGTGATGACTGAGGCCACCTGTGCAGAGTGATGACTGAGGCCACCTGTGCATAGTGATGGCTGAGGCCGCCTGTGCAGAGTGATGGCTGAGCCCACCTCTGCAGAGTGATAACTGAGGCCGTCTGTGCAGAGTGACGGCTGAGGCTGCCTGTGCAGAGTGATGGCTGAGGAAATCTGTACAGAGGGATGGCTGAGGAAATCTGTACAGAGTGATGGCTGAGGGCGCCTGCGCAGAGTGATGACTGAGGCCACCTGTGCATAGTGATGGCTGAGGCTGCCTGTTCAGAATGATGGCTGTGAAAATCTGTACAGAGTCATGGCTCTGGCCACCTGTGCAGAGTGATGGCTGGGGCCGCCTGTGCAGAGTGATGGCTGTGGATATCTGTACAGAGTGATGGCTCAGGCCGCCTGTGCAGAGTCATTGCTGAGGAAATCTGTAACAGAGTGATGGCTGAGGCCGCCTGTGCAGAGTGATGGCTTAGGAAATTTCTCATCTCGCCGATTATGCAGCTGCGCTCTCCCCTAGTCCTCCGAGATGGTAGGTTCCTCTCTCCACCTTCTCCTTTGCTTTCTGCAGACTGGATCTCATTTCCCAGATTATGCAGCTGCGCTCTCCCCTAGTCCTCCCAGATGGTAGCTTCCTCTCTCCGCAGCTCTCCTTTGCTTTCTGCAGACTGGCTCTCATCTCGCAGATTATGCAGCTGCGCTCTCCCCTAGTCCTCCCAGATGGTAGCTTCCTCTCTCCACCGCTCTCCTTTGCTTTCTGAAGACTGGCTCTCATCTCGCATATTATGCTTCTGAGCTCTCCCCTAGTCCTCCCAGATGGTATCTTCCTCTCACCACCGCTCTGCTTTGCTTTCTGCAGACTGGCTCTCATCTCACAGATTATGCAGCTGCGCTCTCCCCCTCAGGGCTCACGTTCAGGAATTTCAGGATTTCCTGAGCATGTGTGTTTTCTTTGCTAGTCATTCATTACAGCAATACAGGCTACTCATCTTTAACCCTTTCACCCACGAAGGATGTGGAGGGGCTGCACCGAGTTCATAGACATCAGAGGCACAGACTGGTCTGACGAACTAGAAGTTGCTTCTGCTAGGAAGGTGGGTAACACAGGAGCAGAGACAAGACAGCTGCTGTCCTTAATTGATAGTGGAAGGCCCTTCTGCACCTGCACAGAGTGATGGGTGACTGTGTCTGCGCTATGCAGGGTGATGGCTGAGGCTTCCTGTGCCGAGTGATGGCTGAGGCCGCCCATGGGTGACGCTGCTTGAGAAGAATGATGGCTGAGGACACCTGTGCAGAGTGATGAGTGAAGCCGCCTGTGCAGAGTGATGGCGGAGGCCACCTCTGTAGAGTGATGACTGAGTCCACCTGTGCAGAGTGATGGCTGAGGCTGCCTGTACAGAGTGATGGCTGAGGCTGCCTGTGCAGAGTGATGGCTGACTGTGCCTGAGCAGAATGAAGGCTGAGGCCACCTGTGCAGAGTGATGACCAAAGCCGCATGTGCAGAGTGATGGCTGCGACCACCTCTGCAGAGTGATGACTGAGGCCACCTGTGCAGAGTGATGGCTGAGGCTGCCTGTGCAGAGTGATGGCTGAGGCCGCCTGTACAGAGTGATGGCTGAGGCCGCCTGTGCAGAGTGATGGCTGACTGTGCCTGAGCAGAATGAAGGCTGAGGCCACCTGTGCAGAGTGATGGCTGAGGCTGCCTGTGCAGAGTGATGGCTGAGGCCGCCTGTGCAGAGTGATGGCTGAGGCTGCCTGTGCAGAGTGATGGCTGAGGCCGCCTGTGCAGAGTGATGGCTGAGGCCGCCTGTGCAGAGAGATGGCTGAGGCCGCCTGTGCAGAGAGATGGCTGAGGCCACCTGTGCAGAGTGATGGCTGAGGCTACCTTTGCCGAGTGATATCTGAGGCCGCCTGTGCAGAGTGATGGCTGTGAAAATCTGTACAGAGTCATTGCTGAGGAAATCTGTACAGAGTGATGGCTGAGGCTGCATGTGCAGAGTGATGGCCGAGGCCACCTGTGCATAGTGATGGCTGTGTCCGACTGTGCAGAGTGATGGCTGAGGCCTCCTGTGCAGAGTGATTGCTGAGGAAATCTTTACAGAGTGATGGCAGAGGGCGCCTGCGCAGAGTGATGATTGAGGCCACCTGTGCAGAGTGATGGCTGAGGAAATCTGTACAGAGTGATGGCTGAGGCCACCTGTGCAAAGTGTTGGCTGGGGCCACCTGTGCAGAGTGATGGCTGAGGCTTCCTGTGCAGAGTGATGGCTGAGGAAATCTGTACAGAGTGATGGCTGAGGCCGCCTGTGCAGAGTGATTGCTGAGGAAATCTGTACAGAGTGATGGCTGAGGCCGCCTGTGCAGAGTGATGGCCGAGGCCACCTGTGCATAGTGATGGCTGAGGCCAACTTTGCAGAGTGACGGCTGTGGCCACATGTGTAGAGTGATGGCTGATGCTGCCTGTGCAGGATGATGGCTGAGGCCACCTGTGCAGATTGATGGATGAGGCCGACTGTGCAAAGTGATGGCCTAGGCCACCTGTGCAGAGTGATTGCTGAGGAAATCTGTACAGAGTGATGGCTGAGGGCGCCTGTGCAGAGAGATGGCCGAGACCTCCTGTGCATAGTGATGGCTGAGGCCAACTGTGCAGTGCCAACTGTGCAGAGTGATGGCTGAGGCCGCCTGTGCAAAGTGATGGCCTAGGCCACCTGTGCAGAGTGATGGCTGAGGCCACCTATGCAGAGTGATGGCTGAGGAAATCTGTACGGAGTGATGGCTGAGGCCACCTGTGCAGAGTGTTGGCTGGGGTCACCTTTGCAGAGTGATGTCTGAGGCCACCTGTGCAGAGTGATGGCTAGGGCCACCTTTGCAGAGTGATGGCTGAGGCCGCCTTTGCATAGTGATGGCGAGGGCCACTTTTGCAGATTGATGGCTGAGGCCGCCTGTGCAGAGTGATGGCTGAGGCCACCTCTGCAAAGTGATGGCTGGGGCCACCGTGCAGAATGATGGCTGAGGCTGCCTGTGCAGAGTGATGGCTGAGTCCGCCTGTGGAGAGTGATGGCTGAGGCCACCTGCGCAGAGTGATGGCTGAGTAAGTCTGTACAGAGTGATGGCTAAGGTTGCCTGCGCAGAATGATGGCTGGAGCCACCTGTGCAGAGTGATGGATGAGGCTGCCTGTGCAGAGTGATGGCTGAGGCTGCCTGTGCAGAGTGATGGCTGAGGCCGCCTGTGCAGAGTGATGGCTGAGGCCACCTCTGCAAAGTGATGGCTGGGGCCACCGTGCAGAATGATGGCTGAGGCTGCCTGTGCAGAGTGATGGCTGAGTCCGCCTGTGGAGAGTGATGGCTGAGGCCACCTGCGCAGAGTGATGGCTGAGTAAGTCTGTACAGAGTGATGGCTAAGGTTGCCTGCGCAGAATGATGGCTGGAGCCACCTGTGCAGAGTGATGGATGAGGCTGCCTGTACAGAGTGATGGCTAAGGTTGCCTGCGCAGAATGATGGCTGGAGCCACCTGTGCAGAGTGATGGATGAGGCTGCCTGTGCAGAGTGATGGCTGAGGCTGCCTGTGCAGAGTGTTGGCTGAGGTTGCCTGCGCAGAGTGATGGCTGAGGCCACCTGTGCAGAGTGATGGCTAAGGCTGCCTGTGCAGAGTGATAGCTGAGGCCATCTGTGCAGAGTGATGGCTGAGGAAATCTCTCATCTCGCAGATTATGCAGCTGTGCTCTCCCCTAGTTCCCCCCAGATGGTAGCTTCCTCTCTCCCCAGTCCTCCCAGATGGTAGCTTACCCTCTCCCCTCGCCCTCTCAGATGGTACCTCCCTCGCTCCCCTAGTCCTCCCAGATGGTAGCTTCCTCTCTCCACAGCTCTCCTTTGATTTCTGCAGACTGGTTCTCATCTCACAGATTATGCAGCTGTGCTCTCTCCTAGTCCTCCCAGATGGTAGGTTCCTCTCTCCACCGCTCTCCTTTGATTCCTGCAGACTGGGTCTCATCTCCCAGATTATGCAGCTGCGCTCTCCCCTAGTCCTCCCAGATGGTAGATTCCTCTCTCCACCGCTCTCCTTTGCTTTCTGCAGACTGGATCTCATCTCCCAGATTATGCAGCTGCGCTCTCCCCTAGTCCTCCCAGATGGTAGCTTCCTCTCTCCACAGCTCTCCTTTGCTTTCTGCAGACTGGCTCTCATCTCGCAGATTATGCAGCTGCGCTCTCCCCTAGTCCTCCCAGATGGTAGCTTCCTCTCTCCACCGCTCTCCTTTGCTTTCTGCAGACTGGCTCTCATCTCGCAGATTATGCAGCTGCACTCTCCCCTAGTCCTCCCAGATGGTAGCTTCCTCTCTCCACCGCTCTCCTTTGCTTTCTGCAGACTGGCTCTCATCTCACAGATTATGCAGCTGCGCTCTCCCCCTCAGAGCTCAGGAACAGGAATTTCAGGATTTCCTGAGCATGTGTGTTTTCTTTGCTAGTCAAACATTACAGCAATACAAGCTACTCATCTTTCACCCTTTCACCCACGAAGGATGTGGAGGGGCTGCACCGAGTTCATAGACCTCAGAGGCACAGACTGGTCTGACGAACTAGAAGTTGCTCCTGCTGGGAAGGTGGGTAACACAGGAGCAGAGAGAAGACAGCTGCTGTCCTTAATTGATAGTGGAGGGCCCTTCTGCACCTGCACAGAGTGATGGGTGACTGTGTCTGCACTATGCAGAGTGATGTCTGAGGCTGCCTGTGCTGAGTGATGGCTGAGGCCGCACATGGCTGACAGTGCTTGAGAAGAATGATGGCTGAGGCCACCTGTGCAGAGTGATGACCGAAGCCGCCTGTGCAGATTGATGGCTGAGGCTGCCTGTGCAGAGTGATGGCTGAGGCCGCCGTACAGAGTGATGGCTGAGGCCACCTCTGCAGAGTGATGACTGAGGCCGCCTGTGCAGAGTGTTGACTGAAGCCGCCTGTCCAGAATAATGGCTGAGGCCACCTCTGCAGAGTGATAAGTGAGGCTGCCTGTGCAGAGTCATGGCTGAGGCTGCCTGTGCAGAGTGATGGCTGAGGCTGCGTGTGTAGAGTGATGGCTGAGGCCGTCGTACAGAGTGATGGCTGAGGCCACCTCTGCAGAGTGATGACTGAGGGCGCCTGTGCAGAGTGATGACTGAAGCCGCCTGTGCAGAATAATGGCTGAGGCCACCTCTGCAGAGTGATAAGTGAGGCTGCCTGTGCAGAGTCATGGCTGAGGCTGCCTGTGCAGAGTGATGGCTGAGGCTGCCAGTACAGAGTGATGCTGAGGCCGCCTGTGCAGAGTAATGGCTGAGGCCGCCTGTGCAGAGTGATGGCTGACTGTGCCTAAGCAGAATGAAGGCTGAGGCAACCTGTGCAGAGTGATGACTGAAGCCGCCTGTGCAGAGTGATGGCTGAGGCCACCTCTGCAGAGTGATGACTGAGGCCACCTGTGCAGAGTGATGACTGAGGCCACCTGTGCAGAGTGATGACTGAGGCCACCTGTGCATAGTGATGGCTGAGGCCACCTGTGCAGAGTGATGGCTGAGCCCACCTCTGCAGAGTGATGACTGAGGCCGTCTGTGCAGAGTGACGGCTGAGGCTGCCTGTGCAGAGTGATGGCTGAGGAAATCTGTACAGAGGGATGGCTGAGGAAATCTGTACAGAGTGATGGCTGAGGGCGCCTGTGCAGAGTGATGACTGAAGCCGCCTGTGCAGAGTGATGGCTGAGGCCACCTGTGCAGAGTGATGACTGAGGCCACCTGTGCAGAGTGATGACTGAGGCCACCTGTGCAGAGTGATGACTGAGGCCACCTGTGCAGTAGTGATGGCTGAGGCTGCCTGTGCAGAGTGATGGCTGAGCCCACTTCTGCTGAGTGATGACTGAGGCCGTCTGTGCAGAGTGACGGCTGAGGCTGCCTGTGCAGAGTGATGGCTGTGGAAATCTGTACAGAGTGATGGCTGCAGGCTGCCTGTGCAGAGTCATTGCTGAGGAAATCTGTACAGAGTGATGGCTGAGGCCACCTCTGCAGAGTGATGACTGAGGCCACCTGTGCAGAGTGATGACTGAGGCCACCTGTGCAGAGTGATGACTGAGGCCACCTGTGCATAGTGATGGCTGAGGCCGCCTGTGCAGAGTGATGGCTGAGCCCACCTCTGCAGAGTGATAACTGAGGCCGTCTGTGCAGAGTGACGGCTGAGGCTGCCTGTGCAGAGTGATGGCTGAGGAAATCTGTACAGAGGGATGGCTGAGGAAATCTGTACAGAGTGATGGCTGAGGGCGCCTGCGCAGAGTGATGACTGAGGCCACCTGTGCATAGTGATGGCTGAGGCTGCCTGTTCAGAATGATGGCTGTGGAAATCTGTACAGAGTGATGGCTCTGGCCACCTGTGCAGAGTGATGGCTGGCGCCGCCTGTGCAGAGTGATGGCTGTGGATATCTGTACAGAGTGATGGCTCAGGCCGCCTGTGCAGAGTCATTGCTGAGGAAATCTGTACAGAGTGATGGCTGAGGCCGCCTGTGCAGAGTGATGGCTTAGGAAATTTCTCATCTCGCCGATTATGCAGCTGCGCTCTCCCCTAGTCCTCCCAGATGGTAGGTTCCTCTCTCCACCTTCTCCTTTGCTTTCTGCAGACTGGATCTCATTTCCCAGATTATGCAGCTGCGCTCTCCCCTAGTCCTCCCAGATGGTAGCTTCCTCTCTCCGCAGCTCTCCTTTGCTTTCTGCAGACTGGCTCTCATCTCGCAGATTATGCAGCTGCGCTCTCCCCTAGTCCTCCCAGATGGTAGCTTCCTCTCTCCACCGCTCTCCTTTGCTTTCTGAAGACTGGCTCTCATCTCACATATTATGCAGCTGAGCTCTCCCCTAGTCCTCCCAGATGGTAGCTTCCTCTCACCACCGCTCTGCTTTGCTTTCTGCAGACTGGCTCTCATCTCACAGATTATGCAGCTGCGCTCTCCCCCTCAGGGCTCACGTTCAGGAATTTCAGGATTTCCTGAGCATGTGTGTTTTCTTTGCTAGTCATTCATTACAGCAATACAGGCTACTCATCTTTAACCCTTTCACCCACGAAGGATGTGGAGGGGCTGCACCGAGTTCATAGACATCAGAGGCACAGACTGGTCTGACGAACTAGAAGTTGCTCCTGCTGGGAAGGTGGGTAACACAGGAGCAAAGAGAAGACAGCTGCTGTCCTTAATTGATAGTGGAAGGCCCTTCTGCACCTGCACAGAGTGATGGGTGACTGTGTCTGCGCTATGCAGTGTGATGGCTGAGGCTTCCTGTGCCGAGTGATGGCTGAGGCCGCACATGGGTGACGCTGCTTGAGAAGAATGATGGCTGAGGACACCTGTGCAGAGTGATGAGTGAAGCCGCCTGTGCAGAGTGATGGCTGAGGCCACCTCTGTAGAGTGATGACTGAGTCCACCTGTGCAGAGTGATGGCTGAGGCTGCCTGTGCAGAGTGATGGCTGAGGCCGCCTGTACAGAGTGATGGCTGACTGTGCCTGAGCAGAATGAAGGCTGAGGCCACCTGTGCAGAGTGATGACTGAAGCCGCCTGTGCAGAGTGATGGCTGAGGCCGCCTGTGCAGAGTGATGACTGAGGCCGCCTGTGCAGAGTGATGGCTGAGGCCGCCTGTGCAGAGTGATGGCTGAGGCCGCCTGTGCAGAGTGATGGCTGAGGCCACCTGTGCAGAGTGATGAGCTGAGGCTGCCTGTGCAGAGTGATGGCTGAGGCCACCTGTGCAGAGTGATGGCTGAGGCTGCCTGTGCAGAGTGATGGCTGAGGCAGCCTGTGCAGAGTGATGGCTGAGGCCGCCTGTGCAGAGTGATGGCTGACTGTGCCTAAGCAGAATGAAGGCTGAGGCAACCTGTGCAGAGTGATGACCGAAGCCGCCTGTGCAGAGTGATGGCTGAGGCCACCTCTGCAGAGTGATGACTGAGGCCACCTGTGCAGAGTGATGGCTCTGGCCACCTGTGCAGAGTGATGGCTGGGGCCGCCTGTGCAGAGTGATGGCTGTGGATATCTGTACAGAGTGATGGCTCAGGCCGCCTGTGCAGAGTCATTGCTGAGGAAATCTGTACAGAGTGATGGCTGAGGCCGCCTGTGTAGAGTGATGGCTTAGGAAATTTCTCATCTCGCCGATTATGCAGCTACGCTCCCCCCTAGTCCTCCCAGATGGTAGGTTCCTCTCTCCACCTTCTCCTTTGCTTTCTGCAGACTGGATCTCATTTCCCAGATTATGCAGCTGCGCTCTCCCCTAGTCCTCCCAGATGGTAGCTTCCTCTCTCCGCAGCTCTCCTTTGCTTTCTGCAGACTGGCTCTCATCTCGCAGATTATGCAGCTGCGCTCTCCCCTAGTCCTCCCAGATTGTAGCTTCCTCTCTCCACCGCTCTCCTTTGCTTTCTGAAGACTGGCTCTCATCTCGCATATTATGCAGCTGAGCTCTCCCCTAGTCCTCCCAGATGGTAGCTTCCTCTCTCCACCGCTCTGCTTTGCTTTCTGCAGACTGGCTCTCATCTCACAGATTATGCAGCTGCGCTCTCCCCCTCAGAGCTCAGGAACAGGAATTTCAGGATTTCCTGAGCATGTGTGTTTTCTTTGCTAGTCAAACATTACAGCAATACAAGCTACTCATCTTTCACCCTTTCACCCACGAAGGATGTGGAGGGGCTGCACCGAGTTCATAGACCTCAGAGGCACAGACTGGTCTGACGAACTAGAAGTTGCTCCTGCTGGGAAGGTGGGTAACACAGGAGCAGAGAGAAGACAGCTGCTGTCCTTAATTGATAGTGGAGGGCCCTTCTGCACCTGCACAGAGTGATGGGTGACTGTGTCTGCGCTATGCAGTGTGATGGCTGAGGCTTCCTGTGCTGAGTGATGGCTGAGGCCGCACATGGTGACGTGCTGAGAAGAATGATGGCTGAGGCCACCTGTGCAGAGTGATGACTGAAGCCGCCTGTGCAGAGTGATGGCTGAGGCTGCCTGTGCAGAGTGATGGCTGAGGCCGCCGTACAGAGTGATGGCTGAGGCACCTCGTGCAGAGTGATGACTGAGGCCGCCTGTGCAGAGTGATGGCTGAGGCCGCCTGTGCAGAATAATGGCTGAGGCCAGCCTGTGCAGAGTGATGGCTGAGCCGCCTGTGCAGAGTGATGGCTGAGGCCGCCTGTGCAGAGTGATGGCTGAGGCCGCCTGTGCAGAGTGATGGCTGAGGCCTCCTGTACAGAGTGATTGCTGAGGCCACCTGTGCAGAGTGATGACTGAGGCGCCTGTGCAGAGTGATGACTGAAGCCGCCTGTGCAGAATGATGGCTGAGGCCACCTCTGCAGAGTGATAGCTGAGGCTGCCTGTGCAGAGTGATGGCTGAGGCTGCCTGTGCAGAGTGATGGCTGAGGCCGCCTGTAGCAGAGTGATGTCTGAGGCCGCCTGTGCAGAGTGATGGCTGAGGCCGGCCTGTGCAGAGTGATGGCTGATGTGCCTAGCAGAATGAATGGCTGAGGCCACCTGTGCAGAGTGATGACTGAGGCCGCCTGTGCAGAGTGATGGCTGAGGCCACCTCTGCAGAGTGATGGCTGAGGCCACCTGTGCGAAGTGATGACTGAGGCCACCTGTGCAGAGTGATGGCTGAGGCCGCCTGTGCAGAGTGATGGCTGAGCCCACCTCTGCAGAGTGATGACTGAGGCCGTCTGTGCAGAGTGACGGCTGAGGCTGCCTGTGCAGAGTGATGGCTGAGGAAATCTGTACAGAGTGATGGCTGAGAGTCTGTACAGAGTGATGGCTGAGGCGCCTGTGCAGAGTGATGACGAGGCCGCCTGTGCAGAGTGATGACTGAGGCCACCTGTGCAAGTGATGACTGAGGCCACCTGTGCAGAGTGATGACTGAGGCCACCTGTGCAGAGTGATGGCTGAGGCCGCCTGTGCAGAGTGATGGCTGAGCCACCTCTGCAGAGTGATGACTGAGGCCGTCTGTGCAGAGTGACTGGCTGAGGCTGCCTGTGCAGAGTGATGGCTGTGGAAATCTGTACAGAGTGATGGCTCAGGCCGCCTGTGCAGAGTCATTGCTGAGGAAATCTGTACAGAGTGATGGCTGAGGCCACCTCTGCAGAGTGATGACTGAGGCCACCTGTTCAGAGTGATGACTGAGGCCACCTGTGCAGAGTGATGACTGAGCCCACCTCTGCAGAGTGATAACTGAGGCCGTCTGTGCAGAGTGATGGCTGAGGCTGCCTGTGCAGAGTGATGGCTGAGGAAATCTGTACAGAGGGATGGCTGAGGAAATCTGTACAGAGTGATGGCTGAGGGCGCCTGCGCAGAGTGATGACTGAGGCCACCTGTGCATAGTGATGGCTGAGGCTGCCTGTTCAGAATGATGGCTGTGGAAATCTGTACAGAGTGATGGCTCTGGCCACCTGTGCAGAGTGATGGCTGGCGCCGCCTGTGCAGAGTGATGGCTGTGGATATCTGTACAGAGTGATGGCTCAGGCCGCCTGTGCAGAGTCATTGCTGAGGAAATCTGTACAGAGTGATGGCTGAGGGCCGCCTGTGCAGAGTGATGGCTTAGGAAATTTCTCATCTCGCCGATTATGCAGCTGCGCTCTCCCCTAGTCCTCCCAGATGGTAGGTTCCTCTCTCCACCTTCTCCTTTGCTTTCTGCAGACTGGATCTCATTTCCCAGATTATGCAGCTGCGCTCTCCCCTAGTCCTCCCAGATGGTAGCTTCCTCTCTCCGCAGCTCTCCTTTGCTTTCTGCAGACTGGCTCTCATCTCGCAGATTATGCAGCTGCGCTCTCCCCCTAGTCCTCCCAGATGGTAGCTTCCTCTCTCCACCGCTCTCCTTTGCTTTCTGAAGACTGGCTCTCATCTCGCATATTATGCAGCTGAGCTCTCCCCTAGTCCTCCCAGATGGTAGCTTCCTCTCACCACCGCTCTGCTTTGCTTTCTGCAGACTGGCTCTCATCTCACAGATTATGCAGCTGCGCTCTCCCCCTCAGGGCTCACGTTCAGGAATTTCAGGATTTCCTGAGCATGTGTGTTTTCTTTGCTAGTCATTCATTACAGCAATACAGGCTACTCATCTTTAACCCTTTCACCCACGAAGGATGTGGAGGGGCTGCACCGAGTTCATAGACATCAGAGGCACAGACTGGTCTGACGAACTAGAAGTTGCTCCTGCTGGGAAGGTGGGTAACACAGGAGCAAAGAGAAGACAGCTGCTGTCCTTAATTGATAGTGGAAGGCCCTTCTGCACCTGCACAGAGTGATGGGTGACTGTGTCTGCGCTATGCAGTGTGATGGCTGAGGACACCTGTGCAGAGTGATGAGTGAAGCCGCCTGTGCAGAGTGATGGCTGAGGCCACCTCTGTAGAGTGATGACTGAGTCCACCTGTGCAGAGTGATGGCTGAGGCTGCCTGTGCAGAGTGATGGCTGAGGCCGCCTGTACAGAGTGATGGCTGACTGTGCCTGAGCAGAGTAATGGCTGAGGCCACCTGTGCAGAGTGATGACTGAAGCCGCCTGTGCAGAGTGATGGCTGAGGCTGCCTGTGCAGAGTGATGGCTGAGGCCGCCTGTACAGAGTGATGGCTGAGGCCGCCTGTGCAGAGTGATGACTGAAGCCGCCTGTGCAGATGATGGCTGAGGCCACCTCTGCAGAGTGATAAGCTGAGGCCGCTCTGTGCAGAGTGATGGCTGAGGCTGCCTGTGCAGAGTGATGGCTGAGGCAATCTGTAGAGTGATGGCTGACTGTGCCTAGCAGAATGAAGGCTGAGGCAACCTGTGCAGAGTGATGACTGAAGCCGCCTGTGCAGAGTGATGGCTGAGGCCGCCTGTGCAGAGTGATGGCTGAGGCCACCTGTGCAGAGTGATGGCTCTGGCCACCTGTGCAGAGTGATGGCTGGGCCGCCTGTGCAGAGTGATGGCTGTGGATATCTGTACAGAGTGATGGCTCAGGCCGCCTGTGCAGAGTCATTGCTGAGGAAATCTGTACAGAGTGATGGCTGAGGCCGCCTGTGCAGAGTGATGGCTTAGGAAATTTCTCATCTCGCCGATTATGCAGCTGCGCTCCCCCTAGTCCTCCCAGATGGTAGGTTCCTCTCTCCACCTTCTCCTTTGCTTTCTGCAGACTGGATCTCATTTCCCAGATTATGCAGCTGCGCTCTCCCCTAGTCCCCCAGATGGTAGCTTCCTCTCTCCGCAGCTCTCCTTTGCTTTCTGCAGACTGGCTCTCATCTCGCAGATTATGCAGCTGCGCTCTCCCCTAGTCCTCCCAGATGGTAGCTTCCTCTCTCCACCGCTCTCCTTTGCTTTCTGAAGACTGGCTCTCATCTCGTATATTATGCAGCTGAGCTCTCCCCTAGTCCTCCCAGATGGTAGCTTCCTCTCACCACCGCTCTGCTTTGCTTTCTGCAGACTGGCTCTCATCTCACAGATTATGCAGCTGCGCTCTCCCCCTCAGGGCTCACGTTCAGGAATTTCAGGATTTCCTGAGCATGTGTGTTTTCTTTGCTTGTCATTCATTACAGCAATACAGGCTACTCATCTTTAACCCTTTCACCCACGAAGGATGTGGAGGGGCTGCACCGAGTTCATAGACATCAGAGGCACAGACTGGTCTGACGAACTAGAAGTTGCTCCTGCTGGAAGGTGGGTAACACAGGAGCAGAGAGAAGACAGCTGCTGTCCTTAATTGATAGTGGAAGGCCCTTCTGCACCTGCACAGAGTGATGGGTGACTGTGTCTGCGCTATGCAGGTGATGGCTGAGGCTTCCTGTGCCGAGTGATGGCTGAGGCCGCACATGGGTGACGCTGCTTGAGAAGAATGATGGCTGAGGACACCTGTGCAGAGTGATGAGTGAAGCCGCCTGTGCAGAGTGATGGCTGAGGCCACCTCTGTAGAGTGATGACTGAGTCCACCTGTGCAGAGTGATGGCTGAGGCTGCCTGTACAGAGTGATGGCTGAGGCTGCCTGTGCAGAGTGATGGCTGACTGTGCCTGAGCAGAATGAAGGCTGAGGCCACCTGTGCAGAGTGATGACTGAAGCTGCCTGTGCAGAGTGATGGCTGAGGCCACCTCTGCAGAGTGATGAGTGAGGCTGCCTGTGCAGAGTGATGGCTGAGGCTGCCTGTGCAGAGTGATGGCTGAGGCCGCCTGTACAGAGTGATGGCTGAGGCCGCCTGTGCAGAGTGATGGCTGACTTTGCCTGAGCAGAATGAAGGCTGAGGCCACCCGTGCAGAGTGATGACCAAAGCTGCCTGTGCAGAGTGATGGCTGAGACCACCTCTACAGAGTGATGACTGAGGCCGCCTGTACAGAGTGATGGCTGAGGCCGCCTGTGCAGAGGGATGGCCGACTCTCTCCTAGTCCTCCCAGATGGTAGGTTCCTCTCTCCACCGCTCTCCTTTGATTGCTGCAGACTGGGTCTCATCTCCCAGATTATGCAGCTGCGCTCTCCCCTAGTCCTCCCAGATGGTAGCTTCCTCTCTCCACAGCTCTACTTTGCTTTCTGCAGACTGGCTCTCATCTCACAGATTATGCAGCTGCGCTCTCCCCTAGTCCTCCCAGATCGTAGCTTCCTCTCTCCACTGCTCTCCTTTGCTTTCTGCAGACTGTGATGGCTGAGGTTGCCTGTGCAGAGTGATGGCTGAGGCTGTCTGTACAGAGTGATGGCTGAGGCTGCCTGTGCAGAGTGATGGCTGACTGTGCCTGAGCAGAATGAGGCTGAGGCCACCTGTGCAGAGTGATGACTGAAGTCACCTGTGCAGAGTGATGGCTGACTGTGCCTGCACTATACAGAGTGATAGCTGACGGTGCCTGAGCAGAATGATGACAGATGCCACCTGTGCAGAGTGATGACCAAAGCCGCCTGTGCAGAGTGATGGCAGAGGCCACCTCTGCAGAGTGATGACTGAGGCCACCTGTGCAGAGTGATGACTGAGGCCACCTGTGCAGCGTGATGACTGAGGCGTCTGTGCAGAGTGATGGCTTAGGAAATTTCTCATCTCGCCGATTATGCAGCTGCGCTCTCCCCTAGTCCTCCCAGATCGTAGCTTCCTCTCTCCACTGCTCTCCTTTGCTTTCTGCAGACTGTGATGGCTGAAGTTGCCTGTGCTGAGTGATGGCTCAGGCCGTCTGTACAGAGTGATGGCTGAGGCTGCCTCTGCAGAGTGATGGCTGACTGTGCCTGAGCAGAATGAGGCTGAGGCCACCTGTGCAGAGTGATGACTGAAGCCACCTGTGCAGAGTGATGGCTGACTGTGCCTGCACTATGCAGAGTGATAGCTGACGGTGCCTGAGCAGAATGATGACAGATGCCACCTGTGCAGAGTGATGACCAAAGGCTCCTGTGCAGAGTGATGGCTGAGGCCACCTCTGCAGAGTGATGACTGAGGCCACCTGTGCAGAGTGATGACTGAGGCCACCTGTGCAGAGTGATGACTGAGGCCAACTGTGCATAGTGATGGCTGAGGCCGCCTGTGCAGAGTGATGGCTGAGCCCACCTCTGCAGAGTGATGACTGAGGCCGTCTGTGCAGAGTGACGGCTGAGGCTGCCTGTGCAGAGTGATGGCTGAGGAAATCTGTACAGAGGGATGGCTGAGGAAATCTGTACAGAGTGATGGCTGAGGGTGCCTGCACAGAGTGATGACTGAGGCCACCTGTGCATAGTGATGGCTGAGGCTGCCTGTTCAGAATGATGGCTGTGGAAATCTGTCCAGAGTGATGGCTCTGGCCACCTGTGCAGAGTGATGGCTGGGGCCGCCTGTGCAGAGTGATGGCTGTGGAAATCTGTACAGAGTGATGGCTCAGGCCGCCTGTGCAGAGTCATTGCTGAGGAAATCTGTACAGAGTGATGGCTGAGGCTCGCCTGTGCAGAGTGATGGCTTAGGAAATTTCTCATCTCGCCGATTATGCAGCTGTGCTCTCCCCTAGTCCTCCCAGATGGTAAGTTCCTCTCTCCACCGCTCTCCTTTGCTTTCTGCAGACTGGCTCTCATCTCCCAGATTATGCAGCTGTGCTCTCCCCTAGTCCTCCCAGATGGTAGCTTCCTCTCTCTGCATCTCTCCTTTGCTTTCTGCAGACTGGCTCTCATCTCGCATATTATGCAGCTGTGCTCTCCCCTAGTCATCCCAGATGGTAGCTTCCTCTCTTCACCGCTCTGATTTGCTTTCTGCAGACTGGCTCTCATCTCACTGATTATGCAGCTGCGCTCTCCCCCTCAGGGCTCAGGAACAGGAATTTCAGGATTTCCTGAGCATGTGTGTTTTCTTTGCTGGTCATTCATTACAGCAATACAGGCTACTCATCTTTAACCCTTTCACCCACGAAGGATGTGGAGGGGCTGCACCGAGTTCATAGACATCAGAGGCACAGACTGGTCTGACAAACTAGAAGTTGCTCCTGCTGGGAAGGTGGGTAACACAGGAGCAGAGAGAAGACAGCTGCTGTCCTTAATTGAAAGTGGAAGGCCCTTCTGCACCTGCACAAAGTGATGGGTGACTGTGTCTGCGCTATGCAGTGTGATGGCTGAGGCTTCCTGTGCTGAGTGATGGCTGAGGCCGCACATGGCTGATGCTGCTTGAGAAGAATGATGGCTGAGGACACCTGTGCAGAGTGATGAGTGAAGCCGCCTGTGCAGAGTGATGGCTGAGGCCACCTCTGTAGCGTGATGACTGAGTCCACCTGTGCAGAGTGATGGCTGAGGCTGCCTGTGCAGAGTGATGGCTGAGGCCGCCTGTACAGAGTGATGGCTGAGGCCGCCTGTGCAGAGTGATGGCTGACTGTGCCTGAGCAGAATGAAGGCTGAGGCCACCTGTGCAGAGTGATGACTGAAGCCGCCTATGCAGAGTGATGGCTGAGGCTGCCTGTGCAGAGTGATGGCTGAGGCCGCCTGTGCAGAGTGATGGCTGAGGCCGCCTGTAGCAGAGTGATGGCTGAGGCCGCCTGTGCAGAGTGATGGCTGACTGTGCCTGAGCAGAATTAAGGCTGAGGCCGCCTGTGCAGAGTGATGGCTGAGCTGCCTGTGCAGAGTGATGGCTGAGGCCCTCTGCAGAGTGATGGCTGAAGCCGCCTGTGCAGAGTGATGGCTGAGCTGCCTGTGCAGAGTGATGGCTGAGGCTGCCTGTGCAGAGTGATGGCTGAGGCCGCCTGTGCAGAGTGATGGCTGAGGCGCCTGTGCAGAGTGATGGCTGAGGCCCTGTGCAGAGTGATGGCTGAGGCCACCTGTGCAGAGTGATGGCTGAGGCGCCTGTGCAGAGTGATGGCTGAGGCTGCCTGTGCAGAATGATGGCTGAGGCCACCTGTGCAGAGTGATGACCGAAGCCGCCTGTGCAGAGTGATGGCTGAGACCACCTCTGCAGAGTGATGACTGAGGCCCCTGTGCAGAGTGATGGCTGAGGCCGCCTGTGCAGAGAGATGGCTGAGGCCGCCTGTGCAGAGTGATGGCTGAGGCCAGCTGTGCAGAGTGATGGCTGAGGCCGCCTGTGCAGAGTGATGGCTGAGGCCACCTGTGCAGAATGATGCTGAGGCCGCCTGTGCAGAGTGATGGCTGAGGCTGCCTGTGCAGAGTGATGGCTGAGGCTGCCTGTGCAGAGTGATGGCTGAGGCGCCTGTGCAGAGTGATGGCTGAGGCACCTGTGCAGAGTGATGACTGAGGCCGCCTGTGCAGAGTGATGACTGAGGCCACCTGTGCAGAGTGATGACTGAGGCCACCTGTGCAGAGTGATGACTGAGGCCACCTGTGCATAGTGATGGCTGAGGCCGCCTGTGCAGAGTGATGGCTGAGGCGCCTGTGCAGAGTGATGGCTGACGTGCCTGTGCAGAGTGATGGCTGAGGCACCTGTGCAGAGTGATGGCTGAGCGCACCTGTGCAGAGTGATGGCTGAGGCAACCTGTGCAGAGTGATGACTGAGGGCGCCTGTGCAGAGTGATGAGCTGAGGCCACCTGTGCAGAGTGATGGCTGAGGCTGCCTGTGCAGAATGATGGCTGAGGCCACCTGTGCAGAGTGATGCTGAGGCCACCTGTGCAGAGTGATGGCTGAGGCCGCCTGTGCAGAGTGATGGCTGAGACCACCTCTGCAGAGTGATGGCTCAGGCCGCCTGTGCAGAGTCATTGCTGAGGCAATCTGTACAGAGTGATGGCTGAGGCCGCCTGTGCAGAGTGATGGCTTAGGAAATTTCTCATCTCGCCGATTATGCAGCTGCGCTCTCCCCTAGTCCTCCCAGATGGTAAGTTCCTCTCTCCACCGCTCTACTTTGCTTTCTGCAGACTGGCTCTCATCTCCCAGATTATGCAGCTGCGCTCTCCCCTAGTCCTCCCAGATGGTAGCTTCCTCTCTCCGCAGCTCTCCTTTGCTTTCTGCAGACTGGCTCTCATCTCGCATATTATGCAGCTGCGCTCTCCCCTAGTCCTCCCAGATGGTAGCTTCCTCTCTTCACCGCTCTGCTTTGCTTTCTGCAGACTGGCTCTCATCTCACAGATTATGCAGCTGCGCTCTCCCCCTCAGAGCTCAGGAACAGGAATTTCAGGATTTCCTGAGCATGTGTGTTTTCTTTGCTAGTCATTCATTACAGCAATACAGGCTACTCATCTTTAACCCTTTCACCCACGAAGGATGTGGAGGGGCTGCACCGAGTTCATAGACATCAGAGGCACAGACTGGTCTGACAAACTAGAAGTTGCTCCTGCTGGGAAGGTGGGTAACACAGGAGCAGAGAGAAGACAGCTGCTGTCCTTAATTGATAGTGGAAGGCCCTTCTGCACCTGCGCAGAGTGATGGGTGACAGTGTCTGCGCTATGCAGTGTGATGGCTGAGGCTTCCTGTGCTGAGTGATGGCTGAGGCCGCACATGGCTGATGCTGCTTGAGAAGAATGATGGCTGAGGACACCTGTGCAGAGTGATGAGTGAAGCCGCCTGTGCAGAGTGATGGCTGAGGCCACCTCTGTAGCTTGATGACTGAGTCCACCTGTGCAGAGTGATGGCTGAGGCTGCCTGTGCAGAGTGATGGCTGTGGCCGCCTGTACAGAGTGATGGCTGAGGCCACCTGTGCAGAGTGGTGGCGGACTGTGCCTGAGCAGAATGAAGGCTGAGGCCACCTGGGCAGAGTGATGACTGAAGCCGCCTATGCAGAGTGATGGCTGAGGCTGC
>CM030328.1:239135875-239193221 GCA_002915635.3 Ambystoma mexicanum
TTGGGCCATCTATAAGGAGGTGAGTATGTCCTCTGGTGTTCCATGATCCTAAGGAATACTCTTGTGGCGTCCGTCCGTACTGGCCGATTGTTATAAGTATGTGTCCGTGGGTTTCTTAAACTTTGTTAATTTCTTGGGAGTTAATTCTATATTGGTCGTAATAGGTCATATCTCACGAAATCTCATGATTCATTCGTTGTTTCGGAAGATTATTTTCTGGCTTGGAGAATGCACCATCTTTTGGCATGTTAGAGTTATCGTATGTCTCATCATGGTTCTGTTTGTTTCTCATTTGTTTTAGGTATTTTCTTCCCCATATACATTGGTTCCTGGGATTTCGTCACAGATGAAGCCCAATTTGGCTAGGTAGATCTTTTCAGACAATATGACGTTCATTGTTGTTTCTTGTTGTAGGTCGATGTGAACTAAGTTCAGTTGGTCAACATCTGGGAAATATATCAGATCAATGTCTTTGGATCTAATTGTCTTGAGGTACGGGACTACGTTAAACAGACGTAGTATGTTGTCACTGTTTAAGATTGGTTTTTTATGTGTTCGCGTATTTTGTTGCTTTAGACAAATTCGAAAACGCTTTTGAGGCGCTTATTGGGTCCACAAATCAGGGAAAGAGTAAGGAAAGTTGTTGGGTGTTCTGCTCCTGGTGGTAACCCTGTGAGTCAGTAGAATTTGTAGATACGGCACTTCTTTCAAACTCCGAGATAGAAGAGTATAACAAAGTCAAGTTCATTGTTTCAGTATTCAAAATGGAATTAATTGATTGGGTTTCTTGATATTCATCTATCATTACTATATCTTGGTCTTGAGGATGTTTCGTCAAATCTATTGTGGGTACTTGCTCTTGTGTTTGTTCCCTACGAAGTGATATAGGTAAAGATGTCTGCTCACATTCCAAGTGACTGTTTTGTTTGGAGTTTATCATTCCTATTAAAACATCCAGGGGTACTTCAGGTTGAGAAGACTCAATTGGGCGCAAACAGTTCGACTTGGAGTTTTTTTTTATGGTTTGGTGTTGACTAGTCTGGCCAACTTTAAACGACTTCTGATCGTCATGGTTTCGAATACCAGGTATTTGTAGTTTCCTTCAAAAGGCTCTTTAGCCTGTCTGATGCTTTTTGAGTTCTTTCCTTTTCTTGTTTTGATTTGTTGAAGATTCTCGTTTGGATAGGTTGTATATTTCAAAAGGCGTACATGGAGGAGGGAGCGCTTCATTTGTTTGTAGCATTAAGAGTTCTTATTGTGGATCTAATATTAGGGGTTGAATTGGTTTTTGAGGTGAGTTTGGTAGCGCAGGTGTGACCTTTTCAATACGAGGCTGTAATGTAATGTGATGTGGGATGTGCTTCTGATTATAGGAAGTGGACAGGGATGTGCTAGTGATTATAGGAATTACACAGGGATGTGCTTCTGATCATAGGAAGTGCACAGGCATGTTTTTCTGTCCATAGGAAGTGCACAGGGACTTGCTAGTGATTATAGGAATTACATAGTGATGTGCTTCTGTTCATAGGAAGTGTACAGGGATGTGCTAGTGGTTAAAGAAAGTATATAGGGATGTGCTTCTGATCATATGAAGTGCACAGGGATGTGCTTCTGATCATAGGAAGTGCACAGGGATGTGCTTCTGATCATAGGAAGTGCACAGGGATGTGGTAGTGATTATAGGAAGTACATAGGGATGTGCTTCTGTACATATGAAGTGCACAGGGATGTGCTAGTAGTTAAAGGAAGTGCACAGGGGTGAGCTAGTGATCATAGGAAGTGCACAGGGATGTTCTTCTGTCCATAATAAGTGCACAGGGATATGCTAGTGATTATAGGAATTACACAGGCATGTGCTTCTGATCATAGGAAGTGCACAGGGATGTGCTAGTGGTTATGGGAAGTACATCGGGATCTGCTAGTGATCATAGGAAGTGCACAGGGATGTTCTTCTGTCCATAGGAAGTGCACAGGGACTTGCTAGTGATTATAGGTAGTACATAGAGATGTGCTTCTGATCATAGGAAGTGCACAGGGATGTGCTAGTGGTTATAGGAAGTACAAAGGGATGTGCTTCTGATCATAGGAAGTGCACAGGGATATGCTAGTGGTTATAGGAAGTAAATAGGGATGTGCTTCTGATCATAGGAAGTGCAGAGGGATGTTCTAGTGATCATAGGAAGTGCACAGGGATGTGCTAGTGATTATAGGAAGTACATAGGGATGTGCTTCAGATCATAGGAAGTGCACAGGGATGTGCTCGTTTTCATAGGAAGTGCACAGGGATGTGCTAGTGATCATAGGAAGTGCACAGGGATGTGCTAGTGGTCATAGGAAGTGCACAGGGATGTGCTTCTGATCATAGGAAGTGCACAGGGATGTGCTAGTGGTCATAGGAAGTGCACAGGGATGTGCTAGTGGTCATAGGAAGTGCACAGGGATGTGCTTCTGATCATAGGAAGTGCACAGGGATGTGCTAGTGATCATAGGAAGTGCACAGGGATGTGCTAGTGGTTATAGGAAGTACATAGGGATGTGCTTCTGATCATAGGAAGTGCACAGGGATGTGCTCGTTTTCACAGGAGGTGCACAGGGATGTGCTAGTGATCATAGGAAGTGCACAGGATGTGCTAGTGATTAAGGAAGTAGCACAGGGATGTGCTTACTGATCATAGGAAGTGCACAGTGGATGTGCTAGTGGATCATAGGAAGTGCATAGGGATGTGCTTCTGATCATAGGAAGTGCACAGGGATGTGCTAGTGATCATAGGAAGTGCACAGGGATGTGCTAGTGGTTATAGGAAGTGCACAGGGATGTGCTTCTGATCATAGGAAGTGCACAGGGATGTGCTAGTGATCATAGGAAGTGCACAGGGATGTGCTAGTGGTTATAGCAAGTACATAGGGATGTGCTTCTGATCATAGGAAGTGCACAGGGATGTGCTAGTGGTTATAGGAAGTACATAGGGATGTGCTTCTGATCATAGGAAGTGCACAGGGGTGTGCTTCTGATCATAGGAAGTGCACAGGGATGTTCTACTGATCATAGGAAGTCTACAGGGATGTGGTAGTGATTATAGGAAGTACACAGGGATGTGTAAGTGCTCATAGAAAGTGTACAGGGATGAGGTTCTGATCATAGGAAGTGCACAGGGATGTGCTAGTGATCATAGAAAGTGCACAGGGATGTGCTAGTGGTTATAGGAAAGTACATAGGGATGTGCTTCTGATCATAGGAAGTGCACAGGGATGTGCTTCGTGATTATAGGAAGTGCACAGGGATGTGCTACTGATCATAGGAAGTTCACAGGGATGGGTAGTGATTATAGGAAGTACACAGGATGTGTTAGTGATCATAGGAAGTGTCACAGGGATGTGCTTCTGATCATAGGAAGTGCACAGGGTTGTGCTAGTGATCATAGAAAGTGCAAAGGGATATACTAGTGATTATAATAGTGCATACGGATGTGCTAGTGATTATAGGAAGTGCACAGGGACTTGCTAGTGATTATAGGAAGTACATAGCGATGTGGTTCTGATCATAGGAAGTGCAGATACATATGCTAGTGATCATAGGAAAAGCACAGGGATGTGCTAGTGATCATAGGAAGTGCACAGGGATGTGCTTCTGATCATAGGAAGTGCACAGGGATATGCTAGTGATTATAGGAAGTACATAGGGATGTGCTTCTGATCATCGGAAGTGCACAGGGATGTGGTTGTGATTATAGGAATTGCACAGGGATGTGCTAGTGGTCATAGGAAGTGCACAGGGATGTGCTTCAGATCATAGGATGTGCACGGGGATGAGGGATGTGCTAGTGATCATAGGAAGTGCACAGGGATGTGCTAGTGATCATAGGAAGTGCATAGGATGTTGCTAGTGATCATAGGAAGTGCACAGGGATGTGCTAGTGATTATAGGAAGTGCACAGGGATGTGCTTCTGATCATAGGAAGTGCACAGGGATGTGCTGTGATCATAGAAGTGCAACAGGGATGTGCTAGTGATCATAGGAAGTGCACAGGGATGTGCTAGTGATTATAGGAAGTACACAGGGATGTGCTTCTGATCATAGGAAGTGCACAGGGATGTGCTAGTGATCATAGGAAGTGCACAGGGATGTGCTACTGATCATAGGAAGTGCACAGGGATGTGCTAGTGATCATAGGAAGTGCACAGGGATGTGCTACTGATCATAGGAAGTGCACAGGGATGTGCTAGTGATTATAGGAAGTACACAGGGATGTGCTTCTGATCATAGGAAGTGCACAGGGATGTGCTAGTGGTCATAGGAAGTGCACAGGGATGTGCTTGTGATCATAGGAAGTGCACAGGGATGTGCTAGTGATTATAGGAAGTGCACAGGGATGTGCTAGTGATTATAGGAAGTGCACAGGGATGTGCTAGTGATTATAGGAAGTACATAGGGATGTGCTTCTGATCATAGGAAGTGCACAGGGATGTGCTAGTGATCATAGGAAGTGCACAGGGATGTGCTTCTGATCATTGGAAGTGCACAGGGATGTGCTAGTGATTATAGAAGTACATAGGGATTGCTTCTGATCATAGGAAGTGCACAGGGATGTGCTAGTGATTATAGGAAGTACATAGGGATGTGCTTCTGATCATAGGAAGTGCACAGGGATGTGCTAGTGATTATAGGAAGTGCATAGGGATGTGCTTCTGATCATAGGAAGTGCACAGGGATGTGCTAGTGATCATAGGAAGTGCACAGGGATGTGCTTCTGATCATAGGAGTGCACAGGGATGTGCTAGTGATTCATAGGAAGTGCACAGGGATGTGCTTCTGATCATAGGAGTGCACAGGGATGTGCTAGTGATCATAGGAAGTGCACAGGATGTGCTAGTGATCTATAGGAAGTGCACAGGGATGTGCTTCTGATCATAGGAAGTGCACAGGGATGTGCTAGTGATCATAGGAAGTGCACAGGGATGTGCTAGTGATTATAGGAAGTACATAGGGATGTGCTTCTGATCATAGGAAGTGCACAGGGATGTGCTGTTCGTTTTCAAGGAAGTGCACAGGGATGTGCTATGATCATAGGAAGTGCACAGGGATGTGCTAGTGGTTAAAGAAAGTATATAGGGATGTGCTCCTGATCATAGGAAGTGCACAGGGATGTGCTCGTTTTCACAGGAGGTGCACAGGGATGTGCTAGTGATCATCGGAAGTGCACAAGGATGTGCTCATGATTATAGGAAGTACACAGGGATGTGCAAGTGCTCGTAGAAAGTGTACAGGGATGTGGTTCTGATCATAGGAAGTGCACAGGGATTTGCTAGTGTTTATAGGAAGTACATAGGGATGTGCTATTGATCATAGGAAGTGCACAGGGATATACTAGTGATTATAATAGTGCATAGGGATGTGCTTCTGATCATAGGAAGTGCACAGGGATGTGCTAGTGGTTATAGGAAGTACATAGGGATGTGCTTCTGATCATCGGAAGTGCACAGGGATGTGGTTGTGATTATAGGAATTACACAGGGATGTGCTAGTGGTCATAGGAAGTGCACAGGGATGTGCTTCTGATCATAGGATGTGCACGGGGATGTGCTAGTGATCATAGGAAGTGCACAGGGATGTGCTAGTGATTATAGGAAGTACATAGGCATGTGCTTCTTATCATAGGAAGTGCACAGGGATATGCTAGTGATTATAGGAAGTACATAGGGATGTGCTTCTGATCATAGGAAGTGCACAGGGATGGACTAGTGATTATAGGAAGTGCAAAGGGATGTGCTAGTGACTATAGGAAGTGCAGAGGGACTTGCATGTGATTATAGGAAGTACAAAGCAATGTGCTTCTGATCATAGGAAGTGCACGGGGATGTGCTAGTGATTATAGGAAGTACATAGGGATGTGCTTCTGATCATAGGAAGTGCACAGGGATGTGCTAGTGATTATAGGAAGTACATAGGGATGTGCTTCTGATCATAGGAAGTGCACAGGATGTGCTAGTGATCATAGGAAGTGCACAGGGATGTGCTAGTGATTATAGGAAGTGCACAGGGATGTGCTAGTGATTATAGGAAGTACATAGGGATGTGCTTCTGATCATAGGAAGTGCACAGGGATGTGCTAGTGATCATAGGAATTGCACAGGGATGTGCTAGTGATTATAGGAAGTGCACAGGGATGTGCTAGTGATTATAGGAAGTGCAAGGGGATGTGCTAGTGATGATAGGAAGTGCATAGGGATGTGCTTCTGATCATATGAAGTGCATAGGGATATTCTATTCATCATAGGAAGTGCAAGGGATGTGCTTCTGATCATAGGAAGTGGACAGGGATGTGCTAGTAGTTATAGGAAGTACATAGGGATATGCTTCTGATCATAGGAGTTGCACAGGGATGTGCTAGTGATTATAGGAAGTACATAGGGATATGCTTCTGATCATAGGAAGTGCACAGGGATGTGCTAGTGATTATAGGAAGTGCATAGGGGTGTGCTTCTGATCATAGGAAGTGCATAGGGATGTTCTATTGATCATAGGAAGTGCACAGGGATGTGCTTCTGATCATAGGAAGTGCACAGGGATGTGCTAGTGGTCATAGGAAGTGCACAGGGATGTGCTTCTGATCATAGGATGTGCACAGGGATGTGCTAGTGATCATAGGAAGTGCACAGGGATGTGCTAGTGGTTATAGGAAGTACATAGGGATGTGCTTCTGATCATAGGAAGTGCACAGGGATGTGCTAGTGTTCATAGGAAGTGCACAGGGATGTGCTAGTGATCATAGGAAGTACATAGGGATGTGCTTCTGATCATAGGAAGTGCACAGGGATGTGCTAGTGGTCATAGGAAGTGCACAGGGATGTGCTAGTGATTATAGGAAGTGCACAGGGATGTGCTAGTGATTATAGGAAGTGCACAGGGATGTGCTAGTGATCATAGGAAGTGCATAGGGATGTGCTTCTGATCATAGGAAGTGCATAGGGATGTGCTATTATCATAGGAAGTGCACAGGGATGTGCTTCTGATCATAGGAAGTGCACAGGGATGTGCTAGTGATTATAGGAAGTACATAGGGATGTGCTTCTGATCATAGGAAGTGCACAGGGATGTGCTAGTGATTATAGGAAGTACATAGGGATGTGCTTCTGATCATAGGAAGTGCACAGGGATGTGCTAGTGATTATAGGAAGTGCATAGGGGTGTGCTTCTGATCATAGGAAGTGCATAGGGATATTCTATTGATCATAGGAAGTGCACAGGGATGTGCTTCTGATCATAGGAAGTGCACAGGGATGTGCTTCTGATCATAGGAAGTGCACAGGGATGTGCTAGTGATTATAGGAAGTACATAGGGATGTGCTTCTGATCATAGGAAGTGCACAGGGATGTGCTAGTGATTATAGGAAGTGCACAGGGATGTTCTACTGATCATAGGAAGTGCACAGGGATGTGCTAGTGATTATAGGAAGTACACAGGGATGTGTGAGTGCTCATAGAAAGTGTACAGGGATGTCGTTCTGATCATAGGAAGTGCACAGGGATGTGCTTCTGAACATAGGAAGTGCACAGGGATGTGCTAGTGATTATAGGAAGTACACAGGGATGTTCTACTGATCATAGGAAGTGTACAGGGATGTGGTAGTGATTATAGGAAGTACACAGGGATGTGTAAGTGTTCATAGAAAGTGTACAGGTATGTGGTTCTGATCATAGGAAGTGCACAGGGATGTGCTAGTGATCATAGGACGTGCACAGGGATGTGCTAGTGATTATAGGAAGTGCACAGGGATGTGCTTCTGAACATAGGAAGTGCACAGGGATGTGCTAGTGATTATAGGAAGTACACAGGGATGTTCTACTGATCATAGGAAGTGTACAGGGATGTGGTAGTGATTATAGGAAGTACACAGGGATGTGTAAGTGTTCATAGAAAGTGTACAGGTATGTGGTCCTGATCATAGGAAGTGCACAGGGATGTGCTAGTGATCATAGGACGTGCACAGGGATGTGGTAGTGATTATAGGAAGTGCATAGGGATCTGCTAGTGATCATAGGAAGTACATAGGGATGTGCTAGTGATCACAGGAAGTACATAGGGATGTTCTACTGATCATAAGAAGTGCACAGGGATGTGCTTCTGATCATAGGAATTGGACAGGGATGTGCTAGAGGTTATAGGAAGCACAGAGGGATGTGCTTCTGATCATAGGAATTGCACAGGGACGTGTTAGTTATTACATGAAGTGCACAGGGATGTGCTAGTGATTATAGGAAGTGCACAGGGATGTGCTACTGATCATAGGAAGTGCACAGGGATGTGCTAGTGATCATAGGCAGTGCACAGGGATGTGCTAGTGATTATAGGAAGTAAACAGGGATGTGCTACTGATCACTGGAAGTGCACAGGGATGTGCTAGTGATCATAGGAAGTGCACAGGGATGTGATAGTGATTATAGGAAGTGCATAGGGATGTGCTAGTGATCATATGAAGTACATAGGGATGTGCTAGTGATCATAGGAAGTACATAGGGATGTTCTACTGATCATAAGAAGTGCACAGGGATGTGCTTCTGATCATAGGAATTGGACAGGGATGTGCTAGTGGTTATAGGAAGTACAGAGGGATGTGCTTCTGATCATAGGAAGTTGCACAGGGATGTGCTTAGTTATTAAAGAAGTGCACAGGGATGTGCTTGTGATTATAGGAAGTACAAGGGATGTGCTTCTGATCATAGGAAGTACATAGGGATGTGCTAGTAATCATAGGAAGTGCACAAGGATGTGCTACTGATCATAGGAAGTGCACAGGGATGTGCTTCTGATCATAGGAAGTGCACAGGGATGTGCTAGTAGTTCATAGCGAGTGTACAGGGATGTGCTTCTGATCATAGGAAGTGCATACGGATGTGCTAGTGATCATAGGAAGTGCACAGGGATGTGCTAGTGATCATAGGAATTGCCCAGGGAAGTGCTAGTGATTATAGGAAGTGCATAGGGAAGTGCTAGTGATTATAGGAAGTGCACAGGGATGTGCTAGTGATATTAGGAAGTGCCCCCGGATGTGCTACTGATCATAGGAAGTGTACAGGGATGTGCTAGTGGTCATAGGAATTGCCCAGGGAAGTGCTAGTGATTATAGAAAGTGCATAGGGAAGTGCTAGTGATTATAGGAAGTGCACAGGGATGTGCTAGTGATTTTAGGAAGTGCACAGGGATGTGCTACTGATCATAGGAAGTGCAGAGGATGTGCTACTGATCATAGGAAGTGCACAGGGATGTGCTTCTGATCATAGGAAGTACATAGGGATGTGCTAGTGATCATAGGAAGTGTAACAGGAATGTGCTAGTGATTATAGGAAGTGCACAGGGATGTGCTACTGATCATAGGAAGTGCACAGGGATGTGCCTCTGATCAATGGAAGTGCACATAGGATGTGCTAGTGATCATAGGAAATGCAACAGGAATGTGCTAGTGATTATAGGAAGTGCACAGGGATGTGCTAGTGATTTTAGGAAGTGCACCCGGATGTGCTACTGATCATAGGAAGTGCACAGGGATGTGCTACTGATCATAGGAAGTGTACAGGGATGTGCTTCTGATCAGAGGAAGTACATAGGGATGTGCTAGTGATCATAGGAAATGAACAGGAATGTGCTAGTGATTATAGGAAGTGCACAGGGATGTGCTACTGATCATAGGAAGTGCACAGGGATGTGCTACTGATCATAGGCAGTGCACAGGGATGTGCTAGTGATTATTGGAAGTACACAGGGATGTGCTACTGATCACAGGCAGTGCACAGGGATGTGCTAGTGATCATATGAAGTGCACAGGGATGTGATAGTGATTATAGGAAGTGCATAGGGATGTGCTAATGATCATATGAAGTACATAGGGGTGTGCTAGTGATCATAGGAAGTACATAGGGATGTTCTACTGATCATAAGAAGTGCACAGGGATGTGCTTCTGATCATAGGAATTGGACAGGGATGTGCTAGTGGTTATAGGAAGTACAGAGGTATGTGCTTCTGATCATAGGAATTGCACAGGGACGTGTTAGTTATTAAATGAAGTGCACAGGGATGTGCTTGTGATTATAGGAAGTACATAGGGATGTGCTTCTGATCATAGGAAGTACATAGGGATTTGCTAGTGATCATAGGAAGTGCACAAGGATGTGCTACTGATCATAGGAAGTGCACAGGGATGTGCTTCTGATCATAGGAAGTGCACAGGGATGTGCCAGTAGTCATAGGGAGTGTACAGGGATGTGCTTCTGATCATAGGAAGTACATACGGATGTGCTAGTGATCATAGGAAGTGCTCAGGGATGTGCTAGTGATCATAGGAATTGCCCAGGGAAGTGCTAGTGATTATAGGAAGTGCATAGGGATGTGCTAGTGATTATAGGAAGTGCACATGGATGTGCTAGTGATTTTAGGAAGTGCACCCGGATGTGCTACTGATCATAGGAAGTGCACAGGGATGTGCTAGTGATCATAGGAATTGCCCAGGGAAGTGCTAGTGGTCATAGGAATTGCCCAGGGAAGTGCTAGTGATTATAGAAAGTGCATAGGGACGTGCTAGTGATTATAGGAAGTGCACAGGGATGTGCTAGTGATTTTAGGAAGTGCACCCGGATGTGCTACTGATCATAGGAAGTGCACAGGGATGTGCTACTGATCATAGGAAGTGTACAGGGATGTGCTTCTGATCAGAGGAAGTACATAGGGATGTGCTAGTGATCATAGGAAATGAACAGGAATGTGCTAGTGATTATAGGAAGTGCACAGGGATGTGCTACTGATCATAGGAAGTGTACAGGGATGTGCTTCTGATCAGAGGAAGTACATAGGGATGTGCTAGTGATCATAGGAAATGAACAGGAATGTGCTAGTGATTATAGGAAGTGCACAGGGATGTGCTAGTGATTTTAGGAAGTGCACCCGGATGTGCTACTGATCATAGGAAGTGCACAGGGATGTGCTACTGATCATAAGAAGTGTACAGGGATGTGCTTCTGATCAGAGGAAGTACATAGGGATGTGCTAGTGATCATAGGAAATGAACAGGAATGTGCTAGTGAATTTAGGAAGTGCACAGGGATGTGCTACTGATCATAGGAAGTGCACAGGGATGTGCTACTGATCATAGGAAGTGTACAGGATGTGCTTCTGATCAGAGGAAGTGCACAGGGATGTGCTACTGATCATAGGAAGTGTACATGGATGTGCTTCTGATCAGAGGAAGTGCACAGGGATGTGCTACTGATCATAGGGAGTGTACAGGGATGTGCTTCTGATCAGAGGAAGTACATAGGGATGTGCTAGTGATCATAGGAAATGAACAGGAATGTGCTAGTGATTATAGGAAGTGCACAGGGATGTGCTAGTGATTTTAGGAAGTGCACAGGGATGTGCTACTGATCATAGGAAGTGTACAGGGATGTGCTTCTGATCAGAGGAAGTACATAGGGATGTGCTAGTGATCATAGGAAGTGCACAGGGATGTGCTACTGATCATAGGAAGTGTACAGGGATGTGCTTCTGATCAGAGGAAGTACATAGGGATGTGCTAGTGATCATAGGAAATAAACAGGAATGTGCTAGTGATTATAGGAAGTGCACAGGGATGTGCTAGTGATTAAAGGAATTGCACAGGGACGTGCTAATGATTATAGGAAGTGCACAGGGATGTGCTAGTGATTATGGGAAGTACAAAGGGATGTGCTAGTGATTTTAGGAAGTGCACAAGGATGTGCTACTGATCATAGGAAGTGCACAGGGATGTGCTAGTGATCATAGGAAGTGCACAGGTGATGTGCTACTGATCATAGGCAGTGCACAGGGATGTGCTACTGATCATAGGAAGTGCACAGGGATGTACTAGTGGTCATAAGAATAGCACAGGGATTTGCTAGTGATCATAGGAAGTGCACAGGGATGTGCTTCTGATCATAGGAAGTGCACAGGGATGTGCCAGTAGTCATTGGAAGTGCACAGGGATGTGCCAGTAGTCATTGGGACTGCACAGGGATTTGCTAGTGATCATAGGAAGTGCACAGGGATGTGTTTCTGATCAGAGGAAGTACATAGGGATGTGCTAGTGATCATAGGAAATGAACAGGGATGTGCTAGTGATTATAGGAAGTGCACAGGGATGTGCTAGTGATTAAAGGAATTGCACAGGGACGTGCTAGTGATTATAGGAAGTGCACAGGGATGTGCTAGTAATCATAGGAATTGCACAGGGATGTGCTAGTGATCATAGGAATTGCACAGAGAACTGCTAGTGATTATAGAAAGTGCACAGGGATGTGCTAGTGATTTTAGGAAGTGCACAGGGATGTGCTAGTGATTTTAGGAAGTGCACAGGGGCATGCTAGTGATTATAGGATTTGCACAGGTGTGTGCTAGTGATCATAGGAAGTGCACAGGAGCGTGCTAGTGATTATAGGAATTGCAGAGGGGTGTGCTATGGATTAAAAGGCAGACATGCATTGTGGAAGTGATATCAGGAAAAGGGCAGAGAAACCTTGGCAGATCTGTACCCAGACTTCATGGGCAGCAAAGGCCCAGACAGAAGAAGAGCAACACAAGTTTTGACAATACCTTGTGAATGAAAGGGTGGCAGTCTTCTCCTTCCTGCCCAAGTGGAGTGCACATCCGGAGCCCCCGGAGCCACAGGCTGATGGCGCAGCAGGTGCCGCCCCCACACTGCAGGTCTTTCTCACAAGCCTGAGAGGAGTAAAGAAAACATGGAAGTTGTCAATTTACAGGACAAACAGAGGCAAGACATTGAATACGTAAGGGTGCTTTTCCTCGCCCACATACTCCGGTCCGCCTCTTGGAACCTAGGCTTTACCAGCCATGCATGGCTCCTGGCCAGGGCACAACAGCTGTGCCCAAAGCTGGCCCCCAGGACCCTTAAACAAACATGAAGACGGAGGAGGCAACACTCTGAACAGGCAACACACCCAGAGGGCACTCAGGGGTGTGCAGCGGTGAGGGGAAAGGGGGCTCACGGGCATGAACAGTACAGTGTGTGGCCAATGCTATTCAGATAAGGGGGTCTTCCGTCACAACACATGGCACCCCTGTCCACGTCCCAGAGAATTCACACGTTCGGTTATAATTCCCAAAATTCCTGACATGAAATTGTCAGCATCGAATGTTTGCATGGTTAGTGAATGGGGTCACGTGTGACCAACACTAGGGACCAACTTCTCACTTCAACCAAATACCCCAACTAGTTGAACATATTACACAGCGTATGCGTTCAAATATACGGGTTTAAATATATATATATATATATATTCACAGAAATTATGGTCAAATTGCACTAGTAAAAACCCATGAAATTCAATGAAAAAACATTGTTACAGGGACGTTATGGTTACAGGTAAAATCGAAACCCCCCAGAAATTCGCCAGTTATGGTTAGCTAAGCAACCATAACTCGAGCTACCACTGTGCACAGCAGGGACTAACACCCATGACATCAAGGATGACATCACAAATGTCATTGATGACATCACTGATTACATGGCATGTCTGGCTCCCTCTTTTTTAGTTCAGTGACATATCTACACCAGGTGCTTTTCTTCACTGACAGTCAGGAACTAAAAAATCAAAAGGTACTATATTTGTAGACCTTCCCCTTCTCATGTTTTCTTAGACTACTTTGCTTATGGTTCAGTCACCTCATATGATACATGTACATAGGGGAAGAGGCAAGCCTGAAACACAGCAATCATTTCTGTGCATGAAGATAAGCAGTGCGGTTATGAACACTTTCTGGTAGTACTGCTAGTTTTTTGCTTACTTTAGTTTCTCTTCTCTGTCTATGCTGATATTTGTATGCGTTGTGGTTCTTTATGTTTTGTGTATAGCAGTACAATAATGCAGTAAGTGAGGCGTGCTTAGCTCCTTATTACATGATTTACAGTACACAAAACTCGGAAACAAAAGCATTCATCACTGTACTATCCAACATGTTAAGACTTTGAATATTGCGCCTCTATTGTGCATGCTGCAGTCAATGGCTTTGTTTCTCTGAGTTTGTTCATGTACTGGAAAGAACTCTGTAATGCAAAGGTGTTTATAGCAATGCATTCTTTAATGAACTATTTGTCTCATGATTGTTCTCCCAATCATCTCTGATAGTTTTCTGCCAACGTTACCATGACAATCCCTTGTAGAGGCTTTTCATAAAAACTAAATACACATGTGATGTCATCAGTGATGCCATCAATGACATTTGTGATGTCATCCTTGATGTCATGGGTGTTAGTCCTTGCAGTGCGCGAGTTATGGTTGCTTAGCTTAGCATAACTGGTGAATTTCTGGGGATTTTCGGTTTTACCTGTAACCATAACGTCCCTGTAACAACATGTTTCTATTGAATTTCATTGGTTTTTACCAGGATACCTTTAGTTTGTAAAGATGTGCTGTACAACATACTGAACCCGCTGGCACCATATTAATGCACACAGCAGTTGCGGACTATGCGTCTGGTCCCGGACATCGGGTGGCATCCAACCTGCTCAGAAAGGCAGGGGCTCCCTTACATAGTGGTACCAATCACCAAACACAATGAACATATACAAACAGCACCATGTACATGAATTGCAAGGGAAAATAGAGTAGGTCTGCAAACTGTGTACTTATGAAATGAACAGCACAAAGGCACAGGGAGTACAGCATAACAGAATGCACCATCAAGAGAAGTGACGTTTGCCTTCAACAATCTTACTGCAAGGCTACTTTACATGGGATCAAAGAAGGAACGGGCAGAGTAAGGACTGGAAAGTACTAGCAGCAGAATGTCAGTACAATGTAGTAAGCACATAAAGGGCCTCATTACACAGAATGCGGTAAGGGTTTACCGTTACCAGTAAGGGTACTGGCACCGGTAAACCCTTACCGCCTTACTACGAGCTCCCTTCGCGGGACCCGTCCTCAACGGCTGGTTTTACCAGCCGTTAAGGAACGGGCCCGCAAAGGGACCTTGGAGGTAATTACGGTACCGCAATTTGCAGTACCGTAATTGCCACCTTCCCCATTCCCATTGAGCCCTATAGGGGCTCAAATGGGAATGGGGAAGTGCCATGGTGAATGGGGAATTACCGCCCCCACACACCTTGGAATAGGGCGGTAATTCTGCCATTCACCATTGCGGACTCGGTACGGTACTGGCGGCAACCATGGCGCTAATAGCACCATGGTTACCGCCTACCGTGTAATGAGGCCCAAAGTTTGTCTGATACTTGCACAGGTGGTGCAGTATACAATAGTAGATGAGCATAAAGTTGCTTTCTTTACGCAGCAATGGCAAGCACCTTACAGTGGCTGGAAGAGAATTTCCCTCATAACGCTATGACTTACGATAGTATACCCATTCGTACGCCCAGCAGTCTGAAACATAAAATATGTCATATATATTGCTTCATGTACACCTAACAGATTTTTCTTTCTGTAAGACAACATATTGGAAAGGGAAGCAACACAGCACAAGCGGCACCTCTTCCACAACAGCATACAGGCACAGGAAAGGAAAGAAACTCTTATAAATAGCAAACTGGACAGCCTGGAAGCCAAAATGGAAGAATTGGTGAACAATTTTGCCGACTTAAAAGATTACGTACAAGGACATATTATGGACAAAAGTAAAATACCTCTGGTCGAGCTTCACGTGTAACCCTTCCCCATTTCACAGCCCACCATCCCCTCAAAATCTGTGTGATCAGAGATGGTATGATGATACCTCAATCCCTTCCTCCCCTCTCGACTAACTTGTATAGATTCCCACTTCCCCACAATAAGTATCCACTTCTGCTACCCCTTCCCTTTCCAAGGCCTGTTCCTGCGCCTGTGCTCCCATTCCATCCAGCCTCGCCGAGGGTAGAGGGCAGGAGCCCCCCCTCCCATCCCTGAAGCTGCCTCACGCACATGGAGTGCATTGCAGCACCATCGTCGGCACGATAGTAGGGCCTGCCTGACCCTGTCCTCTAAGGTGCCTGACTCCCGCATGCCGGGCGCCGCGCGGCACGAAAGCGAGGCCGATCCTCGTTTGATGCAGTGTAAAACTGCTTTCATCCGCCGGTAGGCGGAACCGCCGGTGGCCAGCACGAAGGCCTGTTCCTGCGCCTGTTACGCGCATGGGAGCGCGGCGTGGCCACCCCCCCTGCTCAATTTAAACTTCCCCGACCGCCCTCCGCATAGTCCGAGGCAAGCTATCGGAACCAAGTATCCTAATATCTCCACTCATACAAGAAGAACCTACTGTAAGTACTTTGCCCTGTCCTTATTCCAATTACTGACATTGTAATGTTACGACTCCCCCTCAGTCGGCCTATTTCGGTACTCCTTTTACTACGTGGACCGTCATTTCAAGGAGTATAATCACGCATGCCAGTACCGGGGATACTACTGTAGCCATGTACTCTGAGCCACTATTATCTGAATGTGTTTCCGGCCACCCTTGAAACTCTCGAACTATAGCATATCATAAGTATTTTGTGCCTCTTGGTCTCTAGTAGACCACCTTATAACTGTATTGTGCCTTAAGGTCTCTTACAGACCATTTCAATTGTGTTGTGCCTTAAGGTCTCTTACATACCATTTCAATTGTGTTGTGCCTTAAGGTCTCTTACAGACCATTTCAATTGTGTTGTGCCTTAGGTCTCTTACAGACCATTTCAATTGTGTTGTGCCTTAAGGTCTCTTACAGACCACTTCAATTGTGTTGTGCCTCATGGTCGCCTACAGACCATTTCAATTGTGTAGTGCCTTAAGGTCTCTTACAGACCATTTCAATTGTGTTGTGCCTTAAGGGCGCTTCAAATTTATATTGTACCGTGCCTGACTTAGGTCACGTCTAATCTAGGCTTACCACTGCCCTGGCCAACAGTCTGTGATTACACTAATCTAGGGCTGCCCTGACCTTTGACCTGACCTCTGCATTCCAGCCATTGGGTTATCCCTATCTAGGTGCCCAGGCTTCCAGCCATACCATAGCATCCTCACTCCCCTCCTTTATCTCGCCAGTCCCACTCAAGGAGACCCTATCCTGTCCCTGTCAACTAGCTCATAGGGAACCCATTCTGGCAGCCAGCACCACCATCATGCACATCAGCGTGCGCCTTCTATTGCACTACCTCCTTACCACACATCTGTCCCTACTCACTCAACCACCCAAGTCAACCACTCCTACCTTTGAGGTTAACAACCTGGCCTGCCCTTACCCACTTGACCCAGCGTCACCCACCATGACTTTGACACCCTCAACGAGTCCTTCAGCAACTACCGTTGACGCCCACCACCCCTGCAACCAGATTAACCAATACCTTAATGACCCAGCTCTCTGGCTCAAACACTTTGCCACAAAACCAACTCCTAACCAACCCTGCCCCCTTACTCTCAGGAACAAGAGACTAGGCACCAGATTCCGCATTCGTCCTTCCCGCACCAACACCACTAAGCAAGCCCCACGCACACCACCCAGCCCGCCTTCGCCCACCGCCACTTGCAAAACTAAGACCACAGGGGTTAAATTGGCTGTGTTCAAGGGTGCCCTCATCAATGCTAGATCTCTCACAGCACACGCTCTTGACATAGCCGACCTTATCACCACTGCCGACCTTGACTTCATGGCCATATCTGAAACCTGGCTACATGCCGCCTCTGGCCCTTCTCTATCCTTGGCCTTACCGCCTGACTATGGCATCACACGCTTTGACCGCTCCTCTGCCCATACTAGAGGTGGCGGCGTGGCATTCATCCACAAAAACTCCCTTGACCTAAGAGTGGTATCCGAATCCAAACTTGAATCAGCTGAACTGCTGACAATCAAACTACTACTAACACCTAACCAAACGGCCACCCTTCACCTTATCTACAGGCCACCAGGGCCGGCACCCACCTTTGTCAGTGAAATTTCCACTCTTCTTCTTGACAAACAAAAACAACTCCCAAACAATAATCTTAGGTGACTTCAATCTTGGTCGCGGGACCCTAAGGATCTTGTAGCAATTGATCTGGAGTATGCTCTTACTGACCTTGGCCTCACCTTGTACATACAAGAACCGACCCATATCAAAGCAGGACCATCGATTGGTTAGCCGGTTCCAACTGCAACATCCAGGTCCTCAATAACTCCCCATGCTTATGTCTGACCATCACATCATAACATTTAACATTGAAGCTACCCGCGAGCCCTAACACCATAGCCCCAGCCCTCCCACCCGCAATAAAAAAATATAACAAGAGAACAACTCCTCCCACTGTTACTCCCTCTCTTAATGCGGCGACCAACGCCTGCTCTGATCCACCTCCCTAGCAGACATCTACAACCAAACGATGCTCACGGCTATTGACACCTTAGCACCAATTAAAACCAGGAAGGCTAAACCACGAGCACATCTCAACTCATGGTTCACTCCACAGCTAAGAATCCTCCGCAAAGCCAAACGCTGTGCGGAAAACCGTTGGAAAAGCCACCCTTCTGATGAGCATAAAGATGGCTTCCTTCTCGCCTCCCTCACTTATAAAGACGCCATCATCATTGCTAAAAAAGAATCGCTTAATAATCGTATCATGCAAGCCGACTCTAATTCCAAGGAACTCTTCAGAGTCCTAAAGAGCTCGAAACCCCAGTCTCCCCGCCAGACACTTGCACGAAAGACAGCAAATGGTGTGCTAACATTCAAGCAGCCCTCCTGAACAAAATCTCTATGCTCCAATCTAAAATAAATGAAAAGCAGGACTGCCTGAGGCGGGACAACCGCTCATTCTCCCCTACTAGGCCCACCTTCTCCAACCCTGCCAACATCAAACCTTTCACCTTCGCACCGCTCACTGTCACCGAAGTAGAAAACATCATCCTCAGGATGAAACCTTCCAACTGCCAAGGTGACCCGTGCCCAGCTCCCATCATTAAGGACTCCGCCCATGACCTAGCCCCTTTCATTACAACCTTCATTAACTCATCCTTTGAAACAGGTATTGTCCCGGACAACCTTAAAGACGCTTGGGTGATCCCGCTACTAAAAAAACCTTCCCTTGACCCAAGCATACCCACGAACTTCCGACCTATTACTACAGTACCATTTCTGCTGAAGATACTGGACCGGGCAGCCTACCTGCAGATCCAAAACTACCTTGAATCAAACAATCTGTTAGGTCTACGACAATCCGGATTTCGGCCCAGACATGGGACCGAAACGGCTCTATTAGACCTAAAAACCCAGATCGAAGTCCTGAAGGACAAGGGCAAATTAGCAATGCTATTACTCCTCGACCTCTCCGCCGCATTTGATTTTAGTTAACCACCAGATCCTTTGCAGGCACCTCCACTCTGCTGCCAACTTCTCCCCCTCCGCAGCGGCCTGGATCAAATCCTTCCTGAGCAACAGATCTATGAGGGTCTTTGCACCTTCCGCTGCAGCAGCTCCCTCCCCTATTCATTGCGGTGTTCCTCAGGGTTCTTGCGTGTCACCTACTCTTTACAATATCTTTACGAAACCACTCTTTGATGTGCTTGATTATCTGGGTGTCTCCTACACCAACTATGCGGACGACACCCAGATACTCATTCCCATTTCTGGTGATTATCTTGCTGACACCAAGGCCCTCAATGACGTCTACTTGGTCATCCAAGCCTGGATGGCCCAGCACCAGCTATGCCTGAACGACGATAAGACGGAGCTACTTATCCTGGGTACTTCACAACGTCTGAGCAAACTTGAGCCATCCTATCAGTCATTCATCATAGACGGCAACTCCATACAAGTCTCGAAAGACACCAAAACACTAGGCTTTTACCTAGATTCCACCTTATCCTTGTCAAGACAAACTAATGCAGTCAGGTCCACCTCCGCCTACACGTGCAAACTCATTTCAGCCTGCAGACCATTCCTCACCACCCACAATAGCGTCACACTAGCGAGAACACTTATCATGGCAAAAATAGACTACTGCAGTGCTCTATGTTTAGGCACCAGCCAAGAAAACCTATCCAAACTCCAAACCACCCAGAACAATGCAATTCGAGCGGCCCTGAACATCCCTCGTAACCACCACATCTCAGAAGCCAGAACTAGCCTAAAGTGGTTACCCGTGAAGCAGAGAATTTCCCTAAAAACGCTTGCCCTCACGCACAAATGCCTAGCCAACAAGGCTCCGATCTATCTCTGCAGTCGGCTTTCGCGCCACTCCACTGCCCGTCCACTAAGAACTGCTCAGACTCACTGCCTTACTATCCCCAGGTTTAAGCTCCAAAAAGCGGGAGGCACTAGCTTCCCTGTCCTAGCCTCCAAACTTTGGAACACCCTCCCGCTGCCATCAGAGCTGAAGACTCCTTCAACACCTTCAAGAATAAAACCAAATCTTGGCTCTTTGACCAGCAATAGTTGTGTCAGACCTCTGTCCTACTTACTCAGCCCGCCTGTTCCCCAGCACGATTTCCAGTCTGCTACCTTCCCAACTACCTCAGGGATACTTCCTCTGCGGAGCCTAGGGACACTGTACCCTGTGTAATATTTGTAATTATTAAGATTGTATTATGCTGTATTGGTATACTTTTATTGTAATTTATTTCCCTGTATGTTCTTTTCTTGCAACCTTGTACAAATTGCGCCCTGATGCCCCCAGGCCTGATGGTCTGCGCGTTATAAATAAACAAATACAAATACAAATAATGGTCGCAAGACTTGTCCTTGGCCTCAAGCCCAGGGATCGTATCTCCCCAGGACTAAAATCTCTGCACTGGCTCCCAGTGGCTGCGAGGATTAAGTTCAAAACCCTATGCATTGCCCACAAGGCCTTCTGGGCACAGGGCCTCAATACCTTCAACTCTCTCTTCCTAAATATCTTCCTTCTCAAGCTCTTCGCTCATCCGCCTCCAATTCCCTCAGGGTGAGTCGCTTCTCCAAGCAAGGAGTTGGTGGTAGATCTCTCTCTTCAGCTGGGGCCTCCCTCTGGAACAGCCTCCCTGCCTCCCTTAAACTTGAGGAGAACCATCTCTGGTTCTGGAAGCACCTCAAAACCTTTCTCTTTGCTTCTGCTTTTTCTCCTCCTCTCCCCTGCTGACCAACTGGCTGTAACCGGAACTGCACTGGTTACCTGGACACCCTCTGATCTTGGGCCCAGGTGCCCCCCCGCCAGTCATACACACCTGCACTGCCTGCCTGGCAACCCCCGCACTTGAAGACTGTCTCTGTATCCCTTCAGTTCCCCTATCAGCACTTGACACCTGATGTCTGCACTTACCCTTGCACTTGCCACCTGCTGGCCGTTACTGTTACTATTGTTATTATCTACTGTACTGCACTGTCCCTGTTCCTGTGGCCTAGTCGGATCACTGTCTGTCCTCCTTTTGTTCCCCCTCCCTTGCCTTGTCGCGCCTTGAAACATTTGTGTATAGGCATATTATAAATGCCATATCATATTATATCATGTATGAATGTGTGGTAGTGAATGTTCATATTTAAGGTGTTGTTCAGTGTGCATGTGACTTTTCCTTTGTTTTTAAAATGCTGTTATGCCTCAGCGGAGCACAGTACTGGTATGAATGACTGCAATTAAGGAAAAGGGAGGTGTCCTACTGACACCGCACCTGGCCAGCCTATCCGCAATCACAATGAAGGCATCCATAGGATGCCAGTATGATCCGCATGTACCCATCTTGTTAACCACCTACAGTTAGTTGTGGGAGCAGATGTTTGTCTGTTGCACAAGTACGCACATGCATATCTCTTCCTCTGTCTCCTGGTGACACCGCCCCTTTCCAGCATATCAGCATATGCGAACAAACTTGTAACAAACTTTAATTAGTTTGAGCCGCCAAACCACATCCTACTGGTAGCTGTACACATGAACATGCCACCTGCTGTACCCTATCAACACCCAGCTTGTCCCAAAATAGTCAGTGCACGTGAGTCGAACTATTAATCAGGCTAGAGAACCAACGGTGTGCATACGACACCTATGCACATGCGCACAAAGTATTCCACCCAAAACGGGTCCTGCGGACAGCCGTGCCAATCAAGAAAATTTGCGACGTCACCATGCCACTGCACCCACACTGCTCGTGGGCCCTTATTTCGTGGAAACGATCTGCACCCTCGGACAGCAGAAAAGTACAGTGTTGTACAATCTACCGAGTGTTATTGGGAAAGTACACGCTTACAAACACTGCGCAATGTGCCATTACCTATGTATGTATTTGTTTGAACGATGTAAGCCTGTTTTCCGGGTGCCCGGTCTCGGGAGCAGCCCTACAAAAGGCCACTCCACATAGCTGCTCCGCAATCTGTTTGTAGCTTTTCAGCACAGCGTAGCTGGCCACATAGCTTTGAGCTGTAATTGATGCCAGACCAAATCTGTTGTGCTACATTACCTTTGCAAGTAATGGCAACCATGTCAGCCCGGCTCACTACGCAAACTAATGGAGAAAAGTATTAATGCCCCTTCCTGTGAACCACAACCTCAATACTGATAATCCCGACTGTCCCATTCCCATGCACAGCATGCTGAAAATGGTAGCATGTGGCACGTGCGCTTCCAAAAGTGCTGCGCCCCATCAAAGCAGAAACAGTCCTTCTTCCCTTTCCACTATGTTCTTTCCAGCATGCCCTCATTGGGCACTGTTAAATATTCACACACGCATCCACCAATCATATTGAAGAGCTCTCCATTTGACACTATCAGTTCTGTACAACAGTCTTCTGCGTACACACCACACCTAGAAACATTATTGCGCAATCCCTTGGCCTCCACAGTCCCATTTCCATACCCGCCATCCTCAAAAGTCCTGGATGTGCCTTTCATGCTGTGTGCGGGCGTGGGGGAATACATTGCAACCAGGGTAGGGGATTTGATGTACATGTACAGCGGTGACTCTGAAAAGAGCCTTTTTTTTAGGTGCTTCTAGAGAAACAGCTTCTTTTCTGTTTTTATATGATTTTGCGTTTTCTTCTCCTCACATTCTTACAGTAAACGCTTCAATGCATCCTGTAGATGGGCAAACAAAACAGCATTACCAATGGGCGGCAACGAAATGCCATTTGCATGGAAAAACTCTGCATTTCGACAACTAATGATGTTGTTTGTATTGTTGCAGAAGAACATCCCATGAGTGTCAGAATTCCTCTTCTCAGACTTGAACTCGTAGTGTAGAAGAAGAATCCTTCCCACTAATGTATCACTTTGAATGTAAAATTAAACATACAAAGCAATCTATTAATTGAAAGATTGGATTCCCACCGAGACCTCGTGGCTGTAGAAAATAAACAACAAGAGATATGTGATTAGAACAGCTCTGATTAAGATTTCAGAAAACAGTTCCCAAACGTTAATCACACTAACCTGAAAAATAACAATAGACTTGGAATGACTAACACAACTGGTTCTAGGGCGATATCCAACGGATGTTCTGAAAGAAAGTTGAACACTATGATCCTATTTCCCTGAAATCAGATAGACAAAAAACTATATAAAACAAGAGAAGAAAAAATCCTGCTTACCCAAAATATTCCTTAAGTTAGGCACGAAAATGCGGAACCACCTTATTCAGCTGGAGGATGGGATTCAAAAGAAACTGTTCTACTGTTTAGAGACAGATGCTGTTCTTGGTTCGCTGTGATAATGCGGAGTTGTGCTGATTCCGGCGTTATAATGGAAGATCTCCCTCGGTGCAGCGGAAGCTGTCCCACAGAGCAGCGGCGGCTGTCCCACGGTGCAGCGGAAGCTGTCCCACGGAGCAGCGGCGGCTGTCCCATGGTGCAGCGGTTGCTGTCCCACGGAGCAGTGGAGGCTGTCCCACAGCGCCGCAGAAGTTGTCACGTGGAGAGGTGAACACTGTCTCGAACGTGTTATTTAAACAGATAGAATCGTAAACCAAAAGAGTTATCCAAGTTCAATCAGGGTCGAAAACCAAGCGGGCAGTAAGGGAACAAAAGGAGAAATACCAGACATAATCGAGGAACAAGAGCAAGAGTTCGGAACCAGGAAGACAGAAGGCAACTAAGCAGACAAGGGAAATCCAAAAGCAAGTCAAGTCCAAAAGCCGGGTCAAATAGTAACGTAGTCAGAACAAGAAAAAAGTCCAAAAACTGAACGCTAAAAAAAGCTCGATCAGAAGCACTAAACCAAAGTGGAGGCGTGGCTAAATAGCCAAGATCACATGACTAACACCGTGATCCCACACGCACGTAGCTTCCCCTTAGCAACGAGTCACGTAGCTTCCATGGTAATCTCCATTCACTGCGGCGAGCCGCGCTCTGTGTTAATAAACCCCGTAGTCCAAGGATTAGTCGGTTGTCTCCTTGTTGTTTTCACTGAACTAAGAACACGTGACCCATCTCGCAGCGGTCTATTCATGACAGTAGCCTTCCCTAAAGACAGACCCCGTCTTCTCGAGGCCCAAAAGTCAGAAATCAAACAGGGAGCATGAATATGTTGGACAGGTTCCCAGGTCCTCTCTTCCGGGCCGTACCCCTTCCAATCCACATAATACATTCTGACCCCCTTAGAGAGCCTGGTGTCCAAAATCCTATTAACCTCATACTCCTCTTCCCCTTGTACCATGACCTGAGGAGGATGCGAAGGGAGAGCAGAATCTGGCAAAAAAGGTTTGACGAGAGAGACATGAAACGCCAGATGCACCTTCCACTTGACAGGAAGAGACAAACGTACCACCTCAGGATTAATTACAGCCGTAATCACATACAGCCCCACAAAACGTGGAAGAAACTTCTTCCCTCCAGGTATCCGCAGATTCTTAGTTGACAACCAAACCTTTCCACCAACCACATAATCAGGGGCCGGAGAAGGGTGGGCATCCGCGAACCTCTTAGCGTTACTCTGTGCTGTTTCCAAATGTTCCCTCACCCGTTTATGTACTAGACACATGTGTTGAATGCAGGAAGATGCCGCTGGATGGCGTGCGGGCGAGACAGGAGAAACAGGCAAAGATCTAGGGTGTCGTCCGAACATAGCAAAAAACGGGGAAGAACGCACAGACGTATGCAAAGAGCTATTATACGCGAATTCCGCCATAGGGAGTAACAACATCCAGGAGTCTTGATACTGGTGCGTAAGACAGCGAAGATACTGTTCCATGGTGGAGTTGAGACGTTCTGTTTGCCCGTCTGTTTGAGGGTGGTAAGCGCTAGAATACCTCTCATTTATGCCAAAAGAAGCAGTAAGTGACTTCCAAAAATGACAAGTAAATTGGGAACCTCTATCCGTGATGATAACAGATGGGAGACCAAAAAGACGAAACACTTTCTTGAGAAACAGGTCTGCCAGCTTTGGGGCGGAAGGCACACCTTGACAAGGTACAAAAAGTGCCATTTTGGTGAAGTACTCGATGAACACCCATAGGGTGTCATACCCAGAGACCGGTGGCAATTCCACCACAAAATCCATTGAAATCATGTACCAAGGATAGTCAGGAATTGGCATGGACTGCAGCAGCCCAACGGGGTTGGTATTCGTGGTTTTGCACTGGTTGCATACATAGCAATGAGCAATATGAACGGAAACATCCTTTAACATAGAAGGCCACCAGCACCAACGTTGTAAAAGATCAACGGTCTTCTTATTACCGGGATGAGCAGCCAACCTCGATGTTACACTTCGGTGTCTGCCGTACCGCCCGCGTCAGTGCCCACACCAGAACGCCTTGGCTCCCTATGCAAGTAGGGTGGCTGGGAAGCCGTATTTGCTGTGCAAAATAAAGAAAAGAAAAGTAGTGGCATTATGGAAAGGGTTGCGACACCCCCACGCTCCATTCCTTACTCATTGGAAGCTCCCGTGGAAAATAGCCGCTGCGAACTACATTTCCCAGAAATCCGGAGGCACGGCTGTAGTTTGAGTTTCCCAGCCAGAGCCTCGATTTCCTCCGGTCCTGCCCCTTTCTTGTTAAAGCAGTGTCGTGCTTCTGAGACTCTGCTTCTGTTTAGCATTGCAGCCGGCACTCTGAAGTTACGTCTTCATTTCTTGCTGCATTTTTTCAATCCTTTTGAACTCTTGTGTACCGACCTGCCTTTGCTCTCACGGACTGCTTTGGATAACGTTTTGGACAATTACTGCCGCCCGCCTGTGTTTTGAAACCCTGCATGTTTTCACAGATATCTTTGGACAATGTTTTGGACATTTCTACCGCCCCCCTGTGCAGTGACACTCGGCACGTTTTCACAGACTTCTCTGGAAGGCATTTTTTAACACTTCTGCTGCCCGTCAGTGCATTGGATCTTTACCTCTGTTCACGGGCTTCTCTGGTAAGCGATTTGTTTATTGCTGCTACCCGCCTGCAAACGAACTCTTTGAGCAACATTGTGAGCTTGTTACCACCCGCCTGCGCGCCCATTTCTCTCTGTGCTCAAATACTGCCTTCATATCTCCTGTGGCAAATCCTGCTTCTTTGACACCCTTTGCTCTGTGGCAATTGAATGAACCTGAAACTCCCAGTGACTGTGGATTGACATATTGGATTTGGTTTAGCTTGTCTTCCTTGCCATCTTCTCTGAAGTGGAATCAACAAGTGCACACGAGGACGCTCTGCTGCTGGTGCACCATCCCGAAACCAGTGCAACCCTCGTGCCGTACGGGTTTAGCTTCCATACTAACCTCCCCTTTTTCTTATTTTATACCTGACGTTGTGTCCACTGCTGTTATCAGTCAACTCACATCCAGATCCACTGGTAATTCTGGCACCGTATCTATCACTATTCACATATTTTGGTAGTCTAGATTATAGTTAATTCTCTTTTGTTTTCTTAGGTCTTTCCACTCTGTTCCTCAAACTAAAGGGAGTCTGTTCAGGTATTCTAAAGAGATAGAAGCTCTAAAAAAAGGGGTTGACTTGTTTTCACTAGTAATCTCATCTTTGTCCTTTTCTTGCAGCTGGATCCCCGCTCTTTTGGGCGATCGGTCCTCTTGCCTGGTGCTACATCCAGCAAGGGGTCATATCGTCAAAAAGAGTTTATTTCCCTCACAGAGAGGAGGCACGGGTGGAGGCTCCAACCCGAGCTCTTCAAGCAACTCTCTCCAAATCCGAACTCCCGGTTTCCTGTCCTTGTACTCCCTCTTCCGGTGAGTAACAAAAACAGAAGCCATGGAAGAAGCAGACCCGTTGAACGCGTTGGTTCGTCTGGTGTCCGAACTCCGAGCCGACATGACCACGTCACATGAGGCCATCCATCATAGGATTGATACCTTACGGAGTTTTCCAACTCCCCAAACTATAGGAATTGACACATCTGCAGCCACAGCATCAGGCTCTGGTACTACGTCACCTTCTGGATCAGGCTTTACTGCCGCTCCGGTCCTTATGGCCACGCAGTTCCCATTGGCCCCCCCCCTGAGCGTTTTACGGGAGACCCTAAACAATACAGAACCTTTATAAATCAGTGCATACTGCACTTCTTATGCCACCCTACGGCTTTCCCAAATTCTACTACAAAAGCAGCTTGGGCCAATCCTCTACTTGAGTCTAATAGTTATGTTCTCTATGATTGCGATGCACTCATTACAGCCATGAACAGGGTTTTTGACACCTGTTATAAATGTCAGGCTACGGATTTGGAATTTCTGAACTTATGTCAGAGCACCTCTTCTCTGTTCACATATCTAACGAGATTCAATCAGTTAGCTGCCGAGACGGATTGGCCCGAAGAGAAAATATCAGCCGTGTTCTATAAAGGACTCTCAGATGAACTAAAAGACGTTCTAGCAACGGTCCCTGTGGTTCCTACCACATTTGGTGAATTACTGGATCTGGTCTTGCAAATAGACGCTAGGAGGGCAGAGCGAAAATGGGAACGCAAAGCGCTGATTCCCATACCTGCCGCATTAGACTATGTCAGTCCCTCCACGTCTACTCCAGAACCTATGCAGGTTGGGGCAGTTTGTGGCCCCTTAACACCAGCACAGCGTGAGTACCGTAGATCACACAACCTCTGTATGTACTGTGGGTCAGCAGAACACCAGCTGAAGGATTGCCCCAAGAAACCTGTCAAGAAGGCGGGAAACGCCAAAACCCGGCGCTAGACCGAGTCCCTACGCCGGGGGTGTTTTCTTTGGACTTTGGATTTTCATCACCGCTCCTGATACTTCCTTCTCTTCCTTTGCTGTAATTGACTCAGGTGCCACTGGAAACTATATGGACTATGATTACGCCACCAACAATAACATATCGGTACTGACAAAGGCGCTGTTATGCTCACCTGGCTCCCACAGAGGCGTCGATCTGAACTGAACAGCTGCGGTCTCCACCAATGTGATGCGTAGGGCCGAGATGACGGACTGGACTGGCCCACCTAGCTTCGTTTGCTTGGCCCATAGGAATATTCTTCTGCAAATGGAGAAAGGGGATTAACCACCCGTGGAGTTGAGCGTAAATCCCCCCCACCCCGCTGTTCTCCCCACAGATCACCTTTGATGTCCCCTCTTATAGTCTCACCTGATAGTCTCTTATAGTCTCACCTGATGGTCTGAAAAGATGAGCTCTCCATCCTGCATTGAGCGCAGGGGCGCGTTGATAACCAGTTGCTTCACTGGCTCGAAGGAATTGGTGAGTTCCTAGAAAAATATTGACTCCGAAAAGTATGTAGTTCGTAAGAGTTCACATGTCTGACTTTCACTCTTGTCCGATTCCTTGCAGTTTGCAGCTTGACCCCAGCGAAAAGTTCCTCGTGGTAGCTGACGAAGTTCAGGTAAGGATTTGGCTTATCCTACACAGTTCAATAAAATAAGGCCAGAATGTAACCTGTTGCTTGCTCCCTTATACAAGTGTGGAGAGAAAATATGAAGTTCGGGGAATAATGCCTGCGGCTGTAAAATTAGGTAAGTCTATTGTGGAGAGAAGAGTTCCCCTTGTTTGTCCCTTTGTCTCACCTTGTTGTCCTTTTGTTCCCCTTAGGGGCCGGGGACGGCAAGGATGCAATGGAGGCTGCGCCGACCCGTGAAGAGGAATAGTACCCCCGGCGGTAATCAGGTAAGTCTATGGGGGTAGTTACTATTGCCTCTGTTTATTCCCTTGGCTCACCTTTGCTGTTCTTGTGTTCCCCTTAGGTGCCAGAGTACGGCGGGAACATGCAGAAGGATGCGGTGGATCGTGAGGATGCTGCAAAGGTCGGTGAGTTCAGCGCGGTGCTGCAGCAGGCGAGGCGGCGCGCGTAAAATGCTTCCTTCTTCCAGCTCGAAGGCGCGGTGGATCCGGAATTCAGGTAAGGATCGAAGGTTTTGCTCTTATGCTAACCTCTTCTCCTTCTGTTCCTCCCTTTTTCTAGGAGTTGCAGACTCGAGGCGGGCGTGGCAGAAGACTGGATGCAGGCTTGCAGACACGGTGAGCGTTACGCTGCTGGATGCAGAATAACGCGAAGTGTGTGCTGCTCTTCGGGCGTGGTTTAAATAGCCTCCAAAGTAGTCCCAGGTAAATATTCCTGCCCAGCCCCAACTGAGTAAAAAATAGTCCCACGGTAAAATAGGCCCTTCCAAGCCTCATTTGGCTTGGAGCTCTGCCGCATGGTCTGCATCAGGTAAGCTTGCAGCATGGTCTGCATCAGGTAAGTTCTACTCTATATGAGCCTGGCGCCATAGGCGCCAGTAACGTACCCAAACAGCCCCTAGCAGGGGTTTTTGGGCTTGCTCAAAATAACTTGATGCCTGCTTCCGGGGTTGCTGGACCTGGTCTGGTGCCCTGGGGGTAGGTATCATGACAGCACTACCCCCCCAAGGCCCCTCCTAAAGTCGTTCTTCCCCGTGGTTTTGGTTTGTCTGGGAAATTTCGGTGGAATCTTTTCACCAATCGAGGTGCATGCACGTGGTCACTAGGTTCCCAAGACCTTTCCTGTGGTCCGTAACCTTTCCAGTCGATTAAATAAAAAGGTTTTGACTTCATCATCTTGGAGTCCAGGATGTTCTTAACTTCAAATTCGGGTTCCCCGTCTATAAGGACGGGGTCTGGTGGCTTGGTTAGTCTTGTCCCTGGTTGCACTGGCTTCAAAGGTGACACATGAAAGACGGGATGAATTCGCATATTAGCAGGTAAGTCCAACTTGACGGCCACCGGGTTGATAATGGCCTTAATAGAGTAAGGTCCCAAATATCTAGGGTTAAAGGTCAGCGTTCCCTTGAGAGGTATGTGTTTTGTGGCCAACCATACCTGGTCCCCTATCTGGTACTGTGGAGTATCACTTCTATGCCGATCAGCATCCTTCTTATATTTCTCCTTCGCCTGTTTTAAATGTGCAGTTGCCTCCTTAAAGGCTTGTGTAATCGTGGCGTGTAGATGGTCCACTGCGCGCATTTCTAAGTGTTGGGGTGAGTCAAGGTCTGAGGTTCGAGGGTGGTGCCCATATAGGGTATAAAGGGGGCTTTGTCCAGTTCCAGAATGTACTGAATTATTGTATGCATATTCGGCGATCCAAAGAATGTCCTTCCAATTACTCTCAGTCTGATGTAACATACAACGCAAGTATTGTTCAAGAGTCTGGTTGGTCCTCTCTGATTGACCATCGGTCTGGGGGTGTTGACTGGTCGATAATCTCACGTCGATTTGCGCCAATTGACAACATTTCTTCCAAAAATGTGAAATGAATTGACTGCCCCGATCAGAGACCAACACGGACGGAAATCCATGTATGCAAACAATGTTTTCGAGGAATTCTTTGGCCAGGATTAAGGCTGAAGGTAATCCTTTTAAAGGAATAAAGTGGGCCATCTTGGAAAAAAGATCCACAATAACTAGAATGGTGTTAAACCCATTACAAGGAGGTAGATCGGTAATAAAGTCTAACGATAAGGTGTGCCAAGGTGTAGGAGGAATATCTAAAGGTTCTAAGAGTCCAGCTGGATTTTTCTTTTGACTTTTGTTTTGGGCGCAAATGCCACAAGACATCACAAATGATTTAATATCCTTTCGCCAGGTGGGCCACCAGAATTGTCTTTTAATTTTAGCTTCCGTTTTTGCAATACCTGGGTGCCCCTCCATTAGGGTATCATGAGAACGGGAAATGACTAGCTCTTGTAGTTCCTTGTGTGGCAGAAATAGCCACCCTTGGTAATAAGGCTGATCATTGTTGACAGAGTAGTCCCGGCCTTTCTTTACCCAGTCCTGCAGGGCTGTAGGATCAAGGAGTTGCTGGATCTTTACTTGAATGTCCTCTAGTGTCTGTAGAGTAGTCATGCCAAGAATCCTTTGTTCGGAAATTATAGGTACTGGTTCTGGGTTCACTTCTGCCTCTTCCATCCCTATTCGGGATAAGGTGTCTGCTTTACCATTCTTTCAACCTGGTCGATAGGTTATCACGAAATCGAACTCGGCAAAGAACAATGCCCATCGGAGTTGACGTGACGATTGGGCCTTGGCTGTTTTTAAATACTGTAAGTTCCTGTGATCGGTGATCACAGTAATGGTATGCCTGGCACCGAGAAGATAGTGCCGCCAAGCCTTGAAGGCGGATTTAATGGCTAATAACTCCTTGTCGGTAACCGCATAGTTTAACTCGGGTGCCGAGAACTTTCTGGACCAAAATGCTACTGGGTGAAGCTGGCCAGTTTCAGGGTCCTTTTGAGACAGGACAGCTCCCATGGCTAGACTGGATGCATCAGTTTCCACTATGTATGGAAGTTCAGGGCGCGGGTGCTTTAACACAGGTGCAGACATGAATTTCGCTTTCAGCTCTTGGAAGTCTTTTTCAGCTTCTTCACTCCACATAAAGCGTTTATTTTTTCGCAAGAGTGCTGTGATGGGATGTACGACATGTGAAAAATCTGGGATGAATCTGCGGTAGAAATTGGCAAAGCCGAGCATGCTTTGTACTCCTTTAACTGAACTTGGTGATGGCCACTTAAGGATTGCGTCCACCTTTCGTGAGTCCATTCGGACTCCCTTTGGGGTCAGGATAAACCCAAGGAATTCAACTTCTGTGGCATGAAAAACGCATTTTTCTAGTTTTGCATATAGTTTGTGTTGGCGTAATTTCTCAAGGACTGCTCGGACGTGCTTCACATGGTCAGATTTTGAAGAGGAGTATACTAGAATATCATCGATATACACGACAACACAAACGTCAATGAGTTCACGAAGGACATCGTTCATGAAGTATTGGAAGGCTGCTGGTGCATTGCACAACCCGAAAGGCATCACCTCGTATTCGAATAACCCATACTTAGTGCGGAAAGCAGTCTTCCATTCGTCGCCCTCTTTTACACGTACCAGATGGTATGCCCCCCCGGAGATCTAATTTAGTGTATATACAAGCGTCCTTCACTTGGTCTAGTAGTTCAGGGATCAGAGGCAATGGGTATCGGTTCTTAACAGTTATCTGGTTCAATGCGCGGTAGTCTATGCACGTTCTGAGGTCACCTTCCTTTTTGGGCACGAAGAACAAAGCTGAAGATGCAGGAGACTTGGATGGGCGAATGAAGCCATTGGCAAGGTACTGGTCTAAGTATTGTCGTAGGTGAAGGTTCTCAGGTTCCGTAAGGGCATAAATCCTGCTACAAGGGGGTTGTGCACCGGGCACCAGATCGATTTGGCAATCGTACGATCTGTGAGGAGGTAACGTGTTGGCCTGTTCCTTTTGGAAGACATCCTGAAAGTTCTTGGTATTCTGGAGGTAGTTGCATGGCTGCTGATGGTTACTGTGCCAGTCCTCGTTCAGATTTTCTGGGTAACAGGTTTGTGCACAATCCGGGAAGGTTATTCTCTTCTCTCGCCAATCAATACAAGGATCATGTGTTTCCAACCAAGGTATCCCAGTATTATTTGGAACTGTGGGGCTTTGATTAGATCAAACAAATAGTCTCTCGATGCCATCCTGACCAATAGTGTCATCTCTGCAGTGGAATGAGTTACAGGCCCAGAGCAGTTTCAGTTCCATCGACTGTGGTGATGACATCTGAGCTGGTTTTTCGGCATAGAGGTAGATTCATCCTGGAAGCCAATTCATAGTCCACATAGTTTCCTATGGCCCCGCTATCAATGTATGCCCTTACTGCGTGCATACGCGATGGCTGCCCTGGATCTACGAGGACCATTGGTATGATGAAATGCGAGGTCTGAGTATCCTTATTTAAGCTCGGCAAGTGGACCTCTACGCTTGTCGGGCGTGGTTGTTTCCCGAGTCTAACTCCATATGGCTTTTATTAGCAGCTCCTACCACCTTCTTGGGTGGTTTTACAGGGCAATCCCATAGAAAATGCCCAGAAGTTCCACAATATAGACACAATTGCATTTGCCGTCTCCTTTCTATTTCCTTCTGGGTTAAGGGTCCTTTAACCCCTCCGATTTGCATGGGTTCTGAAGCATCTGCTCCTTTGGGGTTAGCGTGGGTTTTGACCAACACCCGATTCTCAAACTTGGCTCGATCAGCCTTTCTGTTCTGAAGTCTGTGATCTAACTGGTCTACTAAGTCTATATATTCAGCGCAGTCTTGAGGTGGGTTCACGACTTGAGCCAAGACATCCTTGAGTTCTCCTCGAAGCCCTCGATGAAATAACGTGGTTCGTTTTACCTCAGGCCATCCAGTTTCCACTATCAACCTATTAAAGGTCGCGATGTAGGATAGAAGGTCCTGGTTACCCTGTCGTAGGGACAAAAGTTTGTTATCCGGGGCCTGTCCTTGGGAGTGCCGGGCAAATAGTCTTTCCATGCTAGTTTGAAAGCCCTGAAAATCCTGAAGAATTGGGTCATCCTGAGTAACTAGTGGTATTGACCAATCAGCTGCACTGCCGCTGAGATATGACAATACAAAGGATACATTGGCTTGATCGTTTGGGAAGGCTCCAGGTCTGCATAAAAAATGCAAGCGGCATTGGTTCATAAACACGGCAAACCTTTTGGGATCTCCGGCAAAGCGTTCGGCTGGAGCTAATGGAATATTTCCTGGTAGGTTTATTTGCACAGGGTTACTCGATAACACAGGAGCTGGATTTCCCCCGGAACCAGGTAGGGGTACTTGTCCAGCCTGGCTTTGCAATAGTTGCCTAGCAAGGTCATCAGTTCGCTCCTTTGACAAAATCAGTTCTCTCCTAAGAGCATTGGTTTCTTGACGGGCGGAATGCACTTCAGCCCTCAGTTCCCCTAGTAATTGGGCCCATTGGTCAGTCTCTGAGGTATCCATAACGCCCGGGTGGGAATTTGTGGGTAGGCTTCGCGTTCTGTTACGCTCACCTGGCTCCCACAGAGGTGTCGATCTGAACTGGACAGCTGCGGTCTCCACCAATGTGATGCGTAGGGCCGAGATGACAGACTGGACTGGCCCACCTAGCTTCGTTTGCTTGGCCCATAGGAATATTCTTCTGCAAATGGAGAAAGGGGATTAACCACCCGTGGAGTTGAGCGTAAATCCTCCACCCCTGCTGTTCTCCCCACAGATCACCTTTGATGTCCCCTCTTATAGTCTCACCTGATGGTTTGAAAAGATGAGCTCTCCATCCTGCATTGAGCGCAGGGGCGTGTTGATAACCAGTTGCTTCACTGGCTCGAAGGAATTGGTGAGTTCCTAGAACAATATTGACTCCGAAAAGTATGTAGTTCGTAAGAGTCCACATGTCTGACTTTCACTCTTGTCCGATTCCTTGCAGTTTGCAGCTTGACCCCAACAAAGAGTTCCTCGTGGTAGCTGACGAAGTTCAGGTAAGGATTTGGCTTATCCTGCACAGTTCAATAAAATAAGGCCAGAATGTAACCTGTTGCTTGCTCCCTTATTCAGGTGTGGAGAGAAAATATGAAGTTCGGGGAATAATGCTCCGCGCGTTAAAATTAGGTAAGTCTATTGTGGTGAGAAGAGTTCCCCTTGTTTGTCCCTTTGTCTCACCTTGTTGTCTTTTGTTCCCCTTAGGGGCCGGGGTACGGTGAGGATGCAATGGAGACTGCGCCGACCCGTGAAGAGGAATAGTACCCCCGGCGGTAATCAGGTAAGTCTATGGGGGTAGTTACTTTTGCCTCTGTTTATTCCCTTGTCTCACCTTTGCTGTTCTTGTGTTCCCCTTAGGTGCCAGAGTGCGGTGGGAACGTGCAGAAGGATGCAGTGGATCGTGAGGATGCTGCGAAGGCCGGTGAGTTCAGCGTGGCGCTGCAGCAGGCGAGGCGGCGCGCGTAAAATGCTTCTTTCTTCCAGCTCGAAGGCGCGGTGGATCCGGAATTCAGGTAAGGATCGAAGGTTTTGCTCTTATTCTAACCTCTTCTCCTTCTGTTCCTCCCTTTTTCTAGGAGCTGCAGACTCGAGGCGGGCGTGGCAGAAGACTGGATGCAGGCTTGCAGTCACGGTGAGCGTTACGCTGCTGGATGCAGAATAACGCGAAGCGTGTGCTGCTCTTCGGGCATGGTTTAAATAGCCTCAAAAGTAGTCCCAGGTAAGTATTCCTCCCCAGCCCCACCCGAGTAAAAAATAGTCTCAAGGTAAAATAGTCTGTTCCAAGCCTCATTTGGCTTGGAGCTCTGCAGCATGGTCTGCATCAGGTAAGCTTGCAGCATGGTCTGCATCAGGTAAGTTCTACTCTATGAGCCTGGCGCCTATGGCGCCAGGACTGACTCTCCATATGAGCCTGGCGCCATAGGCGCCAGTAACGCACCCAAACAGCCCCTAGCAGGGGTTTTTGGGCTTGCTCAAAATAACTTGATGCCTGCTTCCGGGGTTGCTGGACCGGGTCTGGTGCCCCGGGGGTAGGCATCATGACAGACGCAGCCTGAAGCAGTCCATGCTGTGGACGGCACCTCCCTGATTTCTGGCCTGGTCACACAAAGCACCTCCCTCGTTCGCATGCAAACGAAGGATGGGCACTCAGAGTCTATCTCGTTTGATCTGATGAAGGCCCCTCAGTTCCAAGTCATTTTGGGTATCCCGTGGTTGCAGCACCACAATCCTGCTATTGACTGGGTAACCAATAGTGTACAGTTCCCTTCCTCTGAATGTAATGAGAGGTATTTCCAGGACACTAATGTGTGTTTGGAATCCTCATCCCAGGGTTTGGTGGCCTCATTATCAGTAATCGGCGCCATCTCTCATGGCAGTAAAACTGAAATTCTTACGGAATATCACTCTTTTCTTGACGTATTTGATAAGGGGGAGCCGACCTGCCACCGCCTCATAGGCCCTACGACTGCCCCATAGACCTCATACCAGGGGCTAAAATACCATCTGGCAGGGTCTATTCTCTGACTTTACCAGAAGACACAGTGCTAAAGGAATACATTGACAAAGCCCTGGCCACAGGATTCATTAGACCATCAAGGTCTCCGGCGGCGTCCCCCCTCTTCTTTGTCCCAAAGAAGGAGGGGGATCTCCGCCCATGTATCGAGTACCGGGCTTTAAATGCTATAACGGTAAAAAAACAATATCCTCTTCCACTGATATCAGTACTTTTGGACCAACTTGGTTCTTCTGTGATTTTTACCAAGCTTGACCTCCGAGGTGCTTATAACCTTGTTCGGATTAGAAAAGGGGACGAGTGGAAAACTGCCTTCAACACCCGGTACGGACTATACGAATACCTGGTGATGCTGTTCGGGTTCTGCAATGCCCAAGCCACTTTTCAGGCATTCATGAATGACATCTTTCATGACTGCCTGGACCAGTTCGTTATCGTTTATCTAGACGATATATTGATATACTCTTCCACTAAAGCAGAACATACAGCAAATGTACGTTTCGTTCTGGAAAGGTTAAGAGAAAATCATCTTTACGTCAAAGCAGAGAAGTGCGTTTTCAATTCCAATCAGGTGGAATTCTTGGGGTATGACCTTACCAGTCAAGGTATCCGGATGAGTCATTCTAAGGTCAAGGCCATATTGGAATGGCCTGTTCCTACTTCCACCAAGGCCCTACAGTCTTTTTTAGGTTTCTCAAACTTCTACAGACGCTTCATCCATTCTTTCTCGGCAATCTCTTCCCCTCTAACGGCATTAACAAGGTCAAAAAAACCCTATGTGTGGAACCCGGAGGCTCAGCTAGCTTTTGAGACACTAAAGGCTGCATTTTCAACCGTCCCGGTATTAGAACATCCGAATCCACTGCTTCCTTTCTTGGTAGAAGCCGATGCGTCGGGCTCTGCTGTTGGAGCAGTTTTATCCCAAAGGTGTCCCGACTCTGGTGAAATACACCGTGTTGCATACTTTTCGAGAAAATTAACTCCATTTGAGCGCAATTACCCTATCACGGAACGAGAATTACTGGCCATTAAGGAGGCTTTTTCGGAGTGGCGACACCACCTCTTGGGTGCTCGACATCAGGTCACGGTTTACTCAGATAATCGGAGCCTCCTCACTTTCAAGTCTATGAAATGCCTTATGGCTCGGCAGGCCCGTTGGCATCTTTTCTTTTCCCAGTTTCATTTTACTATTACATACCGACCAGCCCGTTTTAACGCTTGTGCGGATGCTCTGTCACGCCATTCCATCACTCCTTGCGATATTACTAACGACCGCCCTCTCTTATTACCTAACAGCGTAGTCTGTGCTTGCACTCCTCATCCGTCACTTCGTGCACTGATTTCGGCCTGGGTTTCTTTGCACATGAAAGAGTGTGCATCACTAAACCTTGACATTGTACAAGGTCTGCCGTTTATCCAAGGTCGTTTATTTGTGCCACCCAGGATGGCATGTCTGCGTGCCCTTGCTTGGTCTCATGTCTCCTTGATGGCGGCCCATCCAGATCAACAAAAAACACTGGAGGAATTACGCCTCTGGGCTTGGTGGCCTACTATGTCAAGTGATGTAATTGACTATTGTGGCATCCTGCTCTGTGTGTGCCCAGTGCAAAACCACTCGGTCCAAACCTGTGGTCTATTACAGCCTCTTCCTGTGCCTCACAAGCCTTGGTACATGATATCCATGGATTTTATTGTGGATTGCCCCCTGTGAACGGGTATAATACTATCTGGGTGGTCATAGACTATTTTACCAAAATGGCATTGTTCATTCCATGTTCCGGCTTGCCTTCGGCTCCCGTTCTGGCGTCACTCTTTCTCACGAATGTGTTCCGGTTTTTTGGTCTACCCTCTATTTTGGTTTCGGATCGTGGCCCTCAGTTTACCTCTCGTTTCTGGAAGGCTTTGACGGCGTCTCTTCACATTGATGACTGTTTTAGTTCCGCTTACAATCCTCAAACTGATGGGCAGACCGAAAGGGCCAACGCTACTCTTGAGCAGTTCCTTTGCTGTCTTTGCTTGCGCTTCCAGACTTCATGGTTGGCGGTACTCCAGCCCGCTGAGTTCGCATACAACAATTCATTGCATACCTCCTCAGGAGTTTCACCTTTCTTCGCCCAGTATGGTTACCACCCTCGGTCTCTGCCTCTGGACTCTGCGCTTCCCATTGACAACCCGGCCGCTCAGGACTGTGTCCGAGATTTGAGATCTGTCCACAGGGCAGCCCGTAGTCACCTCATTCGTGCCCAGGAGAGGGCTAAAAAGTTTGCCGATCGTCACAGGACACCAGCACCGATCTACAAAGTGGGCATGAAAGTTTGGCTATCGACTCGTAATTTGCGTATACCTGGCAAACGTCTCTTGTTGCCTAAATTTGTGGGCCCTTTTTCTATCATGAAGATCATCAATCCTGTGGCTGTGGGCCTTTCCTTGCCTTACTCTTGGAAACAGAATCCTGTGTTCCATGTTTGCCTCTTGAAGCCTTCTCCACCCTCAACCCGTTTGACTGCTCGCCCCCCCTCCGTGTGGATGGTGAGTTGGAATATGAAGTGGCAGACATTCTAGACATCCACCTTCGCAGGGGTCGCCCTTATTATATCGTCAATTGGAAGGGATATGGTCCTGAGGATAGGACCTGGGAGCCCCTGTGCAATTTGCGGTCCCCAGCGCTTTTGCGCCGCTTCCATGCTTTGAGGGGGTCGACGCCGCCTTTGGGGGTGGATGCTGTTACACTTCGGCATCTGCCGTACCGCCCGCATCGGCACCCACACCAGAACACATTGGCCCCCTATGCAAGTAGGGCGGCTGGGAAGCCGTATTTGCCATGCAAAATAAAGAAAAGAAAAGTAGTGGCATTACGGAAAGGGTTGCAACACCCCCACGCTCCATTCCTTACTCAATGGAAGCTCCCGTGGAAAATAGCCGCTGCAAACTACATTTCACAGAAATCCAGAGGCACGGCTGTAGTTTGAGTTTCCCAGCCAAAGCCTCAATTTCCTCCGGTGGTGCCCCTTTCTTGTTAAAGCAGTGTCGTGCTTCTGAGACTCTGCTTCTGTTTAGCGTTGCACCCGGCACTCTGAAGTTACGTCTTCATTTCTTGCTGCATTTTTTCAATCCTTTTGAACTCTTGTGTACCGACCTGCCTTTGCTCTCACGGACTGCTTTGGATAACGTTTTGGACAATTACTGCCACCCCCCTGTGTTTTGAAACCCTGCATGTTTTCACGGATATCTTTGGACAACGTTTTGGACATTTCTACCGCCCGCCTGTGCATTGAAACTCGGCACGTTTTCACAGACTTTTCTGGAAGGCATTTTTGAACACTTCTGCTGCCCGTCAGTACATTGGATCTTTACCTCTGTTCACGGGCTTCTCTGGTAAGCGATTTGTTTATTGCTGCTACCTGCCTGTGCACAAACTCTTTGAGCAACATTGTGAACTTGTTACCACCCACCTGCGCGCCCATTTCTCTCTGTGCTCAAATACTGCCTTCATATCTCCTGTGGCAAATCCTGCTTCTTTGACACCCTTTGCTCTGTGGTAATTGAATGAACCTGAAACTCCCAGTGACTGTGGATTGACATATTGGATTTGGTTTAGCTTGTCTTCCTTGCCATCTTCTCTGAAGTGGAATCGACTAGTGCACACGAGGACGCTCTGCTGCTGGTGCACCATCCCGAAACCAGTGCGACCCTCGTGCCGTACGGGTTTAGCTTCCCTACTAACCTCTCCTTTTTCTTATTTTATACCTGACGTTGTGTCCACTGCTGTTATCAGTCAACTCACATCCAGATCCACTGGTAATTCTGGTACCGTATCTATCACTATTCACATATTTTGGTAGTCTAGATTATAGTTAATTCTCTTTTGTTGTCTTAGGTCTTTCCACTCTGTTCCTCAAACTAAAGGGATTCTGTTCAGGTATTCTAAAGAGATAGAAGGGCTAAAAAAAGGGGTTGACTTGTTTTCACTAGTAATCTCATCTTTGTCCTTTTCTTGCAGCTGGGTCCGTGGCGGTGTGTTCTCCCCACTCTTTTGGGCGATCTGTCCTCTTGCCTGGTGCTACATCCAGCAAGGGGTCATATCGTCAAAAAGAGTTTATTTCCCTCACAGAGAGGAGGCTCGGGTGGAGGCTCCAACCCGAGCTCTTCAAGCAACTCTCTCCAAATCCAAACTCCCAGTTTCCTGTCCTTGTACTCCCACTTCCGGTGAGTAACACTCGAATCATGAAACCATTGGATAGCTTTCTTCCTGGTTTCATTGTCCGGAAGAAACAACATACCGTTGATATGGGGTAAACCGTTTATTATTTCGAGGTTGAGTTCGGCATGTTCTGCGGGATGGTTTTTTACCCATTCTCGTAAATCATTACATAATGTAGGCTAGAGAGTACATCCACAAATCACCTGATGTGGTAAGAGAAGAGGTCCGTTTGATCTAGGAGGGGATGAATCTCCATGTATACGTGAGAGTGCATCCACTTCAGTGTGCAAAGAACCGGGCCGATTAGTAATGGTGAAATCAAACATTGAAAAGAACTCATGCCACCGAGCATGTCGAGCCATGGAACACTTTAGGGATTGTAAGGCCACCAGATTTTTATGGTCAGTGAATACCTGAACTGGAAAGACTGAACCCAATAAATGATGTCGCCAAGTCAAAAACGAGTCACGTACTGCTAGCAGCTTCCTTTCTGTGATCGTGTTATTCCTTTCATATGGGGTAAGTTTCCTTGAATGGAAAGCCACCGGATGCAACCCTTCAGTATCCGGACATACTTGAGACAGAATGGCACCAAGAGCGATGTCTGATGCATCCGCTTCTACCACAAATGGTAGATTAGGATTAGGGTGTTGGAGTACCAGTGCACTAGTAAAAGCAGATTTAAGACTTTGAAAAGCCTGATTACAGACCTTATCCCAAAGGAATGGTTTTTTGCTGCTTGTTAATGCGGTCAGTGGAGCGACCAAGGACGAGAAATCTTTTATGAATCTCCTGTAGAAATTTGCGAAGCCTAGAAATGATTGTAGGGCCTTCACAGTTGTGGGTACCGGCCAGTCCAAAATTACCTTGACCTTAGACATGCTCATTTGTACTCCCTTACTGGTTATCTCATAACCCAAGAACTCTACTTCTGAAACGTGAAAGATACATTTCTCTAATTTTGCATACAGACTGTTATCGTGAAGCCTCTGTAAGACACGAGCAACATGAATCACATGGAGATCATAAAATGCAGAATAGATTAATATATCATCCAGGTAAACCACTAGAAATTGGTCCATCATATCATGGAAAACATCATTGATGAAATATTGAAAAGTAGCGGGTGCACTGCAGAGCCCAAATGGCATGACTCTGTACTCAAATAACCCATACTTGGTCTTGAAGGCTGTTTTCCACTCATCTCCCCTACGGATTCTTACCAAATTATAAGCCCCGCAGAGATCTAATTTAGTAAAGATTACAGATGATACCAATTGGTCCAAGAGCACAGAAATAAGAGGTATGGGATACTGATTGCGCACAGTGATGGTGTTAAGGGCCCTATCGTCAATACATGGACGGAGATCTCCCTCCTTCTTGGGCACAAAAAATAACGGGGAGGCTGCAGGTGAATGAAAAGGACAAATGAAGCCTGATTTGAGGGACTGATCAATATATTTCTTAAGAATAACATCCTCCTTGTGGGTTAGAGAGTATATTCTTCCAGATGGAATCTTAGCCCCAGGAACCAAATCAATGGGACAATCGTATGGTCTGTGGGGGGGGGGTCACACAGTACCTCCCCCTTCATCAAACACATCCCGAAACTCAGAATATTCACTAGGTAAATCACCTGTCACAACAGCCCCGATAGTAGATGCTGTATCCATCAAAGGTTGGCAAGGATTATTTATCGAGGTTTTCCTATCAAAACACTTAGGGCCTCATTACACGGATGGCTGTGGACGGTCCATGCCGGTAAAATACCGGCACCACCTTGGTGGAATGGAGAATCACCGCCCTATTCCAAGGTTGGTGGGGCGGTAATTCCCCCTTCCCCCATTGCCCTTCCCCATTCTGATTTTTGCCCCATAGGGCATAATGGGAACGGGGAAGGTGCTAATTACGGCACCGCAAATTGCGGTACCGTAATTAGCTCCCTGGTCCCTTTGCGGGTTGGTTTTTAATGCCTGCAAAAAGCAGGCGTTAAATTCTCCAACCCACAAAGGGACCTTGTAGTAAGGCGGTAAGGGTTTACCGGTAACGGTAAAATACTGGTACCGGTAAACCCTTACCACCTACCGAGTAATGAGGCCCTTAGTCTCACGATATTCCGACAAGAATGTGATGGTACCTGCGTGCCAATCAATAGACGGATTATGCAATCGAAGCCATGGTATTCCTAGAATAAGCTTGAACTGCGGGGCAGTGATTAGATCGGAATGTATGTTTTCGGAATGTCCATGGAATGTTTCCATAATCAGATCATCGGTTTGCTGAACCACCATACCAGATATCAAAGTGGAACCATCAACAGCATTGACAACCACCGGATTTTCTTTTTCAACAATGGCCAACCCCAAGTCCTTCACAGAAGAGGTATCGACATAATTACCGGTAGCACCGGAATCCAGAATAGCTGTGGCATGAACGACCCGACTTGAGGCAGCCGAAAGCTCACCTGTGCTGCTACAGGTTGATTGAATTTAGAGTCCATAGAAACCATCCAGGGGAGGAAACTGGGGATTAGATCACCCAGTCTCAGGTGAGGTGGGGAGTGGAGGGTGTGAGGACCTAGCTTCCAGGGGAGGAAAAAGTGGGGATCAGATCACCCAGTCTCAGGTGAGGAGGGTTTGAGGACCTAGCATCCAGGGGAAGAAACAGTGGGGATCAGATCACCCAGTCACAGGTGAGGTGGGGAATGCAGGGTGTGAGGACCTAGCATTGAGGGGAGGAAACAGGGGATCAGATCACCCAGTCTCAGGTGAGCTGGGGAGTGGAGGGTGTGAGTAACTGGCATCCAGGGGAGGAAACAGTGGGGATCAGATCACCCAGTCACAGGTGAGGTGGGGAATGCAGGGTGTGAGGACGTAGCATCCAGGGCAGGAAACTGGGGATCGGATCACCCAGTCGCAGGTGAGGTGGAGGAGTGGAGGGTGTGTGGACCTAGCATTCAGGGGAGGAAACTGGGGATCAGATCAACCAGTCTTGGGTAGGGTGGGAGAGGAGGGTGTGAGGACCTAGGTGTTGGGGAGGAAACTGGGGATCGGATCGTCCAGTCTCAGGTAAGGTGGGGAGCGGAGGACCTAGCAACCAGGGGGGGGGGACTGTGGATCAGATGACTCAATGTCAGGTAAAGTGGGGAATGCAAAGTGTGGGGACCTAGCATCCAGGGGAGGAAACTGGGGATTAGATCACCCAGTCTCAGGTGAGGTGGGGAGTGGAGGGGGTGAGGACCTAGCATACAGGGGAGGAAAATGAGGATCAATTCACCCAGTCTCAGGTGAAGTGGGGAGTGGAGGTTGTGAGGACCTAGCATCCAGGGGAGGAAGAAGTGGGGATCAGATCACCCAGTTACAGGTGAGGTAGAGAGTGGAGGGTGTGAGGACCTATCATCCATGGGAGTAAACTGGGGATCAGATCACCCAGTCTCAGGTGAGGTGGAAGGTGTGAGGACCTAGAACCCAGGGGAGGACTCTGGGGATCAGATCACCCAGTCTCAGTTGAGGTGTGGAGACGGGGGTGTGAGGACCCAGCATCCAGGGGAGGAAACTGGGGATCAGATGACCCAATCTCAGGTTAGGTGGGTAATGCAGGGTGTGAGGACCTAGCATCCATGGGATGAAACTGGGGATCAGATCACCGAGTGTCAGTTGAAGTGGGGAGTGGAGGGTGTGAGGACCTAGCATCCAGGGGAGGAAACAGGGGATCAGATCACCCAGTCTCAGGAGATGTGGGGAGTGGAGGGTGTGAGGTCCTAGCATCTACGGGAGGAAATTGGGGATCAGATCACCCAGTCTCAGGTGAGGAGGGGAGTGCAGGCTGTGAGGATCTAGAATCCAGGGGAGGAAACAGTGAGAATCAGATCACCCATTTTCAGGTAAGGTGGGGAATGCACAGTGTGGGGACCAAGCATTGAGGGGAGGAAACAGTTGGGATTAGATCACCCAGTCTCAGGTGAGGTGGGGAGAGGAGGGTGTGAGGACCCAGCATCCAGGCGAGGAAACTGGGGATCAGATCACCCAGTCTCAGGTGAGGTGGGGAGTGCAGGGTGTGAGGACCTAGCATCCAGGGGAAGAAACTGGCTATCAGATCACCCAGTCTCAGGTGAGGTGGACGGTGTGAGGACCTAGCATCCAGGAGAGGAAACTGGGGTCAGATCACCCAGTCTCAGGTGAGGTGGAGAGTGGGGGGAGTGAGGACCCAGCATCCACGGGAGGAAACTGGGGATCAGATCACCCAGTCTTAGGTGAGGTGGGGAATGCAGGGTGTGAGGACCTAGCATCCATGGGCGGACCCTAGTGGTCAGATCAACCAGTCTCAGGTGAGGTGGGGAGTGGAGGGTGTGAGGACCTAGCATACAGGGGGGAAACTGGGGATCAGATCACCCAGTCTCAGGTGAAGTAGGGAGTGGAGGTTGTGAGGACCTAGCATCCAAGGGAGGAAGCAGTGTGGATCAGATCACCCAGTCTCACGTGAGGTGGAACGTGCGAGGACAAAGCATCCAGGGGAGAAAACTGGGGATCAGATCTCCCAGTCTCAGTTGAGGTGTGGAGTCGGGGGTGTGAGGACCCAGCATCCAGGGGAAGAAACTGGGGATCAGATGACCCAGTCTCAGGTGAGGTGGGGAATGCAGGGTTTGAGGACCTAGAATCCATGGGATGGAACTGGGGATCAGATCACCGAGTCTCAGTTGAGGTGGGGAGTGGAGGGTGTGAGGACCTAGCAGCCAGGGGAGGAAACAGGGGATCAGATCACCCAGTCTCAGGAGATGTGGGGAGTGGAGGGTGTGAGGTCCTAGCATCTACGGGAGGAAATTGGGGATCAGATCACCCAGTCTCAGGTGAGGAGGGGAGTGGAGGGTGTGGGGACCAAGCATTGAGGTGAGGAAACAGTTGGGATTAGATCACCCAGTCTCAGGTGAGGTGGGGAGAGAAGGGAGTGAGGACCCAGCATCCAGGCGAGGAAACTTGGGATCAGATCACCCAGTCTCAGGTGAGGTGGGTAGTGCAGGGTGTGAGGACCTAGCATCCAGGGCAGGAAACTGGGGATCAGATCACCCAGTCTCAGGTTAGGTGGGGAGTGGAGGGTGTGAGGACCTAGCAACCAGGGGAGGAAACTGGGGATCAGATCACCCAGTCTCAGGTGAGGTGGGGAGTGCAGGGTGTGAGGACCTAGCATCCAGGGGAGGAAACTGGGGATCAGATCACCTAGTCTCCGGTGAGGTGGAAGGTGTGAGGACCTAGCATCCAGGAAAGGAAACTGGGGATCAGATCACCCAGTCTCAGGTGTGGTGGGGAGTGGGGGGTGTGAGGACCAAGCATCCAGGGGAGGAAACTGGGGATCAGATGACCCACTCTCAGGTGAGGTGGGGAATGCAGGGTGTGAGGACCTAGCATCCATGGGAGGAACCTGGGGGTCAGATCACCTAGTCTCGGGTGAGGTGGGGAGTGGACGGTGTGAGGACCTAGCATACAGGGGAGGAAACTGGGGATCAGATCACCCAGTCTCAGGTGAAGTAGGGAGTGGAGATTGTGAGGATCTAGCATCCAAGAGAGAAAGCAGTGGGGATCAGATCACCCAGTCTCAGGAGATGTGGGGAGTGGAGGGTGTGAGGTCCTAGAATCCACGGGAGGAAATTGGGGATCAGATCACCCAGTCTCAGGTGAGCAGGGGAGTGCAGGCTGTGAAGATCTAGAATCCAGGGGAGGAAACAGTGAGAGTCAGATCACCCATTTTCAGCTAAGGTGGGGAATGCAGGATGTGGGGACCTAGCATTTAGGGGAGGAAACAGGGGATCAGATCACCCAGTCTCAGGTGAGTGGGAAGTGGAGGGTGTGAAGACCTAGCATCCAGGGGAGGAAACTGGGGATCAGATCAACCAGTCTCAGGTGAGGTGGGGAGTGGACGGTGTGAGCACCGAGCATCCAGGGGAGGAAACTGGGGATCAGATCACCCAGTCTCAGGTGAGGTGGGGAGTGGACGGTGTGAGGACCGAGCATCCAAGGGAGGAAACTGGGGATCAGATCACCCAGTCTCAGTTGCGGTGGGGCGTGGAGGGTGTGAGGACCTAGCATCCAGGGGAGGAAACAGGATCAGATCACCAGTCTCACGTGGGGTGGGGAGTGGAGGGTGTGAGGACCTAGCATCCAGGGGAGGAAACTGGGCATCAAATCACCCAGTCTCAGATGATGTGTGGAGTGTAGGGTGTGAGGACCTGGCATCCAGGGGAGGAAACTAGGGATCAATCACCCAGTCTCAGCTAAGGTGGGGAGTGGAGGGTGTGAGGACCGAGCTTCCACAGGAGGAAACGGGATCAGATCACCCAGTCTCAGGTGAGGTGGGGAGTGGAAGGTGTGAGGTTCTAGCATCCACGGGAGGAAACTGGGGATCAGATCACCCAGTCTCTGGTGAGGTGGGGAATGCAGGGTGTGAGGACCTAGCATCCAGGGGAGGAAACTGGAGATCAGATCAGCCAGTCTCAGGTGAGGTGGGGAATGCAGGGTGTGAGGACCTAGCATCCAGGGGAGGAAACTGGGGATCAGATCACCCAGTCTCAGGTGAGGTGAGGAGTGCAGCGTGTGAGCACCTCGCCTCTAGGAGAGGAAAATGGGTATCAGATCACCCAGTCTCAGGTAAGGTGGGGAGTGGAGGGAGTGAGGCCCCAGCATCAATGGGAGGAAACGTGGGATCAGATCACCCAGCCTCAGGTAAGGTGGGGAGTGGAGGGTGTGACAACCTAGCATCCAGGGGAGGAAACTGGGGATCAGATCACCCAGTCTCAGGTGAGGTGGGGAATGCAGGGTGTGACGACCTAGCATTTGGGGGAGGAAACTGGGGATCAGATCACCCAGTCTCAGGTGAGGTGGGGAGTGGAGGGTTTGAGGACCTAGTATCCAGGTGAGGAAACTGGGGATCTGATCACCCAGTCTCAGGTGAGGTGGGGAGTGGAGGGTGTGAGGACCTAGTATCCAGGTGAGGAAACTGGGGATCAGATCACACAGTCACAGGTAAGGTGGATAGTGCAGGGTGTGAGGACCTAGCATCCAGGGGAGGAAACAGTGAGGATCAGATCACCCAGTCTCAGGTGGGGTGGGGAGTGGAGGGTGTGAGGACCTAGCATCTAGGGGAGGAAGCAGTGGGGATCAGGTCACCCAGTTACAGGTGAGGTGGGGAATGCAGGGTGTGAGGACCTGGCATCCAGGGGAGGAAACTGGGGATCAGATCACCCTGTCTCAGGTGAGGTGGAAGATGTGAGGACCTAGCATCCAGGGGAGGAAATTGGGGATCAGATCACCCAGTCTCAGTTGAGGTGTGGAGTCGGGGGTGTGAGGACCCAGCATCCAGGGGAAGAAACTGGGGATCAGATGACCCAGTCTCAGGTGAGGTGGGGAATGCAGGGTTTGAGGACCTAGCATCCATGGGATGGAACTGGGGATCAGATCACCGAGTCTCAGTTGAGGTGGGGAGTGGAGGGTGTGAGGACCTAGCATCCAGGGGAGGAAACAGGGGATCAGATCACCCAGTCTCAGGAGATGTGGGGAGTGGAGGGTGTGAGGTCCTAGCATCTACGGGAGGAAATTGGGGATCAGATCACCCAGTCTCAGGTGAGGAGGGGAGTGGAGGGTGTGGGGACCAAGCATCGAGGTGAGGAAACAGTGGGATCAGATCACCCAGTATCAGGTGAGGTGGGGAGAGAGGGAGTGAGGACCTAGCATCCAGGGAGGAAACTGGGATCAGATCACCCAGTCTCAGGTGAGGTGGGAAGTGGCAGGTGTGGGACCTAGCATCCAGGGGAGGAAACAGTGGGGATCAGATCACCCAGTCTCAGGTTAGGTGGGGAGTGGAGGGTGTGAGGACCTAGCAACCAGGGGAGGAAACTGGGATCAGATCACCCAGTCTCAGGTGAGGTGGGAGTGGCAGGGTGTGAGGACCTAGCATCCAGGGGAGGAAACTGGGGATCAGATCACCAGTCTCCGGTGAGGGTGGAAGGTGTGAGGACCTAGCATCCAGGAAAGGAAACTGGGGATCAGATCACCCAGTCTCAGGTGAGGTGGGAGTGAGGGGTGTGAGGACCTAGCATCCAGGGGAGGAAACTGGGGATCAGATGACCCACTCTCAGGTGAGGTGGGGAATGCAGGGTGTGAGGACCTAGCATCCATGGGAGGAAACTGGGGATCAGATCATCCAGTCTCAGGTGAGGTGGGAGTGGAGGGTGTGAGGACCTAGCATCCATGGGAGGAAACTGGGGATCAGATCACCCAGTCTCAGGTGAAGTGGGGAGTGGAGGGTGTGAGGATCTAGCATCCAAGGGAGAAACAGTGGGGATCAGATCACCAGTCTCAGGAGATGTGGGGAGTGAGGGTGTGAGGTCCTAGAATCCACGGGAGGAAATTGGGGATCAGATCACCCAGTCTCAGGTGAGCAGGGGAGTGCAGGCTGTGAGGATCTAGAATCCAGGGGAGGAAACAGTGAGAATCAGATCACCCATCTCAGTAAGGTGGGAATGCAGGATGTGGGGACCTAGCATCTAGGGGAGGAAACAGGGATCAGATCACCCAGTCTCAGGTGAGTGGGGAGTGAGGGTGTGAGACCTAGCATCCAGGGGAGGAAACTGGGGATCAGATCAACCAGTCTCAGGTGAGGTGGGGAGTGGAGGGTGTGAGGACCTAGCATCCAGGGGAGGAAACTGGGGATCAGATCACCCAGTCTCAGGTGAGGTGGGGAGTGGACGGTGTGAGGACCGAGCATCCAAGGGAGGAAACTGGGGATCAGATCACCCAGTCTCAGTTGCGGTGGGGCGTGGAGGGTGTGAGGACCTAGCATCCAGGGGAGGAAACAGGATCAGATCACCCAGTCTCAGGTGAGGTGGGGAGTGGAGGGTGTGAGGTCCTAGCATCCAAGAGAGGAAACTGGGGATCAGATCACCCAGTCTCAGGTAAGGTGGGGAATGCAGCCTGTGAGGATCTAGAATCCAGGGGAGGAACCAGTGAGGATCAGATCACCAAGTCTCACGTGGGGTGGGGAGTGGAGGGTGTGAGGACCTAGCATCCAGGGGAGGAAACTGGGCATCAAATCACCCAGTCTCAGATGATGTGTGGAGTGTAGGGTGTGAGGACCTGGCATCCAGGGGAGGAAACTAGGGATCAATCACCCAGTCTCAGCTAAGGTGGGGAGTGGAGGGTGTGAGGACCGAGCTTCCACAGGAGGAAACGGGATCAGATCACCCAGTCTCAGGTGAGGTGGGGAGTGGAAGGTGTGAGGTTCTAGCATCCACGGGAGGAAACTGGGGATCAGATCACCCAGTCTCTGGTGAGGTGGGGAATGCAGGGTGTGAGGACCTAGCATCCAGGGGAGGAAACTGGAGATCAGATCAGCCAGTCTCAGGTGAGGTGGGGAATGCAGGGTGTGAGGACCTAGCATCCAGGGGAGGAAACTGGGGATCAGATCACCCAGTCTCAGGTGAGGTGAGGAGTGCAGCGTGTGAGCACCTCGCCTCTAGGAGAGGAAAATGGGTATCAGATCACCCAGTCTCAGGTAAGGTGGGGAGTGGAGGGAGTGAGGCCCCAGCATCAATGGGAGGAAACGTGGGATCAGATCACCCAGTCTCAGGTAAGGTGGGGAGTGGAGGGTGTGACAACCTAGCATCCAGGGGAGGAAACTGGGGATCAGATCACCCAGTCTCAGGTGAGGTGGGGAATGCAGGGTGTGACGACCTAGCATTTGGGGGAGGAAACTGGGGATCAGATCACCCAGTCTCAGGTGAGGTGGGGAGTGGAGGGTTTGAGGACCTAGTATCCAGGTGAGGAAACTGGGGATCAGATCACCCAGTCTCAGGTGAGGTGGGGAGTGGAGGGTGTGAGGACCTAGTATCCAGGGTGAGGAAACTGGGGATCAGATCACCCAGTCACAGGTAAGGTGGATAGTGCAGGGTGTGAGGACCTAGCATCCAGGGGAGGAAACAGTGAGGATCAGATCACCCAGTCTCAGGTGGGGTGGGGAGTGGAGGGTGTGAGGACCTAGCATCTAGGGGAGGAAGCAGTGGGGATCAGGTCACCCAGTTACAGGTGAGGTGGGGAATGCAGGGTGTGAGGACCTGGCATCCAGGGGAGGAAACTGGGGATCAGATCACCCTGTCTCAGGTGAGGTGGAAGATGTGAGGACCTAGCATCCAGGGGAGGAAATTGGGGATCAGATCACCCAGTCTCAGTTGAGGTGGGGAGTGGGGGGTGTGAGGACCCAGCATCCAGGGGAGGAATCTGGGATCAGATCACCCAGTCTCAGGTGAGGTGGGGAGTAGAGGGTGTGAGGACCTAGCATCCAGGGGAGGAAACTGGGAATCAGATCACCTAGTCTCAGGTGAGGTGGGGAGTGGAGGCTGTGAGGACCTAGCATCCAGGGAGGAAGCAGTGCGGATCAGATCACCCAGTTACAGGTGAGGTGGGGAGTGGGGGGTGTGAGGACCCAGCATCCAGGGGAGGAAACTGGGGATCAGATGACTCAGTCTCAGGTGAGGTGGGGAATGCAGGGTGTGTGGACCTAGCATCCATGGGAGGAAACTGGGGATCAGATCACCCAGTCTCAGGTGAGGTGGGGAGTGGGGGGTGTGAGGACCCAGCATCCAGGGGAGGAAACTGGGGATCAGATGACCCAATCTCAGGTGAGGTGGGGAATGCAGGGTGTGAGGACCTAGCATCCAGGGGAGGAAACTGGGGATCAGGTCATCCAGTCTCAGGTGAGGTGGAGTGTGGCGGTTGTGAGGACCTAGCATCCAGGGTAGGAAGCAGTGGGGATCAGGTCACCCAGTTACAGGTGAGGTGGGGAATGCAGGGTGTGAGGACCTGGCATCCAGGGGAGGAAACTGGGGATCAGATCACCCTGTCTCAGGTGAGGTGGAAGATGTGAGGACCTAGCATCCAGGGGAGGAAACTGGGATCAGATCACCCAGTCTCAGGTGAGGTGGGGAGTGGAGGGTGTGAGGACCTAGCATCCAGGGGAGGAAACTGGGGATCAGATCACCCAGTCTCAGGTGAGGTGGGGAGTGGAGGGTGTGAGGACCTAGCATCCAGGGGAGGAAACTGGGGATCAGATCACCCAGTCTCAGGTAAGGTGGGAATGGAGGGTGTGAGGACCTAGCATCCAGGGGAGGAAACTGGGGATCAGATCACCCAGTCTCAGGTGAGGTGGGGAGTGGAGGTTGTGAGGACCTAGCATCCAGGGGAGGAAACAGTGGGGATCAGATCACCCCGTCTCAGGTGAGGTGGGAGTGGAGGGTGTGAGGACCTAGCATCCAGGGGAGGAAACAGTGAGGATCAGATCACCCAGTTTCAGGTCAGGTGGGGAGTGGAGGGTGTGAGGACCTAGCATCCAGGGGAGGATGCAGTAGGGATCAGATCACCCAGTTAGAGGTGAGGTGGAGAGTGGAGGGTGTGAGGACCTAGCATCCAGGGGAGGAAACTGGGGATCAGATCACCCAGTCTCAGGTGAGGTGGGGAGTGGAGGGTGTGAGGACCTAGCATCCAGGGGAGGAAACTGAGGATCAGATCACCCAGTCTCAGGTGAGGTGCAGAGTGGAGGTTGTGAGGACCCAGCATCCAGGGGAGGATACAGTGGGGATCAGATCACCCCATCTCAGGTGAGGTGGGAAGTGGAGGGTGTGAGGACCTAGCATCCAGGGGAGGAAACAGTGAGGATCAGATCACCCAGTTTCAGGTCAGGTGGGGAGTGGAGGGTGTGAGGACCTAGCATCCAGGGGAGGATGCAGTGGGGATCAGATCACCCAGTTAGAGGTGAGGTGGAGAGTGGAGGGTGTGAGGACCTTGCATCCATGGGAGGAAACTTGGGATCAGATCACCCAGTCTCAGGTGAGGTGGGGAGTGGAGGGTGTGAGGACTCTAGCATCAGGGGAGGAAGAGTGGGGATCAGATCACCCAGTCTCAGGTAGGGTGGGGGATGGATGGTGTATGGACCTAGTAACCAGGGGGAGGAACAGTGGGGAGTCAGATCACCCAGTCTCAGGTGAGGTGCAGAGTGGAGGGTGTGAGGACCTAGCATCCAGGGGAGGAAACAGTGGGGATCAGATCACCCAGTCTCAGGTGAGGTGGGGAGTGGAGGGTGTGAGGACCTAGCATCCAGGGGAGGAAACAGTGGGGATCAGATCACCCAGTCTCAGGTGAGGTGGAGAGTGGAGGGTGTGAGGACCTAGCATCCATGGGAGGAAACTGGGGATCAGATCACCCAGTCTCAGGTGAGGTGGGGAGTGCAGGGTGTGAGGACCTGGCATCCAGGGGAGGAAACTGGGGATCAGATCACCCAGTCTCAGGTGAGGTGGGGAGTGGAGGGTGTGAGGACCTGGCATCCAGGGGAGGAAACTGGGGATCAGATCACCCAGTCTCAGGTGAGGTGGGGAGTGGAGGGTGTGAGGACCTAGCATCCAGGGGAGGAAACAGTGGGGATCAGATCACCCAGTCTCAGGTGAGGTGGGGAATGCAGGGTGTGAGGACCTAGCATCCAGGGGAGGAAACAGTGGGGATCAGATCACCCAGTCTCAGGTGAGGTGGGGAGTGGAGGGTGTGAGGACCTAGCATCCAGGGGAGGAAGCAGTGGGGATCAGATCACCCAGTCTCAGGTGAGGTGGGGAGTGGAGGGTGTGAGGACCTAGCATCCAGGGGAGGAAACTGGGGATCAGATCACCCAGTCTCAGGTGAGGTGGGGAGTGGAGGGTGTGAGGACCTAGCATCCAGGGGAGGAAACTGGGGATCAGATCACCCAGTCTCAGGTGAGGTGGGGAGTGGAGGGTGTGAGGACCTAGCATCCAGGGGAGGAACACTGGGGATCAGATCACCCAGTCTCAGGTGAGGTGGGGAGTGGAGGGTGTGAGGACCTAGCATCCAGGGGAGGAAACAGTGGGGATCAGATCACCCAGTTTCAGGTGAGGTGGGGAGTGGAGGGTGTGAGGACCTAGCATCCAGGGGAGGATGCAGTGGGGATCAGATCACCCAGTTACAGGTGAGGTGGAGAGTGGAGGGTGTGAGGACCTTGCATCCATGGGAGGAAACTGGGGATCAGATCACCCAGTCTCAGGTGAGGTGAGGAGTGGAGGCTGTGAGGACCTAGCATCAACGGGAGGAAACTGCTGATCAGATCACCCAGTCTCAGGTAAGGTGGGAAATGGAGGGTGTGACAACCTAGCATCCAGGGGAGGAAACTGGGGATCAGATCACCCAGTCTCAGGTGAGGTGCAGAGTGGAGGTTGTGAGGACCCAGCATCCAGGGGAGGATACAGTGGGATCAGATCACCCAGTCTCAGGTGAGGTGGGAGTGGAGGGTGTGAGGACCTAGCATCCAGGGGAGGAACAGTGGGGATCAGATCACCCAGTCTCAGGTGAGGTGGGGAGTGGAGGGTGTGAGGACCTAGCATCCAGGGGAGGAAACTGGGGATCAGATCACCCAGTCTCAGGTGAGGTGGGGAGTGAGGGTGTGAGGACCTGGCATCCAGGGGAGGAAACTGGGGATCAGATCACCCAGTCTCAGGTGAGGTGGGGAGTGGAGGGTGTGAGGACCTGGCATCAGGGAGGAAACTGGGGATCAGATCACCCAGTCTCAGGTGAGGTGGGGAGTGGAGGGTGTGAGGACCTGCATACAGGGGAGGAAACAGTGGGGATCAGATCACCCAGTCTCAGGTGAGGTGGGGAGTGGAGTGTGTGGACCTAGTAACCAGGGGAGGAACAGTGGGGAGCAGATCACCCAGTCTCAGGTTAGGTGGGAGTGGAGGGTGTGTGGACCTAGTACCCAGGGGAGGAAACAGTGGGGAGCAGATCACCCAGTCTCACGTGAGGTGGGGAGTGGAGGGTGTGAGGCCCTAGCATCCAGGGGAGGAACTGGGGATCAGATCACCCAGTCTCAGGTGAGGTGGGGAGTGGAGGGTGTGAGGACCTAGCATCCAGGGGAGGAAACAGTGGGGATCAGATCACCCAGTCTCAGGTGAGGTGGGAGTGGAGGGTGTGAGGACCTAGCATCCAGGGGAGGAAACAGTGGGATCAGATCACCCAGTCTCAGGTGAGGTGGGGAGTGGAGGGTGTGAGGACCTAGCATCCAGGGGAGGAAACTGGGGATCAGATCACCCAGTCTCAGGTGAGGTGGAGAGTGGAGGGTGTGAGGACCTAGCATCCAGGGGAGGAAACTGGGGATCAGATCACCCAGTCTCAGGTGAGGTGGGGAGTGGAGGGTGTGAGGACCTAGCATCCAGGGGAGGAAACTGGGATCAGATCACCCAGTCTCAGGTGAGGTGGGGAGTGGAGGGTGTGAGGACCTAGCATCCAGGGGAGGAAACTGGGGATCAGATCACCCAGTCTCAGGTGAGGTGGGAGTGGAGGGTGTGAGGACCTAGCATCCAGGGGAGGAAACAGTGGGATCAGATCACCCAGTCTCAGGTAGGGTGGGAGTGGAGGGTGTGTGGACCTAGTAACCAGGGGAGGAAACAGTGGGATCAGATCACCCAGTCTCAGGTAGGTGGGGAGTGGAGGGTGTGAGGACCTAGCATCCAGGGGAGGAAACTGGGGATCAGATCACCCAGTCTCAGGTGAGGTGGGGAGTGGAGGGTGTGAGGACCTAGCATCCAGGGGAGGAAACTGGGATCAGATCACCCAGTCTCAGGTGAGGTGGGGAGTGGAGGGTGTGAGGACCTGGCATCCAGGGGAGGAAACTGGGGATCAGATCACCCAGTCTCACGTGAGGTGGGGAGTGGAGGGTGTGAGGACCTAGCATCCAGGGGAGGAAACAGTGGGGATCAGATCACCCAGTCTCAGGTGAGGTGGGGAATGCAGGGTGTGAGGACCTAGCATCCAGGGGAGGAAACAGTGGGGATCAGATCACCCAGTCTCAGGTGAGGTGGGGAGTGGAGGGTGTGAGGACCTAGCATCCAGGGAGGAAACTGGGGATCAGATCACCCAGTCTCAGGTGAGGTGGGGAGTGGAGGGTGTGAGGACCTAGCATCCAGGGGAGGAAACTGGGGATCAGATCACCCAGTCTCAGGTGAGGTGGGAGTGGAGGGTGTGAGGACCTAGCATCCAGGGGAGGAAACAGTGGGATCAGATCACCCAGTCTCAGGTAAGGTGGGGAGTGGAGGGTGTGAGGACCTAGCATCCAGGGGAGGAAACTGGGGATCAGATCACCCAGTCTCAGGTGAGGTGGGGAGTGGAGGGTGTGAGGACCTAGCATCCAGGGAGGAAACGTGGGATCAGATCACCCAGTCTCAGGTGAGGTGGGAGAGTGAGGGTGTGAGGACCTAGCATCCAGGGAGGAAACTGGGGATCAGATCACCCAGTCTCAGGTGAGGTGGGAGTGGAGGGTGTTGAGGACCTAGCATCCAGGGGAGGAAACTGGGGATCAGATCACCCAGTCTCAGGTAGGTGGGGAGTGGAGGGTGTGAGGACCTAGCATCCAGGGGAGGAAACAGTGGGATCAGATCACCCAGTCTCAGGTGAGGTGGGAGATGGAGGGTGTGAGGACCTAGCATCCAGGGGAGGAAACTGGGGATCAGATCACCCAGTCTCAGGTGAGGTGGGGAGTGGAGGGTGTGAGGACCTAGCATCCAGGGGAGGAAACTGGGGATCAGATCACCCAGTCTCAGGTGAGGTGAGGAGTGGAGGGTGTGAGGACCTAGCATCCAGGGGAGGAAACTGGGGATCAGATCACCCAGTCTCAGGTGAGGTGGGGAGTGGAGGGTGTGAGGACCTAGCATCCAGGGGAGGAAACTGGGGATCAGATCACCAGTCTCAGGTGAGGTGGGGAGTGGAGGGTGTGAGGACCTAGCATCCAGGGGGAGAAACAGTGGGGATCAGATCACCCAGTCTCAGGTGAGGTGGGGAGTGGAGGTGTGAGGACCTAGCATCCAGGGGAGGAAACAGTGGGATCAGATCACCCAGTCTCAGGTAGGTGGGGAGTGGAGGGTGTGAGGACCTAGCATCCAGGGGAGGAAACTGGGGATCAGATCACCCAGTCTCAGGTGAGGTGGGGAGTGGAGGGTGTGAGGACCTAGCATCCAGGGGAGGAACTGGGGATCAGATCACCCAGTCTCAGGTGAGGTGGGGAGTGGAGGGTGTGAGGACCTAGCATCCAGGGGAGGAAACTGGGGATCAGATCACCCAGTCTCAGGTAGGGTGGGGAGTGGAGGGTGTGAGGACCTAGCATCCAGGGGAGGAAACAGTGGGATCAGATCACCCAGTCTCAGGTGAGGTGGGGAGTGGAGGGTGTGAGGACCTAGCATCCAGGGGAGGAAACAGTGGGGATCAGATCACCCAGTCTCAGGTGAGGTGGGGAGTGCAGGGTGTGAGGACCTAGCATCCAGGGGAGGAAACATGGGGATCAGATCACCCAGTCTCAGGTAAGGTGGGGAGTGGAGGGTGTGAGGACCTAGCATCCAGGGGAGGAAACTGGGGATCAGATCACCCAGTCTCAGGTAGGGTGGGGAGTGGAGGGTGTGAGGACCTAGCATCCAGGGGAGGAAACAGTGGGATCAGATCACCCAGTCTCAGGTGAGGTGGGGAATGGAGGGTGTGAGGACCTAGCATCCATGGGAGGAAACTGGGGATCAGATCACCCGTCTCAGGTAAGGTGGGGAGTGGAGGAGTGTGAGGACCTAGTCCAGGGGAGGAATTGGGGATCAGATCACCCAGTCTCAGGTGAGGTGGAGGAGGGGTGTGAGGACCTAGCATCCAGGGAGGATAACAGTGGGGATCAGATCACCCAGTCTCAGGTGAGGGTGGGGAGTGGCAGGGTGTGAAGGACTGGCAACCAGGGGAGGAAACTGGGGATCAGATCACCCAGTCTCAGGTGAGGTGGGGAGTGGAGGTGTGTGAGGACTAGCATCCAGGGGAGGAAACAGTGGGATCAGATCACCCAGTCTCAGGTGAGGTGGGGAGTGGAGGGTGTGAGGACCTAGCATCCAGGGGAGGAAACAGTGGGGTCAATCAGACAGTCTCAGGTGGGG
>CM030328.1:239193241-239221440 GCA_002915635.3 Ambystoma mexicanum
CATGGCCAACTAGGGATGACCATGGTTCGGCCAAGGCATTTACTGATGTCATCTGCGGTTTCTCTGGGTGCCATCAAGGGTTGGGCATGGTTTGGCCAAGGTATTTACTGATGTTACCTGTGTGTTCTCCATAATCAAATAGGGATGACCATGGTTTAGCCAAGGAATTCACTGATGTTATCTGTGGTTTATCCATGCCCAACTAGGGATGACCATGGTTTTGCCAAGGTATCTACTGATGTTATCTGTAGATTCTGAGTGGTCAACAAGAGATGACCCTGGTTTGATCTAAATCTTTGAAGATGCACTAAATGAAGTCCTCCACCCGCCTTACCCCCCACCTGGAAATGATGTTTTGTGGTCCTTGGTTGGGCCACAAGGAATGGTCAGAATGGCTGTTATGACTATGCAGGCAGAGTGTGACCCTTTAGAACCTTATTTACGGCCCTCCAAGTCACCTGAGTTTAGTGATGAATTCTTGCCTGGACTAAAGGCCCTTTTTGTCTTTGCATCCTTACACCTGCAGTTTTACTTCTATTTGTGATATATTTTCAGTCCCATAATACAGACATATCAAAGGTAGTGCCATTACTAGGCAATGTACAGCAATAAATAAAAGGGGCTCCTCAAAACTCATGTTTTATACAAAGAAAATGCATGCACCGATGCCCCTTCCTCCCACACATCCGCACAGGCCGCCTGGCACAGTCTGAGACTTGGGTGGTGCATTCGGTCCCCCCATCGCAATCCGTTGTGCACCCCTGATGTTGGCTCTTTGCAGAGCCCACACAGGCACTTCCTTATCTAGTTGGAACTGGATGAGGGTCTCGCAGACACCTTAATATGTGTGCGCGTTGTGCGTGTGTGCATGTCCATGGAAGTTGAGCCTGGCTGGCCAACTCTAATTCCCTGTCTGCCCAAACTTTGAAAGGGGCAGGGATAACCTCCTGCCCTGCTGCAGGCATATCTCAGGGCACTCTTTCCGCAGATGAATTTCCTGAAACTTACCTGGAAGCCGTGGAAGCCATGTGACATCCCTAAAGATCCTGGACCTGCCGCATCCAGGATGCTCCTGACTGTGGCACTCTGCCTCCTCATGCCCTTGGCGCCCACATTCCCTGATCTCTGAAGATTCTGGACCTGCCGCATCCGGGAACCTCCTGACTGTGGCACTCTGCCTCTTCACGCCCTTGGCGCCCACATTCCCTGCTCTCTGAAGATCCTGGACCTGCCGCATCCGGGATGCTCCTGACTGTGGCACTCTGCCTCTTCACGCCCTTGGTGCCCACATTCCCTGATCTCAACTCTGGCTAGAACAATGGTCTCTGCAGACTTTTGGCATAGCCCTGCAGCTTCCAGGAATGTTGCTACTGTAAAGTCTGGAGGGGGGTATCTGTACTCCTGCCCTCTATATGGCAGAGTAGAAGCACAGGGCACCCCAGCCAATGTTCTCTATAGCGAAGGACTAGCAATCAAGGCTTAACCTCTCATGAGGTGATGCAGGCTGGTTCTTAAGTACAGTGTAATCTCCAGCCCCCCACAAAGGAATGTCCACACACTATGTTATGTGCTAACAAAGTTCTTTATATAAAAATAAGGTTCAAGATATATACATCAATTAATAACACACTTTGTACTCTGGCAATTCTAATATGGCAAATATATACAATGTCTACGTGGTACCACACTTAGCTATTCACTCCTTTAAAATGCATCAACTGCTGACAGTTATAATGTCATACACATCAAGCAGTAATGTGCATCCACATAGGACATAGGAAGGAAGACAAGTTAGGTTAAACAATGGTAGAATGCTAACCCCCTCTACCTAGGGGCAGTTCTGAGTGAGGATCCCCCAACTGGGCAACCTGTAATAAAGTGTATTAACAAGCCCAGTCCGTATATGTTTAAATAGTCTTGTTTCCTGGTCAAAACTGTTCCACTAGCCCAATGTACTTGAGTTAGCAGAGTTTCTTCGACAGTTCATCGATGGATCCCTCGAGGGTGGACTCCCTTTAAATCAGGAGCCACAGGGTGTTGAGATTCCTCAAAGAAATTTGAACACTGGCATTGAGACTGCCACTTTGATCTTCGCGGTGCTTGTCGACGATCGTTCGAGGACATCCTGGGAAGATGAGGTGTGCGGTGCACCTTGATATAAAGAGTTCGGTGCCGCAATGAAGACTCCATGAAGAACGTGGGCCTGGCAGTGGGGCATCGAGGGTTGTCGTTGGATGTCAGCGTCAGCGATCGGGACTCAACCACGGCTGCACTTTGGATCTTCACTTGTCGTAGTCTTTGTGGACTTTGGGTTGGTGAGAAACCCACTGGCGGATTCTCCTTGGTCGTCAACGACCTTGACTTTCTCCAGCAGGACAAAGCGGTCGACGGTGATGGCAAGGGAGCTCTTAGTTTAAATGTTCTTAGGCAAAGGTGGAGCGTTGCGGCTCCGGTCATTGCAGCATTGTGTCAAGCTGTCCCCGCTTCTGGGCAACACGACTCGAATGGCTTCCAGCAGTTACAGAAATCCTCCGAACCCCGGTCGACGGAAATGGACTTTCGAAGGCCTAGATGTCTGGGTGCTTTACTTCAAGATTTCTCGGCGGACCCCATCTCCGACCGACAGTCTTTCGGGTCTGGCTTCCAGGGTGACTTGATGAAGATCAGCTTCTACATAATGTTCCCTCGTAGCTCGGGGAGAGGTCTCCTAGCCAGGTCCTCTCTTGGATCAGTCCGTGACAGACTTGACAGCTTTCAGATCGGGTCAAAGGAAAGCAGCAGCACTTCTTCCAGCTGGGCTTCAAGGATAAGGAGCTTCAAGTTTCAACTTCAGCTTCTGAACAATTTGGTAAGTGAGAGTTCCCCAGATATACATATCTGTCCCTCATTCACACTGCTGAGCAAAGCTCAGTCAGTCAATCAGTCAGAAGGGCATTCATGCAGGCAGCCAATCAGGCTCACAGTGCATTCAGGCCATTCACTTCCACCCAGACACCCATAACAAGGAATGTGGATTGGGCAAGCACCCAGCCTTTCAGCACATCACACTGCATTCATGTCAGTTTCTGGCAGGGCTGTCTCATTCATTGTGTCACACACACAGATACCAGACACCCACAATATGGAATACATATTGGTCACGCACCCTATTCACCCTGGCCCACCCCAAGGGTGTACCCACAACATATAGTCACTGGGAAGATTCCAGCCAGTGGCCTTGACTTTCCCACAATAACATATATGGTTCTTCCACCTACCAGCTATTCAGAGGAAGGGGCAGTCAGGGCTTCCCAGGACTTTCAGAAAACAAGGTAACCGGTAATAGAAACCATGAGGCCACAAGAGCCATCTTGTCTCCTATCAGGAATCTAATGATTCCTATGGCAAGGCCTGGGTATCCCAAAATGGAGGATACTCAGCACACCTGTCAAATTCAGCATGGAGCTGCACCAGCCTATACCCTGCTCTGTGAGCCACACAAAGGTGCCCGAAAACATACACTACGGGTACAGGGTTGTACCCCACCCATGGGTGCCATCAGGGTATCCCAAGAGTCTCTGTTCACCACAACCAAAAAGAGGAACAGCTGCACTGCCAGGAGTCCCACATGGACTCCTGTGCAGAAAACGACACAGAACCCACATAATACGGGAGTACAGGGCAAGGACATGGCAGCCCTGTCCCTCCAATGCATTTCCAGCATCACAGCTACATAGCCTGAAGTGGACCACTGCTCCTGTGTGGCATCTTGCTGATCTGCCCGACACACCTGGTGCACTGTGGAACATCCTCGCTCAGATCTCTGCCATGGGACTGCTCTGCAGCCTGTCCTGAACACCCTGACGAGAGCCACTTGTGGCTGTCATTCCACTGTCCCCTGTATACCGCCTTGCTTCGGCTGCAATGCCCTCACAGAGCCACTGGTGGCTGCCATTCCACTGTGTCCTGTATACCGCCTTGCTGTGGCTGCAATGCCCACACGGAGTCACTGGTGGCTGTCATTCCACTGTCCCCTGTATACTGCCTTGGTTCGGCTGCAATGTCCTCACAGAGCCACTGGTGGCTGTCATTCCACTGTGTCCTGTATACCGCCTTGCTTTGGCTGCAATGCCCTCATGGAGCCACTGGTGGCTGTCATTCCACTGTCCCCTGTATACCGCCTTGCTACGCTGCAATGCCTTCACAGAGCCACTGGTGGCTGTCATTCCACTGTCCCCTCTATACCGCCTTGCTTTGGCTGCAATACCCTCACAGAGCCACTGGTGGCTGTCATTCCACTGTCCCCTGTATACCGCCTTGCTGCGCTGCAATGCCCTCACCGAGCCACTATCTCCTGTATACCGCCTTGCTACAGCTGTTCTGACCTCACAGAGCCACTGGTGCTTTCATTCCACTGCCCAAAACTATACCGCCTTGCTTCGGCTGCAATGCCCTCACAGAGCCACTGGTAGCTGCCATTCCACTGTGTCCTGTATACCGCCTTGCTGTGGCTGCAATGCCCTCACAGAGTCACTGGTGGCTGTCATTCCACTGTCCCCTGTATACCGCTTTTCTGCGGCTGCTCTGCCCTCACAGAGTCACTGGTGGCTGTCATTCCACTGTCCCCTGTATACCGCTTTGCTTCAGCTGCAATGCCTTCACAGAGCCACTGGGGCTGTTATTCCACTGTCCCCTGTATGCCGTCTTGCAGCGGCTGCAATGCCCTCTGATACACGAGTTGCCTTATCAGGGATCTGCAACCTTTGGCTATCCCTCTGAAGGTTTTGGACTACAACTCCCATGATCCCTCGCCGTAGATGATACTGGCTAGTACTGACTTGATTTGTAGTCCAAAACACCTCAACAGACTACAACGTTTGCCCAGCCCTGACCTAAGGGGCCTCTAATAGTGCTCATCCTATCTCCCTCATCCTGCCACCCTCTAGGACTCTGTTGGCAGACTCTGGGACTGGAGCAGGCACCTGAGCTAGGCCCAACCCCCTGCTCCCACGACTGCTGGGCTTCCTCACAGCACCCATCAGCCCGGGAAGCCCTCTCTGGGTCTTCAGCCCTCCACCCTGTTGCTGGCGTTCATCTTCAGGGTCTCTGGCTCTGTGAGCCTCCCTGACTGGAACTCTTTTCTTCATTTGTCTTGAGGTCCTGCTCTGCAGCCATCCTCCTCAGGGCTTCTGTCCATCAGACTTGACCCTGGGCCTCTTCTGGGGGGGTACCGAGAATCTTCAGGGCAGTGAGGCCGCCTCTTCTCCTATGGCACACAATTCATACTTACCTGCATGTTCACTCTTAGAGGGGGTGGCCTACATACATTGCCCTGTTAAACTGATTAGGAAAACAATTACCATCTAAACTTAATCTACGTTTTAAAAGACTTTCCAAACTTGGTAATTTTGTCTTTTTCTATTGTAAACCCGCATTTCCTGTGGGTTTCATTATGTGCATGGGCTATCTGTCACGTTTTGTTCGACCGGCCTGTTTGTTCATTGTCCTCTCTCTATGTTCGTTTCACTTTGCTGCGTGGGTTTTGGCACGCAGAGTGTCTAGTAGATACATGGTAGGCTCCACCAGCAGGGGGAGTAGGGCTGTGTCTGAGGTGATTTCACCTCATGACCGGCACAAGCACCCCTGCTGGTGGAGAAAAGTGGAAAATCCCTGGGGAGTTTAAGAACCCGAGGCTCGCAAGGGGGAGAGCGCCTGGAGATACAAGGAGGGAAGGGAGCTCCAGACCGACACAGAGGGCACGCAGGCCCTCGGTTGTGTCAGGGCCGCCCCGCCACCCGTTGGCCATCTGCCGTTCTAGGCCAGCATTCCTCTCTCCCCCACCCGGGGTCGAGAGTGTGGGCCGGGGTACGGTATATCTGAAGGAGCACTCAGCGGGTGCTTCACCCGGCCCGCCCCCGCTCATGTGAGAAAGAGCTGAGTCGGGCCTCGCTCTGCGTCTTTACAGTCAGCTAGGAAAGGCAAAAGAGTGAAAAAAGGGACACCGTTCCCTGCATGTGCCGGCTGGCGGTAACACGTGGGCGGTGGAGGATCAGCCGGAACAGTATTATTGTCCGCGCCTGTCCCGGCGGTGCTGAGAGGCTGTTCTCTGTCAGTCGCTCCGTGGGGCTGTGGCGATGATTTAACTCACCTTATAACGAGGTGGGTTTGGCCGACTCAGAGTACTTTATTCGTAAGGCACCGTGGTGCCCTGAGGGGGTTTGTTCACCCTTGTAGTTGAAAGGTTCCGCGTATTTTCCAGAAGCCCGCCTTGGTCTGGTGGTTAGGTTTGGAACAGTTCGATCTCTCATGGTTTTATCTGCACTGGGGAGAAAGAGGGTTTCCTAGTTCAAAATAGAGGTGGATTACGGCCCAGTATCCGGACTGGGTGATTGTTTATTGTTGTGTTAAGTGTTGTACATCCCTGTGACATTCTGTCGCTATCAGCAGTAAGGAGACGCTGGTCCGACCTATTTAAGTATTTATTTACCAAATGTGAGTGCGTTAATTCTCAAGGAGATCCCACTGATCTATTTAATTATTTATTTACCAACTGTGAATGCACCGGTTCTCCAGTGAACCCACTGAGCTATTTAAGTATTTAGTTACCAAATGTGAATGCATTTATTCTCAAGGTGATCCCACTGTATCTACTTCAATATTATGATAGCTAATGTGAAAGTGTTGACACCAAAAAGGGATGCAAGGAGAAATGTAAACTATTCTTTTCTGGCAAGTACTAGCAGAGAGCTAATCTGTAAGGAGCAAAGTATGTAAGAAGTATACCGAGGATTGGTTTGACAGTTTTCTATTGCATAAACATAAGCGGCCCACGCTTATTATAAGAAGTAAGGCTGCGTCTGTTTATTAAACCAGGGGCACCAGTATATGTGTCCGTCCTCTAGGCTGATCCACATTAGACTCTCAAGAGGGTCCATCCAAAGTGCCCCTGGGTTTTCATTGCTTTTGCAGTAAGGTGTTGCACTCCTAGGCTCAGGTCTCCTACAGGTTGTGGCTCAATAATTCCTACAGATAAAAAGGGGAGAAACACCTTACACTTTCAGAGGCACTGCTGCGATACCAGGGGGGACTTTACCAACAGGAACTTTGATCAAAGTCTTAGTGGTTATTTACACAAAGTCAACATGGTGCATGAATATCTGTTACACTGGGTACGAGCTGAAGGGCTTAGCCCCGAGGCCTGTTTCATCATAGGTGATGTCCCATTACACATTACAAAAGATGAAGTATTAGCCATTACTAGTCCCTTAGAATCTATCACTGGTAAAGTGAAAAGTGTGGGCTGCATACCATGGGCCGGATACCAAATGTTATATGCTACGTTATGGTGGAGTTTCTCTTACAGGTAAAACCTTGCCCACAGAAATCCAAGGCAGGGAACCTGCGTTTACTTGCCCTAGATGCATGGCCCGGAATACCTCTCTGCCCAGAAGCTACGACCCCCACCAAGGATGCCATTTTCATTGCTGTTGCGGTGGCTGAAGCAGTTAGAGTGACTATGGAGCGTCAAACATTGCCACTCTTGATTAGTTAACATGGGGACTACACACGTTTGCGACCCTTTTCAGTTGAAAAACCCAAGCCCAAAGGAGAAGAGGGTTATGAAGTATGGGCCGACCTCGCTCAATTTATACTACATGACTGGAAATTGTCAGATCAAGAAAAGAGGAGACGAGTGATAGAGGCATTGCGAGGACCTTCACTACAGATGGTACAGTCCCTGCGCGTACTAAGTCCTGATCCGACTTACTTACAAGTGATGGATGCACTAGAAGGTGCGTTTGGCACTACCGAGCCTGAGGAAGATTTGATGATGAGGTTCCATGCCACCTCTATGAAGCTGGGAGAGAAATTATCTGAGTTCCTGGTGAGGATTGAACGCATTTTGTGCCTAGCACATCATAGAGGAGGAGTAGAGACTTCCCAGTTTAACAGGTGTCGTTTGGAGCAGATACTTAGGGGAGCTAAAGACGCTGCCATTCCCATCCTCCAACTGAGACTGCGTGAAAAACTAGACACACCTCCTTCCTATGAAGATCTACTCAGGTCAATAATAGCTTTGGAAGAAGAAACCAGCGATGTCAATGCCCTGAGTCACCCTGTTCAAAGCAAGATCCCAGCACCCCACCATGGTATTACTCAGCAGAAACAGATTGAGGAGCTGCAACAACTGGTAAGGAAACTACAGATCCAGCTGCTACCCAGAGATAATCAAATGCAAATCAACAGCAAGGAAGAGGTGTTTTCCCCTCATCACGTGAACGAGAACACCAGGTATTTAGACGAGCTCAAGAGCCTCGAGAGTATCTAACCAAATCATCTGCACCTTTACTGCCATGGGGATTTTGCCATCGTTGTGGGGATGACAGTCACTCAACTTGTCTGTGTGACCAAGACCAAGACTATGCCCGAGAAGCTGCTTGATTTACTGCACTGAAAACAACTCCAGCCTGAGCATTGTCGGGAAACGCAAAGGAGGTTGTAGCAGAGGAGCAGCTAGAACCTCGAACACAGGAGTAAACTCCACTGTCAATAACTCAGGTACAACCCTATGGACACACAATGCTGAATTACTAACAACCAAGCACCAAATTAAGGCTCAGGAGGGTCCCACAGCTGACCATCTCCGACAAGTCCAGGAGCTCTGCAACTCTATGAGAATGTCACCAGCAACCTGCAACAGACTGCGAACTCATGCTTGTTTTCCCAGAGGCATTCCTGCAGGACTGATCAGGCTACCCATGACCATCCCAGTTGAACTTGAAGGGAGAAGGATTACAGCACTACTGGATCGTGGCTCCCAGGTCACTATTATCTATGAGCCCTACTATCGTCACCATATGTCACATGTGCCCTTAGAACCACTGGAGGGGCTAAATCTGATGGGGGTCAGAGATGCCGCCTACCGATATCTGGGGTTCATCTGCGTGAAGATCCACCTAAATCAAGAGGTGGCTGGTGTAAGCACCACTTTCACTGCCCTGGCATTAGCGTGCACCATCAAAACCCGTATCCTGAGGTGCCTCTGGTCATGGGCACCAACTCTCCCTTGTTTGGTACCCTCGCCAGGATGTGTATGGAGGTGGCAGGTCTGCAATTTGCACATTCTCTTCTGATGCACCCAGCTTGCCAACAGGTCTACCTTAAGAAAAGCATGGAGAAGGTGGCGCAACCGGACGGGCCCGTGGAAGAGGTGACCGCCACTAACCACAGTCAACTTGACATACTGCCAGGACAGACAATAATGGTGCCTTAGCATGTACACCTCCAATGTCAAAACCTCTACAGGAGATTGGTGATGGAGGTTCCTGAAGGTGAAGAACTGCCTGGAGGCCTGATGGTCCATCATACACTGATCAGGGATACCGGCCCAGGAGTGACCGCGTTAGAGTCCCTATCACTAATGTCACTGATAAAACTGCATCTACCTGGAGGACGGACAATCGCACAGTTCCACATTGCTGACTCAGTGGCACAGACGGCTGGAACCCGAAGCACATATCCTCCCTTGGATGTTGCCAAGATAAACTTTGGGGAATCCCTGTTGTCGGAACGTGAACAAAATCATCCACAAGACCAACTGGCCCTTAAGGCAGATGTGTTTTCAACCCGTGACTGGGACTTGGGTGAAGCAAAGGGAGTGCAGCACCAAATCCGTCTGAACGATGTCACACCCTTTTGGAGACAGATCGCGAAGGCTGGCACCTGCAGATGTGGAGGACGTCCGGCGTCATCTTGAAGAATTGCAGCAGGCAGGTATAATCCAGGAGTCGAGAAGCCCCAATGCCTCCCCCTTAGGGACAAGGGTTTTTGAAGGAGAAGGGGGTGAGTGTAAACCCACAGTTCCTGTGGGTTTCATTATGTGCATGGGCTATGTGTCACATTTTGTTCGACCGGCCTGTTTTTTTATTGTCCTCTCTCTATGTTCGTTTCACTTTGCTGCGTGGGATTTGGTGTGCAGAGTTGCCAGTAGAGACATGGTAGGCTCCTCCAGCAGGGGAAGCGGGGCTGTCTCTGAGGTGATTTCACCTCATGACCGGCGCAAGCCCCCCTGCTGGTGGAGATAAGTGGATAATCCCCAGGAAGCTTAAGAGGCCGAGGGTCTCGTGAGGGGGAGAACGCCTGGAGATACAAGGAGGGAAGGGAGCTCTAGACCGACATGGAGGGGACCCAGGCCCTTGGTTGTGTCAGGGACTCCCTGCCACCCGTAAGCCATCCGCCTTTCTTGGCCAGCATTCCTCTCTCCCCCACCCGGGGTCGAGAGAGTGTGTCAGAGTACGGTATATCTGAAGGAGCCCTTGGAAGGTGCGTCACCCGGCCCGCTCCCGCGAGAATGAGTGGAGTCGGATCTCGCGCTGCGTCTTTACAGTCAGATAGGAAAGGGGAAAGAGTGAAAAAAGGGACACTGTTCCCTGCATGTGCCGGCTGGCGGTAACACGTGGGCGGTGGAGGATCAGCAGGAAAAGTATTATTATTCGCGCATGTCCCGGTGGCTCGGAGAGGCTGCTCTCTGTCAGTCACTCTGCAGGGCTGTCGCATTATAATGAGTACTGTATTTGTAAGGCACCGTGGTGCTCTGAGGGGGTTTGTTCACCCTTGTAGTTGAAAGGTCCTGCATATTTTCCAGAGGCTAGTCTTGGTCCACGGGTTAGGTTTGGTGTAGTTCCATCTCTCACAGTTTTAGTTGCACGGGGGGCTCGTCTAGTTCAAAATAGAGGTGGATTATGGCCCGGTTGCCAGACTGGGTGATTGTTGATTGTTGTGTTAAGTGTTGTACGTCCCTGTGACATTCTGTTGCTACCAGCAGTAAGGAGACGCTGGTCCGACCTATTTAAGTATTTATTTACCAAATGTGAATGCGTTCATTCTCAAGGAGATCCCACTGATCTATTTAATTATTTATTTACCAACTGTGAATGCACCGGTTCTCAAGTGAACCCACTGAGCTATTTAAGTATTTAGTTACCAAATGTGAATGCATTTATTCTCAAGGTGATCCCACTGGGCAAACTGCAATATTATTATAGCTAATGTGAAAGCGTTGACACCAAAAAAGGATGTGAGGAGAACTTTAAAGTATTGTTTTCTGGCAAGTACTAGCAGAGAGCTCCTCTGTTAGGAGCAAAGTATGTAATATTACACAAGTGTATCGAGGATTGGTTTGAAAGTTTTCTATTGCATAAACAAAAGCGGTCCACGCTTATTATAAGAAGTAAGGCTGTGTCTCTTTATTAAACCAGGGGCACCAGTATAGCTGTCGGTCCTCTGGGCTGATCGACATTAGACTCTCCAGAGGGTCCATCCAAAGTCCCCCTGGGTTTTCATTGTTTTTGCAGTAAGGTGTTGCACTCCTATGCTCAGGTCTCCTACAGGTTGCAGCTCAATCATTCCTACAGATAAAAAGGGGAGAAACACCTTACACTATGTCACACCCTTTAGCGACTGTGTGCCAGATTGAAACACATTTTCTTGGCGCAAGTGATTTCATGCTCTGGCGCCTGCCATCACTTGCGCCTAAAATATGACGTGCCCTCTGGGCAAAGAGCATCTGAGTGTGCGCATCAGTGGCGCACACATTCAGAAGCCCTTTTCCATCCCCTTTTGTGCATTACGAGATGCGGGTAGAAAAGAAACACACCCCCAGAGCCTGGTGGAAAGGGTGACAGCAGTGGCTGGAACTGCATCGCTATCCCCTAAGAAGGGCGAGACATGTTTCTACTTGTTGCACAGAAAGACGACCTAACAGGGGTGTTTCAGTCAGTGCACGTTCCAGATGCATCTTTTCTGGACAATGTGTACTTGACATCTCCCCCTCGCCCATGCTGTCCTGGGCCCCCCGCTCCCCTTTCCTCCTCGCCCATGCTGTCCTGGGTCCCCCTGCTCCCCTTTCTCTCCCCCTCGCCCATGCTGTCCTGGGCCCCCCCTACCCCACTTTCTCTCCTCCTCGCCCATGCTGTCTGGTCCCCCTGCTCCCTTTCTCTCCCCCTCGCCCATGGTGGTCCTGGCCCCCCCTGCTCCCTTTTCTCTCCTCCTCGCCCATGCTGTCCTGGGTCCCCCTGCTCCCCTTTCTCTCCCCCTCCCATGCTGTCCTGGGCCCCCCTGCTCCCTTTCTCATCCCCTCACCCATGCTGTCCTGGGCCCCCCCTGCTCCCCTTTCTCTTCCCCTCGCCCATGCTGTCCTGGGCCCCCCGCTCCCCTTTCCTCCTCGCCCATGCTGTCCTGGGTGCCCCTGCTCCCCTTTCCTCCTCGCCCATGCTGTCCTGGGCCCCCCGCTCCCCTTTCCTCCTCGCCCATGCTGTCCTGGGTGCCCCTGCTCCCCTTTCCTCCTCGCCCATGCTGTCCTGGGCCCCCCTTCTCCCTTTCTCTCCCCCTCGCCCATGCTGTCCTGGGCCCCCCTGCTCCCCTTGCTCTCCCCCTCGCTCATGCTGTCCTGGGTCCCCCTGCTCCCCTTTCTCTCCCCTCGCCCATGCTGTCCCGAGTCCCCCTGCTCCCTTTCTCTCCCCCTCGCCATGCTGTCCTGGGCCCCCGCTCCCCTTTCCTCCTCGCCCATGCTGTCCTGGGTCCCCTGCTCCCCTTTCTCTCCCCCTCCCATGCTGTCCTGGGCCCCCCTTCTCCCCTTTCTCTCCCCCTCGCCCAAGCTGTCCTGGGCCCCCCCTGCTCCCCTTTCTCTCCCGCCTGCCCATGCTGACCTGGGCCCACCCTGCTCCCCTTTCTCTCCCGCCCACCCATGCTGTCCTGGGTCCCCCTGCACCCCTTTCTCTCCCCCTCGCCCATCCTGTCCTGGGTCCCTCCCTGATCCCCCTTTCTCTCCCCTCCCCAGGCTGTCCTGGGCCACCCTGCTCCCCTTTCTCCCCCCTGCGCCCCATCCTGTCCTGGGCCCCCCCCCTCTCCCCTTTCTCTCCCCCTCCCCGGCTGTCCTGGGGTCTCCCTGCTCCGCTTACTCTCCGCGCCCACCCATTTCTGTCCTGGGCCCCCCTGCTCCCCTTTCTCTTCCCCTCGCCCATGGTGTCCTGGCCCCCCTGCTCCCTTTCTCTCCCCTCGCCCATGCTGTCCTGGGCCCCCCCTACCCCACTTTTCTCTCCTCCTCGCCCATGCTGTCCTGGGCCCCCCTGCTCCCCTTTCTCTCCTCCTTGCCCATGCTGTCCTGGCCCCCCCCCGCTCCCCTTTCTCTCCCCCTCGCCCATGCTGTCTTGGGTTCCCCTGCTCCCCTTTTCTCCCCTCGCCCATGCTGTCCTGGGCCACCCTGCTCCCCTTTCTCTCCTCCTCGCCCATGCTGTCCTGGGTCCCCCTGCTCCGCTTACTCTCCTGCACGCTCATGCTGTCCTGGGCCCCCCCTGCTCCATGCTCCCTTTTCTCTTCCCCTTGCCCATGCTGTCCTGGGTCCCCCTGCTCCCCTTTCTCTCCCCCTCGCCCATGCTGTCCTGGGTCCCCCTGCTCCCTTATCACTCCCGCCTGCCCATGCTGTCCTGGGCCCACCCTGTTCCCCTTTCTCTCCCACCCTCCAAGCTTGTCCTGGGCCTCGCTGCTCCCCTTTCCTCCTCGCCCATGCTGTCCTGGGTCCCCCTGCTCCTCTTTCTCTCCCCCTCGCCCATGCTGTCCTGGGCCCCCCTGCTCCCCTTTCTCTCCCCCTCACCCATGCTGTCCTGGGTCCCCCTGCTCCCCTTTCTCTCCACCTCGCCCATGTTGTCCTGGGCCCCCCTGCTCCCCTTTCTCTCCCGCCCGCCCATGTTGTCCTGGGTCCCACTGCACCCCTTTCTCTCCCGCGCACCCATGATGTCCTCTGTCCCCTTGCTCCCCTTTAACTCCCGCCCGCCCAGCTTGTCTCCTGCTTTACCCTTTCCCTTCAGCTTTAGCTGGCAAATGTTTCCTTTCTCTGATAGTTTAATGGACATTAGCGCCCTTGGCTGGGGTGTCAGCCAATAAGGGGGCTAGGAACACAGGCTGATACTGCCGATCTACCCTGCGTTGCAGCCGCCTGATGGCCGGTTCCCCGCTTGCCATCTTCCCCCCACCGTCCGTCCCCTTTTGAACAGACCCTCCTCCCCCCTTACCTCCTCAATGTGGTGGCGAATGCCATCACCCAGCTGCTGCTTCCGCTCCCCTCCGCTCCGTGATCCAACCATGGAAATGGAAGAGCCTTCCCAATCCATGGCGGCCATCTTTGTGCAGTATTTTCTTCCCATGAACGGGACACCGGGTGGGGCGGTGACCCACTCAATTAAAAGAAAATACTTTTAATTATCCCTGTTCCAGCAGTGGAAAGGGTGCTAATGGCATTAAGTACCCATTCCATGGGCTACGATGGGGGGTTTGGGGGGATAGCATCCCAGGCCCTCGTTAAAGGCCCTTCTTTAATGCCATATAGTGGGATGTTTTCGTGCCATGGCGGCTCGGAATGTTGCAGGATCCTTTAATGCTTAATGATTGGGTGTCGCAGTTTTATGGGGCCCTTTAAGAGCTGTAGGTGAATATATTAGACAATAAATTGATGGTTTTATGTGTGCATAACTCTACCCCTAAGATTTATCCCAGCAATAAAGACCTTCCCGACGCACTCTGTCCTGTAAGGAGGTGTTGTTCTTATTCCATCATTAAATCAGTGCTGGTGCAAATCCCTGAATTGATGGCCGCTCCCACTGCGGGAGGCAGCAAGACTGGGGTCTCTTGGCAAGAGGAGAGATGAATGGGTTTCCTCTGGACTTTGCAGAGCTGAAGCGATGCTGCAGTCGTTGCCATGGAAATCATATCTTGGCAGTGAGGCATCCTGCCCAGGCCGAAGCAAGTGGCTGTCGCCTTAACGTGAATTTCGGGCAAATGTTACCCATTCGGTATGCTGGGTGAATTCTCTGGGTTACAAAACTGGGGCGTGCTGGGAAACACTGGGCATATATCACATATGTATGCTATCTTACATTATCTTATGCTATTTGGTATTTGTATAGCTCCTACTGCCATTGGTATGGCCTCGAAGCGCTGTGAGGATGAAAGCCCTTTGGAATATCACAGCCAGAGGATTGAGATGTGATGAGACGAGTTGTAAAATGTGTGTGTGGGATCTACGTGATTACTGCGTGGCGTAAAAATACCAAATCCGAAAATGTCGAATTAGAAAATCGGGCCGCGCAGTGGCCACATAGATCACTTTCGCCCTCACCCCCATCCCACCACCCGCTTACCTTTTTCGGTGGCACACTTTTGTGTGTGCCACCGACTCCACTCTATCCCTGCGGTGTCAGTTCTCCCGCTAACGTGGGTTGGAGCTGGCGCCACAGGGGCCTTTCTTCATTTTTTTTGTTTTACTTTATTGTCCCCCGCTTTTAATCTCATGGAAGGGGGGACACCGCCCCAGCCCCCGAAGCCCATAATGTGGAACAATGGGAGCGGGGCACACCGCCCCAACCCCAAATCTCATAATGTGGAACAATGGGAGCGGGGCACACCGCCCCAACCCCAGAACCCCATAATGTGGAACAATGGGAGCGGGGGACACCACCCCAACCCCAAATCTCATAATGTGGAACAATGGGAGCGGGGCACACCGCCCCAGACCCCGAAGCCCATAATGTGGAACAATGGGAGCGGGGCACACCGCCCCAACCCCAAATCTCATAATGTGGAACAAAGGGAGCGGGGCACACCGGCTCAACCCCAGAACCTCATAATGTGTAACAATGGGAGCGGGGCACACCGCCCCAACCCCAGAACCCCATAATGTGGAGCAATGGGAGCGGGGGACACCGCCCCAACCCCAGAACCCCATAATGTGGAGCAATGGGAGCGGGGGACACCTCTGCAACCCTCGCTCCCCTTGTTCGACGTTATGGGGTTCGTTTTTTTTCTCCATGCCGAATGCGTAGTAAATGGGCATTCAGCATTTGTTATTCGATTTTTTCCGCCCGAATAGCATGTGTGCATTTATAGCCATAATGAAGGTAGGTAGGGAATGGTTCGGTCCTTAATAGCAGCCCATAATGATCAGGTGAGGGGACGGGTGCTGTGACAAATAGTCAAAGAGTCAGAGGGTTCCTAAGAGTCAGGCTATGTGAACGGATGGAGTGCATTTTGCGGGGGGCTCTATTGGAAGCGCCACTAAGCCGAGGGGAATGTATGTTTAGGGTGGGTGTAGTAAACAGTGTGTATATCACAGATGTTTGTGGCTGTGTGGACCGAACCCCCGGTGGGGTACAGCTGTATTCCCTGGGAAACAGTGAATGAGGGTCTAAATGAAGGAAGACTGAAGCATAGTTAGATTGAGTCCTGAGGAGCATCTAATAAAGGCCTGGTTAAGAAGAGCAATGTCCCACCTCGATAGGCTGCTCGTGTGCATTCTATTTCCCTGAGAGGAGGTGAGCGATAGTTTGTGCACAAATGCGATCCATGCTAAGTTTGTGGGTGAGGTTTTGAGAGACTTCCTGAAGAAGAGGTGGTCTCTATGCCACGAATAGTTAATTGGAGGGAGTACCAGATGGTGGGTGCTTGGACTGAGAAGGAGGAGCCACCAATGCTGGTTAATTTTGTCACTGGAAAGATGAGAAGTGCTGAGCCTGACCTGAGGTTCCCGCTGGGCCTATAGCGTAAACATTTATGTGTAGTGTGTGTGTGCATTTATGATGCAGGTATTACTGTCCTTTTTTGTGCAGAGCTCGATGGGTGATGCACATCGCCTTGAAGGTAGATCGTCACCCGATCGGAAGCCAGTGAAGGACACTGAGGGCGTGGGGTGATGAGTTCTCTTGGAGCTAGAGCTATGAGGAGCCTTGCCGTTGTGTTGTGTACTCATTGGAGTTTCGTTATCTGCGATGCGGCAGCTCCTAGGTATATAGTGCGTTTGCATAGTCTAAGCATGAAAGGATGATAGCTACCATCGCAGAGACTCTGCATGGGAAGGTCAGGTAAGGATAAAGGCGGTGGAGGGTGCAAATGTGTAGGTGACAGCATTTTATCAGAGAGTTGATGCAAGGTGATAGGGTCAGGTCCACGTCCATAATGCATCCACACTTTTTTACAGTGTTGGAGGTGGAGGGAGATGGGCCTAGGGAGGGCGGCCATGGGGTTGCTTGAGGGAAGTAGACAGTCTTCCCACAAAGCATGATCTTGGTTTTGCCAGGAATGAGTAGGAGGCGGTTGGCCTTCATCCAGTATTTGATTTCTGAGGGACATGTTGCGAGATTGGGGGAAGTAGAAGTCTAGCTGTTTGGGATTTTGAAGATGATTTGGGTGTCGTCTGTTTAATTATTGCATTCTAGACCATGGGATAGAATGAGTGCAAGAAGGGGGCTCAGGTAGAGGTTGAAGAGGAGTGGGGAGATTGAGGCACCCCGTGACACTCCACGGTAAACTGGGCGGGGAGCCGAGAAGAATGGAAGAATGCTTACTATTTGGGATCTGTTGGAGAGGAATTCAGGATTGAGTCCCTGATGCTCAGTGTGTGAAGTTTGTCAGTGAGGATGAAGTACTCAATGATGTTGAACGCTGCTGAGAGGTCGAGTACAATTTGTGCGGCAGAGCTTTCTGAGTCTGTGTGTCTTTTAAGATCCCCTCAGATGGAGACTGGGCAGGATTCAGTTCCTCATGCGGGTCTGAAGCCAGATTGGGTGGAGTCGAGGATCTGGTTGAATTCTGAGACGAGGCATAGGTGTGAGTATGCCGCTCGGTTGGTTAATTTAGCTACATATCAGTTGTTTGAGATGGGTCTATAATTGGTCGGGACAAGCGGGTCGACAGAGGTCTTTTTGAGCAGGTGCTTGATGAAGGAGGTTTTGAATTCTGCTGGGAAGGTGCCAGAGGTGAGTGATGTGTTGACGATGGATCTTGCGAAGATGCTGGCGCAGATGGTTGTCAAAATTTATTTTAGCAAAGTATGTATGTATAGGATTTGTAAACCACCCAACTACCTGGGAAGCATCATAGTGCTGTACAAGGGGAACGTAGATCAGAGGACGGGCCTTTGAGGTGTCAGCTGAGGTCACTGCTAACCTAGGTTAGTGACAGAGAGATTACACTGGTAACATTTCATCACAAGAAGGCAGTCAACCATGAAACTGACAATAATTGATCATGACAAGACAGAGGGTCATGCATCTGATCAATGACAACCATAGAGGTCATTTTTCTGATCATTGTTGTTCGGTAAGGCAAATGCTCTTGGACCATGAGAAGCCCCAGCCCTCGAACTTGATCATTCTTGATCATGAGAAGACAGCAGATTTTGAATCTGATCATCACAAACCATGAGAAGACCGGCTCATGTGCATGATCATGGGAAGGCAGCATCTCCTTGATCTGATAATCATTAAGCATGAGAAGGAGCCAGCTCATTTACATGATCATTCTTGATCATGGGAAGACACCAGCATATGAATCTTATCATCACAGGACTTGAGCATTATGTAATCATCATTGAGTATGATTTGGAACGAGCTCATGAACTTTCTCATTCTTGATCATGAGAAGGCTACATCTCACGGATCTGATCATCATTGAGTATGATTAGGAACAAGCTCATGAACATACTCATTCTTGATCATGAGAAGGCAGCATCTCAGGGATCTGATCATCATTGAGTATGATTTGGAACGAGCTCATGAACTTTCTCATTCTTGATCATGAGAAGGCTGCATCTCACAGATCTGATCATCATTGAGTATGATTTGGAAAGAGCTCATGAACTTTCTCATTCTTGATCATGATAAGGCTGCATCTGACGGATCTGATCATCATTGAGTATGATTTGGAACGAGCTCATGAACTTTCTCATTCTTGATCATGAGAAGGCTACATCTCACGGATCTGATCATCATTTAGTATGATTAGGAACAAGCTTTTGAACATACTCATTCTTGATCATGAGAAGGCAGCATCTCAGGGATCTGATCATCATTGAGTATGATTTGGAACAAGCTCATGAACTTTCTCATTCTTGATCATGAGAAGGCTGCATCTCATGGATCTGACCATGATTGAGTTTGATTAGGAACGAGCTCATGAACTTTCTCATTCTTGATCATGAGAAGGCTGCATCTCACGGATCTGATCATCATTGAGTATGATTTGGAACGAGCTCATGAACATACTCATTCTTGATCATGAGAAGGCAGCATCTCACTGATCTGATCATCATTGAGTATGATTAGGAACAAGCTTATGAACATACTCATTCTTGATCATGAGAAGGCAGCATCTCAGGGATCTGATCATCATTGAGTATGATTTGGAACGAGCTCATGAACTTTCTCATTTTTGATCATGATAAGGCTGCATCTGACGGATCTGATCATCATTGAGTATGATTTGGAACGAGCTCATGAACTTTCTCATTCTTGATCATGAGAAGGCTACATCTCACGGATCTGATCATCATTGAGTATGATTAGGAACAAGCTCATGAACATACTCATTCTTGATCATGAGAAGGCAGCATCTCAGGGATCTGATCATCATTGAGTATGATTTGGAACAAGCTCATGAACTTTCTCATTCTTGATCACGAGAAGGCTGCATCTCATGGATCTGATCATGATTGAGATTGATTAGGAACGAGCTCATGAACTTTCTCATTCTTGATCATGAGAAGGCTGCATCTCACGGATCTGATCATCATTGAGTATGATTTGGAACGAGCTCATGAACATACTCATTCTTGATCATGAGAAGGCAGCATCTCACGGATCTGATCATCATTGAGTATGATTAGGAACAAGCTTATGAACATACTCATTCTTGATCATGAGAAGGCAGCATCTCAGGGATCTGATCATCATTGAGTATGATTTGGAACAAGCTCATGAACTTTCTCATTCTTGATCATGAGAAATCTGCATCTCACGGATCTGATCATCATTGAGTATGATTAGAAACAAGCTCATGAACATACTCATTCTTGATCATGAGACGGCAGCATCTCACGGATCTGATCATCATTGAGTATTATTAGTGTTAGGACTGATTTTCTATACTCTGGCCTGGTGGACAGATGTATATAAGGCCAATCTATATTGTGACAGGGACAACTCTGGGAAGTTGTAGCCAAACCAGTTTAGTTAGAAGTGACCGGCGGTCTAGGCTAAGTTCTGCAGAGGTGGTGAGCTTGTAAGGGGGTCCCCAATGAGGTCACACAATGGGAATCACAGATTACCCTTAGACAGGATGTATAACAATACAGTAATTTAGGGGGTAATTCATAGAAATCAGAGCACAAGTGGTGCACGCAGCTGGCGCACAGTGTGCGCGTGCGGCAGTCTGTGCCAGCCGCGTGCGCCCCAAACCCATTTCAGCGCACAGCGTATTCATGGATTTCAACATCCATAACCAGCCGTGGCGCAGAGTGGCGTAGCGACCTTGCAGCAGCGCCAGTTACGCCCCCAGCCCTGCCCCGTGCGCCATGAACAGCGCACAAATCCAGTACACGGCGCAAAGGCACGGGAAGTTACACACACGATAGGCCCTGTGCGAGTGGGGTACGTGTATTTGGGGGTGCGCGGGAAGTTTCATACGCGATAGGCCCTGTGCGAGCGGGGTACGTGTATTTGGGGGGTGCGCGGGATGTTTCACACACGATTGGCCCTCTGCGAGTGGGGTATGTGTATTTGGGGTGTGCGCGGGAAGTTTCACACATGATAGGCCCTGTGTGAGTGGGGTATGTGTATTCTGAGAGGTGCGCAGGGAGTTTCACATGCAATTTGTCAGTGTGCGTCCTCCCGGGTGTGCCCCCTCCCCAGCCCCTGCAAGCAGCCGACACCACAGGGGACTACCCTACACCCCTGGCCATGCCCTGCAGACAGCCCATCCACCCTGGGCATGCCCCACAGGCAGCCCACATGGCACCATGCACTTGTGAGCTCCAACACATGTCCCACCCACCATTGACGGGCACCTGCCAGCAGGCTCCGACACATGTCCCCTAGCCCCCACCCACCCACCCAGCATTGACGGGCACCTGCCAGCAGGCCCTGACACTTGTCCCCCCCTCCAACATGTCATCAACATCCACACTCATGGCCCTTATGGCCACCCAAATGCCACCCCATGCCACCCCAGTGCAAACCCCCCAATCAAGTATTCCATCCACCCCACATTGAAATCCCCATTACATGAAACATCCCAATGGCAAGTATGCACATCAACACATGTCCGTCACACACACAATGGGTGCAAGTGAATGTGAAAACCCACATCGTAACATGCATGAAACCAATGAGAGAATACCACACAATTGAAGTATGAAACCAAAATGTATTAAATGAAAAATCAATGGAATAAAAGAAAATCACACAAGAGAAAATGATAACAAACAAAATGCTGGATGTCCTGAAACAATTCTAAAAAATGTATCAATGCAGAATCCAAATAACAACAAATGAAAATGGCACCAAAGTGTCCGTCCATCAAACCAAATCCAAAGGATGAAAATAGATAAATCCATTGCTCCATGGGAAAAAAATAGAGGTCAAATCCAGTCTTCAACTATATACAATTAACAAATCCCGGGTCCATGAGCCCAACAATTCAAAGGAAACCTACAAAAAACACTACCTAATAACCATCTATATACAAAAAGGTGGGGCATAGTCCTTGCGCCCCAAAAGAAAAAAAATTATAAAGGAACCCTAACACTAATCAACTATATACAATGGCGGTGGGCAAGTCCTACGGCTCACTCTGTGATGTCCCGGGCCAGGGCATCATTGAACTCCATGTCGATGTCCCGGAGATGGGTCTCTCCCCTCTCCCTAAAGTCTCGCAGGGATGCAGTCATGGCCTGTTCCAACTCCCTGCGAGTTGCCTCGAGGCACTCAGCCCGCCTCAACACTCTGCGCATGGAGTACTCTGCCCTGACCATGGTGAGCCGTGCCTTTTCCGCCCGCCGCCGCTCCGCATCTATCCGCTGTCCCAACCGATGCCACACAGAAGACATTCCCATTCCAGGGTCCTCCTGCCCTCCGGCCGATGGCTGCCCCTCTGATGTTGATGGCCCCGAGCTATCATCGCTCCCATCTTGAGCCTGCTGCTGCCGTCCATGTGCCCTACCCGATGATGCCGGCACATCCTCCATCTGCTGGTCTCCAGTTGGTTGGGTGTCCACCCCTGCTGGACCTCCGACTCCTGATTGTGGCAGGGATGTGATCTCCACCAAGCTGGCTGTGTTTGTCCGGGCAGGTCCACAGGGGGCCCTGGTGGAATCTGGGCCGGAAGACGGCACGGAGAATGACTGGCGCATAGTGTGCTCAGAGGAGGAGAGGGCCGCCAGAGTGCCCGACACATGTAGGAACCCTCCGACCATGGCCCCTCCCAACTGGGCCACGTTGCCACGCAGCTATTTGTGATGATGTGCGTGGTCCCCCAGGAAGCACGCACATCATCACGAATGTCACACGTGTGCAACGCAACATCAATCAGGACGGACTCCTTACGGTCACGGGTCTCCTCTTCCGCAGGTAGTGGAGTGCCTGATGACGTGGGCCTCCCCCCTACCTGCGGACGGGCCTGGGACGGGGTATCCCTGCTGGTGCATGGTGGTGCAGTCACAGGGTCAGGGACAGTGACATGCACAGGCCCCTCTGCGGCGATCTGTGCTGTCACCTGCCCCTGGCCCTGGACTGCACCACTTGCACCAGATGTACCACCCCCACCAGGCCCCATGTGCGGCTCAGTAGCGGCCTCCTCCTCCTCTGTGTACACCACCAAACTGGATGGCTCTGCACCATCTTCCACCATCGCAAGCCCCTGTGGGGGCTCACCCGCCCCTTCCGCTGCAGCCATAGTGGCAGACGCGGCACCAGTCCCCTCGCTCCCGGATGATGGTAATTCCAGGGAGGGTGGCTGGGCCTTGCGTCGCCGGCCGGAGGAGGCATCCCTGCCGCTTTGCTCCACAGCGCCGTCTCCGCCCTCTTCTTCACTCGACGCTGTGTAGAGGTAGACATAGAACACAAGCATCAGGGTACTGTACAATAGTCACCTAGAGAGGAAGCAATAGCACATGAGTGGCACTGTCAAATGTCACTTCCATCATGTCCCTCCACAACACATGGGTCAATGCAGGCAACACACATGCAGAAACAGGCACTGCACATGCAATCAACATTGGCATCCATGTCCAAGGGCCTCTATTAACATACAATGTTGTTTTAAAACTCACATGCATCATGGGTCATACTGATCACCGGAATCTCATGCATCTGGCCTCGAACACCACAGACACAGTGGATACAAGGATGACTAGACTGCATCAGTGATTCAACACATCGTCACGGACATGTGTCATGCATCCATGGCATTTCAAAGTCACACACATGCTACTCAGACACACAGACATGTACACCATACATGTCCATGACAGCAGCACCCATCTCACACACCCCATCCATGTCCAAGAACAGAGACAAGCATGCATTCATGTGTGCATTCCGCATGCTGCTCTGCATGTTGCATTGTAACACATGCACCATCCATGTGTTTCATGCATGACTGGTCTCACATGCAGCACCATGATGTCCCTGCACACACACATCCTTACATGGCCTATGTCACACATACAGGCAAGTAGATGACTACCAGCACACTGCTACATGCCCTGTTGCACACAGCAATGCATGGCCACTTACCACTCAACTCTAGACGGGTCTGCCTCTGAAGGATCTGGACGTGGAGCGCTGGGTTTATGCGTTCCAGGACCCTCGTCTGGATGTTGGTCAGGCAGACCCAGCACCCCTCTGCGTCTTCTGCCTTCAAGATGCGCCGGGCCTTGGTGAGGGTCCTTGACCTGAAGTCCTCCCAGCGCTTCCGGACGTGTTGCATGTCGCGGGTTGCCACCCCCTCCACGTTGATGGCAGCCACGATGTCCTTCCAGGTCCCCTTCCGCCTTCATAGTCGGCGCGTGAACTTCCAAAGAGGGCATCATAATGCCCCAGGACTTGCTCCATCAGGATGCCAACTTCTTTGTCACTGAAGCTGGCAGCCCTCTGCCTCTCTGCTGTGGGGTTGCCACTGGTGCCAGATGGTGTTGTGTAGAACATGGCAACCCCTGAGGCAGGTGTGGGTGGGCAACTGGGTCCTGGGGCTGGGCTGTGGAGCGATGGTGTACCAGTCGGGAGTCTTCTGTTCCAGCAGGGGTGGTCATGGCAACTGGACCCCTGCAGATGGCAGATGTGCAGGCACCAAATGGCAGGGCACGGTGCAACAGGCAGGCAGGCAGCAGCAGCAGATGGCAGGTGGGAGCGTGCTCGGGGCTCCGGGGGGCAGGAAAATGGCCTTCAGGGCAGGAGCGTGGTCTTCCGTGTGTTGTCGCGTGACCAGCTTGATACGGAGTGACTTGGCACGTTAAAAAAATGCACGTCAGCGTGTAATTCGAGGAAAGGCCTTAGCAGGAAGCGCATCTGTGACGTTACGCGCGCAGCCATTTCCCTCGTGATGGGTGCATAGTGATTCAGCAAGGACGTATCTCTTCTTTTAGCAGGGGTATTGGCTATGCGTGTTTTTCATTATCACGCTAGTCTGACGGTGAGTCGCGCACACTATTTTTCCCACTGCGGGTGCCCCTGTGTATCGCGTACCCATTTTTGAGGTCATAGTAGCCTGCGTGTCCCACGCGTACGTGTTTTTCGTGTCCCTGGGTGCCACTGCGTACTGCGGGAGGTTAATTCCACACAGGTGGGCTACTGGGGGTTGCGTGCACAGTTTTACTGCAGTTTTGGGGTGCCTGACCATTGCGTGACCCGTCACTTCATCACCGGGGTCACATACAGCCTTGCAGGTGCAGGGGTGCTGTTAACATCTTGTATCCCACCCCCTTCACCCCAATTGCCCAGGACAATTGTCGTGTACACCTCCCATTGGCACTACTACATCTGTGCCGGCACTACTTCATCTGTGCCATGGCTGGGAGGCCACGAAAGGTGAGGGGCGCCTCAGCTGGGCGTACTCCACGTGGTGGGCGTGGTCAGGGATGTGGCCGGGGTGAACAGGGTGTAGGGGGACTCCAGGGTGTCCAGGGTGGCTGCATATGGGGAAGAGGCAGGGGTGTGCCAGCTCTGGACGATGTTGTTCCACTTGTTGGTGCAGTCATGCCACCACCCCCTGCAGCTCCAGGAGATGCAGTCCTTGCATCTGGCACTGGCGACCCATGTGACCCGGCAGTCCATTTCATCGACTGCCACAGGCCCAAGGGTAGTGGTAGCTGCAGGTGCAGCTGTGGACACCACCACCCAGGCTTAGGGTCTGCCAGTGCAGGCTGCGTTGGCACCTGAAGAGTCCATGGAAGATTTCCAGGAGGTCAGGAGGCACACCGTAGGTGCACGCAGGGCTGCCCTGACCAAGACATGTGTCCCTGGGGCAGTGATGTCATCTGCTGCCCCGACCAGCCGGGTATTGGCAAGTGCAGGGGCAGATGCAGCCAACAACACCCCGGTTGTGAGTCTACCTACCAGGACAGTCCCGGTCAATGACCCTGGCACAGCGGATGTGGCTGAAAAGGGTCCATTCCAGGGCACCCAGCAGCCACTGACGCAAGTCAGGGCTGCACTCCATGTTACACCTGCCACTCCCTCGGCTCATTCCACCAGCAAACCTGCCCATACTGATCAGGGCGGCATACGCTAGCCAGGGTCCGGACCAGCATCCAAGAGGAGGAAGGTTGCACCTGCAGCACAGGCTGGGACCCCAGACACAGCTACGGCCTCCAGCACGTCAAGGAAGAAGCCTTTATGTGCACAGGAACTGGACTTCCTTATGGACTACGTGCGGGACCACAACCATGACATGCTAGTGGGGCCGAATGTCAAACTACGGCTGCCCAGCGTAATACCCATTGGAAGCATGTTGCGGATGATGTGAGTGCATTCAGCCATGAGTTGCGCACAGCTGCAGATCGCAAGAAGCGTTGGCATGACCTCAAACGCAGCGCTAAGGCGAAGCGTGCCTCTAATTACAACATGACTCTTGTGACTGGCAGTGGGACAGCACCTGAGGAGGAAGACCTCACTCCGCACAAGTCCGTCGTTGCAGGGTTCATACCAACAGAATTGGTTGAAGGAGTGAGAGAGATGCAGGACTTTGATGCCCAGTCCAGTGAGTGTTGTTGCGTGTTTGTCGGGGCCATGTGTGTTTTACTTGTGTGATGTGTTGTGCATGACTGTCACTACATGTCATGTGTACATGGTTCTCATGTGCAAGTCATGCAATGCTTCACTGATGCGTGCATGCTGTGCAGGATGGTGGACATGTACAGCAGACGGGGACTGTCCTCATCACCATACTTGCACCCTACTCACATGCCAGTCACCCGGGTGCACCTCCGGTCCATGTGCCAGCTCACTGGCCCTTCTGCATGTAGCCTGGGTTGTCTTTCCTCTCAGCACTGGGACTATGTCATTGCATGAATGACGTGCATGTGTCCTCTGCCTGCATGCGGGTAATCCATGTAGGCATGCTCCCTTGCCCCTCCATCCCCCCGGCACCCCAATTTTACCATTGCACTGTTGTGCATCATTTTGCTGTAATGCAATGGCCTGTTCAAGCCTCGTGTGTACATGCAAACTTCCACCAGCCAACCTGCCAGACACATGCAGTGGGGTACATCCTTTGTCCTTGATGCAGGGTGTCTCACTTGGACTGTGCAGATGGCAGATGCTCCCCAGGGACATGAGTGCCCACTCATGCTCCATGTGCATTCCATGCATGCCCCTGTGTGTCCTTGACTGGATGATCATTGTAGTATGTGTCCAGGTTGACCTACATTTCATGGCATTTCATCAGCCATCCCATGGCCACTCTGGCCCTGTCCTGCATCACACACATGTTTAGGGTGTCACAGTCTGTGTGGGGCACAGGCTCCCCCCTGTTTCAGGCCCACTGGCCCTCATTACGACCCTGGCGGAAATCGAAAAACGATGGCGGAAATGCAATACCGCCATCGAATAGCGCTCGGTGCGACTATGACCCGTCACCGCAAAGTACGAAGCCATTAGCGACACCGTAGTGAACGCCAACGCTAACTGCACCAAGCACGCGCGCGCGCGCCATGCCAAACCGCAAACACCACCATGGTGCAACGGTACGCCAATTCCGACCCTAGCGGACATGCACCTAACGCCATCAGGCATGGCGTAATGTACCATTCCGCCATGGCGAGAAGTACGGCATCGCGAATCAACCGTAAACCCCCCACTGAGTGCCTGTACACCCTCCCTGCCCACAAAGTACAACTCCCCGTAGGTGGCAATGAAGCCACAATGCAACCATTTGAAATGTACAAGTCACCCATGCATGCCAACAGAACAAAAGAAACACAACAGGGCCAATGGGAGCTGCAGGGCACAGATGGCACGAAATACAGAAGCCATCCCAATGGACATGACCACAGTCCCCACCAAGAAACCACGCAAACACAGGCACCGCTGTGACCAGCAATATTCCGAAAATCACATCATTCCACCAGTCCACCTGGCCTGACCGGCATCTGTTACACAAAACCAACCCCCGCCCCTGAGCATGAAAAAACATTCAAACTGTCATATTTGGCAGCCCCATCCCTGACCTCACTGGCTTCGTAGGCCAAACGCGCCAGTACAGTACCATGCAACTAAAACCCCGAAGCCGGAACCCGATGCAGATCTCCTCACAACATCGCCCCCAAATGGCATATGCCACATCACTTGCAAAGAAAACGCTACACGGGCCAAATCGAATAGAAATTTAATGCACATCAAACCCCAAGCACACAAATACAGCCATCAGGCCATGAAACCAAAACACAATCACCATTGTGCGCTGCTTCCGCAAGAAATGACCAGCCACTACTACTGTGGTCCCCTGTTCCCCATGGTACAAAAAGAGCCCACATCAACGTACGAAAAGAAACATGGAACGCACAGAACGCAGGCCCGTCCCAATGGGAAGGCACTAGTCCAGCTGAAAGGCCGAAATGTTGCTCTATGAGCCACCAGTACTGCGTAAGGGCATGTGCCCATTCGCGATCGTGCCCATAAGATCATAATGCTGCTCCAGCTGATTAACAAGAAGCAGCAGGTGTTGGGAGTAAAATCCATCTGCAGGAGTGGCATACCAGATGGCAGTGGCAAAAGGGAGGAGATTACCTGTCAACCAAAACGAAATGAACAGACAGAAATGGCATCAGACTACATTCGATACTGCTCACTTCAATGATCACACGAAATCCCAGCCATATGCATGCTAGCTCCCTCCAAGGA
>CM030328.1:239221460-239306780 GCA_002915635.3 Ambystoma mexicanum
AGTACACAAAGATCAATGTCCACACTTCTCATTGGTTGATCGTGCACTTTTTATGCATATGTGATATCATGTTGAACACCCTATCGCCCGCCACCCAAGTGAGCCCACACACACCCCTCCACCCTCCTACCTCCCCCCGAACACCAGTGTCCAAGATGCTCATTGTAAGTGGGCTGTCGCTATTGCATGCCCCCTCTGCGGGTATCAGGGGCACCCCTGCCTGTGGAGCGCAGGTTCCTCCCAGATCTACGTTGGGGGCTGCCCTGGACGAACTTGCAACGGATGATGTGTCTGCCTGCTCACGTCCATGGCATGTCCCTAAGGGTTTGCGAGAGCTCAGTGAGCACACGGCGCACTGCGACAAGTTCGGCACATACGTCTTTGACGTCGCATGCAGTTCCCCCTCAGGCTCTCGGTGCTTCTCTCAATTTGTGCCCTTAGCGTCTCTGTACCTCTCTCCATTTCTGCCCTAAGTGTCTCAGTTGATGTTTTATGTCTGCCTTAGTGCCCCCACATTCATCGGCATGGTCCTTGAGGAGTGTGGCCAGTTGCTGCTTGTTGTTCGATCAACTGGTCGAGGACTGTTGCCTCTGCTGGGCCATGGCCATTTGCGGGGGTGTCACAGAGGGGCTGTTGTCCTCATGTTGCCTTGCCACAGGGCTTGTGGGGGATGGCCCAGTCGTCGTCTGGTGGTGCCCCTGCCGTGGTATCCTCATGTTGTACGGGATGGAACAGACAGGGGGATTGGGACAGGTCATGGATGGATCTGACTTCGGCATCCCCGTTTTCTGTGTCCGAGCATGCTGCCATCAATGGGGTGTCACCTATGGTGCTTGCTGCCACCAGAGGCAGTGCCTTCTGTGGCATCCATTGGGGGACCTGGTGGGTGGTGTTGTGGGCATGCTGGCTGCTGGGGTGCCTGTTGATGTTCCCTCCTCTGTGCTGCCACCTGATTTGTGCTGCTGCCGTGTCTTGATGCGTGCAGCTGAGGTGGAGGGTCTCTGGCCGTTGGTCTTGGCCCTCTTTGCAGGTGTGCTGGTAGGGGTGTCCTGTAGCTCGTCGTTTGGATCGGACCCTGTGGTGGAGTAAAGGAGGGCGAGGGTTATTGATGGGTCTGTGGGAATTGGAATGGCATTGTATCACATGCATTGGGGTGGTACCTGAGGGTGATTTGGGTCGGGGCCTTGGAGGTGCTTTGATTTTGTGTGTGGAGTGAGGGTGCAGTTGTCTGGCAGCCTGCAGTTAGGGTGTGCCTGCTGCACGTGTAGTGCGTGTATTAGGGGTTTTTTAATTATTTATGTATTTATTGTGGGTTTTAACGTGCGCTTGCAGGCCGATGTGTGTGGACGTTCTCCTGGACATGTGTTTCTGTTGCACTATGTGGACGCATGGTACTTCACATGATGGACTGTGTGGATTTGGCATTGTGTTTATCTGGCCCACCTACCTGAATCTTCGGATGTCTGCACTCTTTTCTCCATCCTCCGACTCCCTCTATGCTCTCCATTCCGATGGTGGAGGCACAGATTTCTTCCCAGGGGTCAACTTGATGGGTGATTCAGGACTCCCCCGGTGGCTGTGGCAATGTTGCGGTTGGCAGAGAGTATGCTGCGGACGCGTATCGCAGGTCGTCCCATCGCTTGCGGCATTGCTGTGGGGTGCGGGGTGCGGTCCCCACCGCACTTACCCGCTGTGCCACCAGAGCCCATATGGCCTTCTTGTTTGCAAGTGCCGTTCTGGTCATTTGCGTGGAGAAGACGACCGGCAGCATTCTCCTGGAGGGTCTCTGTTAGCACGGTGAGTTCCTCACGGAGAAGTGGACCTGCCGCTTGCGGTCGCACGCTTTCTTCGCTACTTTTCCATTTTTCTTGGTTTCGCTAGGGTGGTTGACGGGTTGGGTGTGTTTCAGGTAGTGATTTAGTGGTTGTGTGGTTTTAGTGTATTTATAGGTGTACGCCGGGATGTTTCCCGTCCGGGCCCATGTTTTAACTTTCCGTTTCCGTATATTTCCGGCCACCGTACTTTCCGGTAGGCGCACACTGCGGTGACCGCTAAGAGGGGTGGCGGTATTGCACCTAGGGCGCCGTACGGCGGCGGTGTGGGCCGTTTTGGGGTCATTTCCGCCATCGCGGACTTTGCACTTCCGCCATGCCGTGGTGCTCGTGCCCGATGGGTCGGAATGGGCCGCACTTTGCTCCTTCGTGCAATGGCGGAAACGCTATTTACGCTGTGGCGCTCCGGTCAGTCGCTTTCCGCCAGGGTCGTAATGAGGGCCACTGACTCTGTCCAACTGGTGCAGTGGCTTTTGCACACATGGGTGTACTACTGAGGGTTCGTCATGTGTCCTGCTTACTGTCCCATCATCATCTGCTGTGTTGTCAGTTGACTCAAATGATGCCATTGATGCTAGTCAACACTGTCTGCCAATACACAGGTCTCTGGTCACCCTTTCGCTACCATGCAAGGCATCCCTGCATTTTCACTTAGAGGGGGTTTTGCTTGTAGCCATGCAACCCATTGCATGCACATTGCACGTGATGCCTGAACTTGGCCTTGCACTGCCTTCAAGTTTTTTGATACACATCATGATGTACTTGTTCACGTAGATATTGGGTAATGTACACATGTACTGCACTGCATCAACCCACTTCTGAGCCGTGTTACACCATTCTACATGTCTACTCACTGATACATTGTCAAAGTGACCTGGCATGCATGGCAGGCTCTCATTTGTGTGTGACAGGTCTGCTTCATGTGTTGGCTGTCTGTGTGATGTCTATATGTGTGTGTGTTATGTGCTCCTGACATGTGTACTAATGTTATTTTTTCTCCACTTTTCAGATGATGATGCAATGGAGCCAGAGGATGGAGTTGTCATGCCAGGCACAGGCTTGTTATCACAACAGCAATCCGGCACAAGTGGGGGTCGTGGGGTGGTAGACCACGAGAATCCACATGTGTTACAGACCATCTTGTCTATGGCTGGCAATGAGTCCAGCCCAGATGACCACTCTGACGTCCATGTCGAGTTGGATGTGCATCAGGTCCATTTGTCAGGGGTGAGTGATTCTGATTTGAACGCTTCTCTGTCCGCGACACCTGCACTGAGGGGCCAGACAGTGGTGGGACCCTCTGCCTGTGGTGGATCGGGATGCAGGGTCACCCTCCCACCCCTCCACACCAGGGAATGTAGTCCTGTATCCGAGGGCGGGCGGTCCTTGAGACCTGCAGGTGTCAAGCCCAGCAATGCGGTGGCCGTGCGCCACCGAGGTATACTGAGTGGGAGCAAGACATGACTGCCAATTCAGAACGCCAGGGGGCAACAATTGAAAACATCGCTGTGAGCATGGAGCGTGTGGCCAGGCCAATCTGTGCTCCCCCCTGCTAGCCAGTTGCTTCTCCAGCAGCGGGCGGCACAGTGCACGGCCCGCTCGCTCAGGCTGGGCATGGCGGCCTCAGACAGGGCACGCCAGGCTGACATGTTGTCTCTGCATCAAGCAATTGCTGCTCACACAGAGGCACACATGGAGGCCCTGAGGATTGAGCATGATTCCCTCAGGTCCACTCTGGCTGTCCTCTTGATGACCCAGAGGGAGCGGTCAGAGGAGAGGTTTGCGTAGCTTGAGCGTACCATCTCGGCTGAGCTACGTGCTTACCGGGAGGTGCATCAGTTGTCCAGCCAGGCCATGAAGGAAGAACTCTGTGTTACACGTATTACCTTGCAAGAGGAAGCACGTGTATCACGGGAGGTTCTGCATGCTGACCTACATGTCATCACCCCACAGAACCAGGCTCACCCGTCCAGCAGACTTGCTGCCGACGAGGGGCAAGCTGCACCTAGGCGCGGCCAGGCTCCTGTGCCACATCAACCTTTTCAGGACGAGGCTGACTTGGACTACGAGATATCTATCACACAGGTCGGGTTGTGCAGGCGTTGAGCCCATGGAGGGTTTTTTTTGTCTCAACATCATCGCATTTGGGTGTTGAGGTGCACCATGTACCTCCCCCCTCCTGGATGCCTCCCCCCCGGGTCGTATGTGGCCATTTTTGATTTTTCTTTTTAGTTTAGTTAGTTAATATTGTGTTTGATAGTTAGTTTAATTAGGTAGTGTAGGTTTTTCATAGTTAGTTTAATTAGTTAATATAGTTTAAAATTGCTTGTATATTGTGAATTCATGTGACAGTGTGGTGCTTTGTGGCTTTTAAAAGCATCCATTGTCTGTTCCAGCTGGGCCCTTCAAGCTTGTCTCGTGTATGTGTTTGCAGCTTGGGGTCCTGACTCACATAGGCCACTCCTGCTTTCCTTATCCATGGGCTCGCAAGGATGGTTCGGTGTTACAATCATTTACACTAGGGCTTTGGACTGTCATATCTGTGGCCTGTCTGCTGCTGTACTACTTGTGTTAACACCCCTAGTGGGGGTTGTGTTTTTTTTTTATCCAGGGCATGTCTGTATTAGATTTGGGTGGGTTCATGATTGATGTGTCCAGTAATTGATATACATTGTGATGTATGTTTATTTTCTTTGCTGTACATGTGCTTGATGCACTTCATGCTGTAGACAGTGGCCGGCACCCTTTGCCTGTCAAAGTCACACTGATGGTGGGAGGAATTCTGATGTAGGCCTCTGACATGGCCCAGTCACAACCAGCATGAAGAGACACACACAGGGAACTTTCCAGCGATAATAATATGTTTTGTGCCCTTTCTGCAGGAGAATGAGCCTCCAGACCACCTTTGTCAGCAGACATGGGGCATAGTACTACGGTCAGCTGGCCACCTTTGGTGGGGCACCCACGCGTGTGTGTGCAAGCAGTGGCACAGGGCTTGTGCTCAGATGTCCAACAGAAGCAGACGTGTTTCCAGGAGATCCAAGCAAGGTGAGCAGCACAAGGGGGCCACACCGCAGCCAACCTTCCACCAGGTCACTTGCACATGCATGCTAAGTAGCGCCAATGATTGGGAGCTTGGACAGATATTGTTGTTGAAGCGCACAGTCCAGCTAAGATGCGTTGGGGGACAAATGGCAAGTTGCTTTCAAAGTTGTCAGGAGCACACGCTGGGGCTGTCACACATATCCTCGGGTCCCCCCTCCTCCATAGAAGCAGAGTTATTAGCACAGTAGCGTTCCTAGCCAGAAACTGATGCAGTGCACAGGGACACCCAGCAAGGCACAGACTTGTGTGCAGTGCATATCATTAGCATGTGAAAATTGACACGTGCACTACCTATAGAAATATGCGGATGCAAGAACACAACTTGTACTGAAGTCTCACCTTGCTATACGCGTCTAGCTGCTCACCCAGGGACCACTGTATGATGTGTGATTCTTGATGCATTGGTCTTCCATTTCCCACGCCCCCACGTGCACCTGCCTTACTGCATTGACAGTATATGAACCATCACGGAGCCAAGCTAACGTATGGGTACAAAGCAGCAGATAGGAGTGTTTGTTTGTGGAGGAGTCACTTAATTTGGGGAATGAATGGTGTTGTGTGTGTGTGTTGTAAACACACACAGATTAGTAACTCACACTCTCTTTGCAGTATTGAAGTGCTCCTGTTACCGGACCTGAGAGTGCGCAGGCAGGAGGCCAGCACTCACCCCAGAGATAAGTCTCTCTTTGGCTTGCATTTGACTCATTTGGTACAATGTGCATGAAGAACATGTTTTGTCTGATTGAGTGTGTGCTATTGTCAATTGTTGTTTTTTGTATTTTGCCTACTTTCCCTTGACAATCCTACTCCCCTCTCCTGCCCCTCTTTCTGGTTATCCTGAATACCACTGCTGTCCAAACAACATATCCCTGACCCACCGGGGTCTCAGAGGCCTGTGTAAGTTTGACCTTGCAGGCGCCAAGACCACGGAGGGGGTGGTTAGTTTGTGCCACTCCTGCGCCTGGACACCAGAGCTGTGACACTACCCATGAGTTGTTGCATCATCATTGTTTATTATGTACCGAACATGGTACCCATCCTGTTGCACGATTGTTGTACTGTGCTACCTTGGTTGTTCTGTCATTGTGCTTGGACATGTGCTTTGACATTTCCTGCTACTTCAAGTCATCTACTGGAGACTCTTCCAGGGTTTTTTGGTGCCTACAGCCTTTTTCCCTGGTTTGTGGGTTTGGCTCCTTGGAGTTCTCTGCGATTTGGTATTTTTACCAGTCAAGGTGGCCTCTGAGGGGGCTGGACCCTATTTACACACAAAGGGGTAGGGTGATCCTGTAGCCAGGTGGACTTGAAGTAAGAAGGCTACATACCCCAGACACAGTTGTTCAGTAGGTCATGGTGATGGGTAAATGAGGGAGTGCCTTTTGTTGTTGGACAGTTGGCATGGGCTACAGTGTTTTGGGCACTCTGACATTGTAATTGTGGGGTACTATGTACATGATGTGTTCTGCTGGTCAATGCCTGTTCCTGTGTTGTCTTTACTTTTCAGGTGTCAGGGGACTGGTGCGGTTTGACATGCTGGGGTGTACACAGGGGCAATGTTCACATGTGATGTGTACAAGACACTGAGGGTCACTTGATTTCACATGCATATATTGAGTGCATGTCCCTACTGACACACACAGTTGCACAATGATCCACCTACACGTACAACCACCCTTCCATGGCCACAGGTGCACACAGATTGCTTTCTCGGGCTCGCTGTGTCCGTGCAGCGCATGGTCTATGACCATTTGGGGATCCTGTACATGCGTCAATTGTTTATTTATTTAATTATTCCTTTTCATGTGATGCTCAAGGTGTATCTGCGACACAATGGCTGCTCACTGTGCTGTGTGCTGAGCAGTGTGTTGCAGGAGACACACACAGCACACAGGTTCGGGAGTAGGGATTTTGACTTGCCCAATGTGCATGTGAACAGGCATTCAGTGTTGTGTTCATGCTACAACTGGTGGAGTGCATTTGTGTATGACTTGGTATGTGTGGGAGGTTGTTGGTCAGTCATTTCATCTGATTCCATGTCAGGCATCATTGTCTCGAGCCACTTTCCATTTATCACATGATCACATGTCACTTCGTATCTTTTTGGTCATGTGTTGGGCTTTTGCTGTTGCATGCCATGTCATGGTGTGGCAGACAAGGGTGATGTGGGTTGGGAGGGTTTGGGTGACATACCAGGGATTGACATGGCCTGTTTTGCAGGGGGTGGTGTGATACACACCTTGCATGTGTCACTTTTGGTCACACAGGATTAGTTAGGTTTAAGTAGCAAGGGATGCACACAATGTAGCACTTCCGTGGCAACATTCTCAGGGTGGTAAGGTTGTGACAGTTGACTGTCTCTTTGTCATAATCGATTGTCACCTGGTATGTGCCAGGCCTGTGTGCACTCCGCAGGGGTGGGAGTTTAGGTGAAAAATGTGGCCACAAGCTGGATCTGGGCTGCCTCGCCACGTGACCTATCCCCTCCCATGGGCAGCGCCTGTGCCTGTGGTTGGGGATGTGGGGGCACCACCATGTCCACCAGCACACCCTGCCGTGTTGCAACATTGTGCAGGACACATGCTGCCACAATGATCTTGCACACTACTGGGGGTGCATATAGTAGCTGCCCGCCAGAGCGGTGAAGGGAGCGGAAGAATGACTTGAGCACTCCGAATGTGCACTCCACTATGCCCCTGGTTGCAAATTGGGCAGCATTGCATCTTACCTGGGGTGGTGTGGTGGGGTTCCGGATTGGCGTCATCATGTGGTTGCTCAGAGGGTAGGCACTGTCCCCTGGGGAGGTGATAATGGTTGTGATTATTAGGGTTTGTGTGTGACATGTATGCATGTGCACAGACATTTGTACTCACCTAGGAGCCATGTGTCACCATTCCGCCCAGCTTCCAGGTCCCGGTTCAGGGCGGACATTCTGTATTTGAAACTGTCATGGTTGGAGCCAGGGTAGTTTGCATAGACAGGGGTGATGATTCCCTTTGCATCGCATATGACCTGCACGTTGATGGAATGCCAGTGATTGCGGTTTCGATAGATCTGCTCAGTGGCCGTGGGTGGACGTAGGGCCATGTGGGTGCAATCTATGGCACCGAGCACTTTGGGGAAGTGTGCCACCCTGTAAAAGTCCTGGACCCCGGCCTGCCTTTCTGCGTGTGTTCTGGGCATGTATATGTGCCTGCGAACTGAGGGGCGCGCAGTCATGATTGCCAACACCTGGTGTAGGCAGCGTGACTGCGTGGCCTGTGAGACCCACCCCACTATGGCAGTTGTCTGCTGAAATGACCCTTTGGCCAAAAAATGCAGGACATTGAGCACCTTCTCCAGGGGGCTCAATGTTTGGGAGCACAGGGTGGGGGATGTGAGGTCATCTTCCCACTCCCTGACCAGGTCTAGGATGATACGGGGTGGAAACCTATACCTGCCATAGACCTGGTCATCAGGCATTCCAAAAAGGCTAGTCCGGAGTGAAAAAATGCGGGCCCTGACTATTCTCCTCCTCCTGCGGTGTCCCACGATCAGTTCTGCGACAAATGGGGCATTCATCGTAGCTGTATATACGTGTTTGTTGTTTGTGCGCACTTTTATACTGTGCGCGGGGACGCTTCCGTCTGCCTTCGTAGCTAAGTGTGGTACCACATAGACATTGTATATATTTGCCATATTAGAATTGCCAGAGTACAAAGTGTGTTATTAATTGATGCATATATCTTGAACCTTATTTATAAATAAAGAACTTTGTTATGACATAACATATTGTGTGGACATTCCTTTGTGGGGGCTTGGGGACCACACTGTACTTAAGAACCAGCCCGCATCACTTCCTGAGAGCTTAATCCTTGGTTGCTCGTCCATTGCTGCCGCATAGAGAATTTTGGCTGGGGGCTCTGTGCTTCTACTCTGCCATATAGTGGGCAGGAGTTCAGATACCCCCTCCAGTCTTTACAGAGGTGGATCCCTATAATAACAGTGGTTTGCTGCAAATGCTTGTCAAATATTGCAGAGGATGGCCTCACTTGGCATCGCTCAGTATTGTCTTTTATTCCTAATGAGGTCACCTGAGGCTGAGAGCGAGGCGATGCTCACTGTTGGAAAATGATTAGCTCAGCTCTCACGCTTGCTCTATAAGGGGCCAGTGATGTGCTGGACCGAGTGAGGGGTCGGTAATGCCAGGCAGACAACGGTTTGTTAATTTACCAACATTTGTTATTTTATTAAAGAAATTATAGTACAAAAATGCCTCACTATCCCCACTCTGCGTAGGATGTCCCTGCCTAACCAAAGATAAGGGAAAACACTCTAACGCAGTATAAATGGCCCTCACACTAAGCAACAAATACACAAAGAAAATATATAGCAATGTAACATCACATGAACAACACTCACAGTCTCTGAGTAACCTTCTGATTTCCTGGGTGATTTCCCTTCCCCAGGATTCAAAGTCAGATCTGTTGGTTTTCGATCAAAGAAAGAAATGTCTCAAATCCATTCTTGATATTTCAAAGTCAATGAAAAAGTTTGTTAACCAAAGTTCTAAAAGCAAATCTCTTTTTCTTGGAAAACAACCCACATTCCACTTTCTCCAAATAGCACCAATGGTAATCCCAGCCACAATGCTTTGTCACCTTTTCAAAAAGAAATGCAATATCTACTAACACCAGTGATGCACAGTTCATGGTTGTAGTTTTAAGCTTCAGAGTGGTATATTGGTCAGGAGGACTTCTCAATGCTGCTGCTTCACCCTTAACAACTTCACCTCTACTTCATTCCCTATGAGAACAATCACCTTTGTCTCACAGCACTCCTCCTGATTTGGACTACGATAATACTGCATCGACTGACAATTAGATATACCACCACTGCTTCAGTGATTTGTACTTCTAGACAGGCTTCGACAAGTTATACTTCAAAGTATTTCAACAACTTCAAGTAAGCAAGACACTTTTTCTCTGAATAACTCTCTTCAAAAGGGTCAGCCTCGTTGCCTCTCTTGTCTGTCTGCCACAACAATAACAACCTGGGTTACCTTGGAGACTCGCTTCTCTCTGTCTTCCACAGTCTCTGGCATTACGGGTTGTGTCAACTTCAAAACAGTCTTTACAAGCAGCCAGTCCCCCTTCCCCAACTTTATCTGCACCTTTCTGCCAGTGATTAGCCCAATTAATAGCCCAGAAGCCTTGGTGCCCCTCTCTTAGCTCCAGCGAATGTTTGCACACTTGTATATTCAGCCAATAAACTGTTATCAACTGCACAGTACGGTTAGATTGCTTCTCAACTCTGGGAAAGGTTGGTTTCAGTGTGAATATGGGGAGGCCTGGCTTGAGCAATGCTTGTCTTCTTCAATTGTTATACACTTTAAACTTCTTATAAATTAAAGGTATGTCGGGTTAGAATAAAGAATAGAATTCAGTCTGTCTTTGAAATTCAGAATCAGGCACACGCAACCACTTCTTGATATAGTTTTCAGGGTTTAAAGATTGGTATTTAATTGGATTCCCGTGTGAAAGTAAAGGATAGAGCTCAGGTCTCCTTTGGGAATCACAACTGGGCACACGCGACCACTTTATGATGTAGTTTTCATACGTTAAAGATTGTAACTCTTGTATTGTTAACGTTAGGTATTTGGTTATGGTCCCAGCAGCATTCCTTCTCCTTAATTAGGGACACGCAACCACTCCTTCAAGCAATAATATTCTTAGAATAGCAGAACAATCGATTTCAGTCACTTTAGCTTCTCACGCAAGTAAAAGAGTTTACAGTTATACACAAGTGCTACATTCCCATTTCTGAAAGTATTTTAAAAGCAACAAACAACTTTTACTCGCTTAAAGTCTTACGCGAGTTCACAGGGAGTAGTCTACTGTTAGAACACTGTGCATCACTCACCGGCTGTTTGGGAGCGACTTTCACTCCTGAAACCCACGGCTTGATAATGACTTCTTGCCTCAGTCTCCTGCACTTCCGCAACTAGGCAACCATGGCAATCAGGCTCACATGCGAAAATGCTTCTCTCCTGCATGTCTTCCATGTCTTCCATTGCGCAGCCTCTGCACTTCAGAGTTTGGGGGAGCAGGACTCTCTCAGAACAAGCAGGAGAAATCTGCTGTCTCCACGTTCCGACATCTCTCTTGTCCTCCTCCTTCTGCTTGGTTTACCACCTTTTGCCTTCTTCCTTCTGCTACTACTGCTACAGCTCACATTCCAGTCACAGTTCCAGCTCATTCCACTCCTTCCAATTGCCTGCACCTTTGGGGGCCTTTTATGCCTCCTGGGTTCCTTCAGGTGTGGGCTGTTAGGCTTGATAGCCTGACTTGTACAATTGCATGCCCCTTCAGCCCTCTTACTCGTCTTGTACTTCTAGGATTATGGGACTTGTAGTCCCCAACAACAAAGTTTGGTTTTTCAACAATGAAGCTATTTTTAAGGGTAGATTTATTTTTCTAAAACTCAGTAAAAGATGGGCTATTAGTATTGGGTGTTACAGAGGAAATCATTTGGCTTACAGCATTTTCTCTAGATTCTTTTGTATTATACCATCGGGAGTAAGGAGGGTATGTATTCTTAAAAGGTTTTCCTCTTGACAAGGTTTGCTCAGATTTGTTATATATTTTATATGTGTGTCAGGGACACTATAATGACAATATGCCATTACCTGTTTTGGGAACCCAGAAAGGCACCTCATTTCAGAAGACAAATACTGCGTCTCATCCCATGGGCTCTCCCCCCTACCCTGGGCCCTGTCTCCTCCCAGGTGATCCTCCTGCAGTACACCACCCCAGGGTTGGGATCAGGAAGTGTCTGCCTCCCGGGGGTCACCTGGGAGGGGACCTTAGGCATGGGTTTAGCGAAAGATCCGTAGGGTTCTTCACAACAGGCACCATGACCCTGGGCAGCTCCCTTTCAGCGTACTTTTGGCAAATCGGCTGGTTCTTACTGCAGGTCAGATGTTCCCTGTAGCTTACGCACTGCAGCCTGGCCTGCGGGACAGAAAAGACTCTCCTTATCAAGAGAGCTCTATTTGGGGGGGGGCACAGGTGGGATAAGAGTGTCTCCTATGCTACTACAGGTCACCAGAAGTGGTCCGTCCAAGTCCATCTGACACCTCAAGGTTATTCCTAAATCTTGTTGCCACTATTACAGGGCTCTGATGATGACTTAGATGAATGCTTTACTCTTCAAGTTGCTCTTCATTGGGTGTCTCCAATCTTTAAATATCAAAACATAAAGAGACACCCACCAGCTACCTCATCCATTGCAGCTCAGCCCCCAATTGACATTCACACAGAACATTCATTTAAGCAAACTCCCAACATGTTCTACGCTACACATGCTCATCTCACATGCATTCTGCTTTCGCTCAACATTGCCAGTGTATAAGCAAACAGGACAAAACGCCATGCCTATGAGTAAGTACTAACCCTTCCATTCTGTCATTTTCTCTCCTTTCCTTTGTCTCTGTTCTGTCTCTTCCATCTGCTTCCCTCACATCCCCTCTCTCTTTTCTGTGCCTTTGGTTCTGTCTCTCCCCTCTCTACCTCACATTCCCTATCTCTTTTCTCTGCCTCTGGTTCTGTCTCTCCCCTCTCTCCCTCACATTCCCTATCTCTTTTCTGTGCCAGCGCTTTTGTCTCACCCCTCTCTCCCTCACATTCCCTATCTCTTGTCTGTGCCTGTGGTTTTGTCTCACCCCTCTCTCCCTCACATTCCCTATCTCTTTTCTTTGCCTGTGGTTTTGTCTCTCCCCTCTCTCCCTCACATTCCCTATCTCTTTTCTGTGCCAGCGCTTTTGTCTCACCCCTCTCTCCCTCACATTCCCTATCTCTTGTCTGTGCCTGTGGTTTTGTCTCACCCCTCTCTCCCTCACATTCCCTATCTCTTTTCTTTGCCTGTGGTTTTGTCTCTCCCCTCTCTCCCTCACGTTCCCTATCTCTTGTATGTGCCTGTGGTTCTGTCTCTCCCTTCTCTCCCTCACATTCCCTATGTCTTTTATGTGCCTGTGGTTGTGTCTCTCCCCTCTCTCTCTCTCATTCCCTATCTCTTTTCTCTGCCTCTGGTTCTGTCTCTCCCCTCTCTCCCTCACATTCCCAATCTCTTTTCTGTGCCTGTGGTTCTGTCTCTCCCCTCTCTCCCTCACATTCCCTATCTCTTTTCGGTGCCTGTGATTCTGTCTCTCCCTTCTCTCCCTCACACTCCCTATCTTATCTATTTTCTGTGCCTATGGTTTTGTCTCTCCCCTCTCTCCCTCACATTCCCTATCTCTTTTCTGTGCCTGGGGTCTGTCTCTCCCCTTTCTCCATCACATTATTCCTCTCCCTTTCTGTCCCTGTTCTGACTCTCCCCTCTCTCCCTCACATTCCCTCTCTGTTTTCTATGCCTTTCGTTCTGTCTCTCCCCTCTCTCCCTGACATTCCCCATCTCTTTTCTGTGCCTGTGGTTTTGTCTCTCTCCTCTCTCCCTCCCATTCCGTCTCTCTTTTCTCTGCCTCTGGTTCTGTCTCTCCCCTCTCTCCCTCACATTCCCAATCTCTTTTCTGTGCCTGTGGTTCTGTCTCTCCCCTCTCTCCCTCACATTCCCTATCTCTTTTTTCGGTGCCTGTGATTCTGTCTCTCCCCTCTCTCCCTCACATTCCCAATCTCTTTTCTGTGCCTGTGGTTTTGTCTCTTCCCTCTCTCCCTCACATTCCCAATCTCTTTTCTGTGCCTGTGGTTCTGTCTCTCCCCTCTCTCCCTCACATTCCCAATCTCTTTTCTGTGCCTGTGGTTCTGTCTCTCCCCTCTCTCCCTCACATTCCCTATCTCTTTTCTGTGCCTATGGTTTTGTCTCTCCCCTCTCTCCCTCCCATTCCCTATCTCTTTTCTGTGCCTATGGTTTTGTCTCTCCCCTCTCTCCCTCCCATTCCCTCTCTCTTTTCTGTGCCTGAGGTTCTGTCTCTCCCCTCTCCTCCTTCCCATTCCTCTCTCTTTTCTGTGCCTGTGGTTCTGTCTCTCCCCTCTCTCCCTCCCATTCCTCTCTCTTTTCTGTGCCTGTGGTTCTGTCTCTCCCCTCTCTCCTCCCATTCCCTCTCTCTTTTCTGTGCCTGTGGTTTTGTCTCTCCCTCCCATTCCCATTCCCTCTCTCTTTTCTGTGCCTATGGTTCTGTCTCTCCCCTCTCTCCCTCCCATTCCCTCTCTCTTTTCTGTGCCTGTGGTTCTGTCTCTCCCCTCTCTCCCTCCCATTCCCTCTCTCTTTTCTGTGCCTGTGGTTCTGTCTCTCCCTTCTCTCCCTCACATTCCCTATCTCTTTTCTGTGCCTGAGGTTCTGTCTCTCCCCTCTCTCCCTGACATTCCCCATCTCTTTTCTGTGCCTGTGGTTCTGTCTCTCCCCTCTCCCCCTCACATTCCCCATCTGTTTTATGTGCCTGTGGTTCTGTCTCTCCCTTTTCTCCCTCACATTCCCTATGTCTTTTCTGTGCCTGTGGTTCTGTCTCTCCCCTCTCTCCCTCACATTCCCTATCTCTTTTCTGTGCCTGTGGTTTTGTCTCTCCCCTCTCTCCCTCCCATTCCCTCTCTCTTTTCTGTGCCTGAGGTTCTGCCTCTCCCCTCTCTCCCTCACATTCCCTATCTCTTTTCTGTGCCTGTGGTTTTGTCTCTCCCCTCTCTCCCTCCCATTCCCTCTCTCTTTTCTGTGCCTGTGGTTCTGTCTCTCCCCTCTCTCCCTCACATTCCATATCTCTTTTCTGTGCCTGTGGTCCTGTCCCTCCCCTCTCTCCCTCACATTCCCCATCTCTTTTCTGTGCCTGTGGTTCTGTCTCTCCCTTTTCTCCCTCACATTCCCTATGTCTTTTCTGTGCATGTGTTTCTGTCTCTCCCCTCTCTCCCTCACATTCCCTCTCTCTTTTCTGTGCCTGAGGTTCTGTCTCTCCCCTCTCTCCCTCACATTCCCTATCTCTTTTCTGTGCCTGTGGTTTTGTCTCTCCCCTCTCTCCCTCCCATTCCCTCTCTCTTTTCTGTGCCTGTGGTTCTGTCTCTCCCCTCTCTCCCTCACATTCCCTATCTCTTTTCTGTGGCTGTGGTTCTGTCCCTCCCCTCTCTCCCTCACATTCCCTCTCTCTTTTCTGTGCCTGTGGTTCAGTCTCTCCCTTCTCTCCCTCACATTCCCCATCTCTTTTCTGTGCCTGTGGTTCTGTCTCTCCCCTCTCCCCCTCACATTCCCCATCTCTTTTCTGTGCCTGTGGTTCTGTCTCACCCCTCTCCCCCTCACATTCCCCATCTCTTTTCTGTGCCTGTGGTTCTGTCCCTCCCCTCTCTCCCTCACATTCCCTCTCTCTTTTCTGTGCCTATGGTTCTGTCTCTCCCCTCTCTCCCTCCCATTCCCTCTCTCTTTTCTGTGCCTGTGGTTCTGTCTCTCCCTTTTCTCCCTCACATTCCCTATGTCTTTTCTGTGCATGTGGTTCTGTCTCTCCCCTCTCTCCCTCACATTCCCTATCTCTTTTCTGTGCCTGTGGTTCTGTCCCTCCCCTCTCTCCCTCCCATTCCCTTTCTCTTTTCTGTGCCTGAGGTTCTGTCTCTCCCCTCTCTCCCTCACATTCCCTATCTGTTTTCTGTGCCTGTGGTTCTGTCTCTCCCTTTTCTCCCTCACATTCCCTATGTCTTTTCTGTGCCTGTGGTTCTGTCTCTCCCCTCTCTCCCTCACATTCCCTATGTCTTTTCTGTGCCTGTGGTTCTGTCCCTCCCCTCTCTCCCTCACATTCCTTATCTCTTTTCTGTGCCTGTGGTTCTGTCCCTCCCCTCTCTCCCTCACATTCCCTATCTCTTTTCTGTGCCTGAGGTTCTGTCTCTCCCCTCTCTCCCTCGCATTATCTGCTGCTTTTCAATGCCACCTGTCTTGCCTATCCTCTCTATCTCCATCACATTATTTCTCCCCCTTTCTGTCTCTCCTCTCTGCCTCATCACATTCTCTCCCTCTGTTCTGTCCCTGTTCTTTCTATCTTTTCTGTTTACCTTGCATTCTCTCCCTCCCTTTCTTCCTCTCCTCAGTCTCCTCACATTCTCTCCCCTTTTTAAATGCCGCCTGTTCTGTTTCTCCTCTCTGTCTCTCACATTATATCCCTCCCTTTCTGTCTCTGCTCTGTCCTTCCTCTCCCTCAGATTCTCTTCAGTGTCTCCTGCTCTGCCTCTCTTCTTTCCACTGTACCCTCTGCCATCCCTCCCTTTCTGTCTCTGCTCTGTCCCCATCTGTCCCCCTTAGCATTTTTCAGCTTCCACAGAAAACTTTAACTTCTGTGCGGGTTTGTGTAAACCTCCGTCCAAGACTTGAACACCACCCTCAACAAATGCCTCACTGACATATTAAGACAAACAACAATCTTAATCTAAATCCGACAAAAAGAGAAAATATGATCCCCCCTCCAGAAGACAATGCAACACAAACATGCATAAGCTGGCCACCGAGCATGGGACCCCAACTGGAGACATTGTCAGTGATAAAAAAACATGGGAATCCTCATGGACAACAGACTCTCTTGAGACCCACAAGTCAGCGCAATAGCCAAAAAATGCGTCTACCTCCTGCGACAGATAAGAGGGATACTCTCCTACCTCACTTTTCCGCACAGAACTCTTGCAATCATCTCCTTGGTACTATCGAGACTAGACTACGCAAACAGCCTCTACCTTGGAATGCCAGAACGCCTCACAAAAAAACTACAACGTATCCAAAATAGTGCAACAAGACTTCTCCTGAGACTAAATAGAAGAGACCCCATCACACCAGCCTTGAGAAGTCTGCACTGGCTGCCAGTAAAAAAACGCATCGCTCAAAAATCACTACATGGGCAAAGAGCCGAATTCCTCTAAACTAACATCGACCGCTTCCAACCAGGAACAAACCTAAGATCGAGCAACAAGGTCCAAATAGAAACAAAACACTACGAGAAAAGGACATCCGCAGGAACTGAATTCTCCTATTTGATAGACAAGAGATGGAACAACGGAAGACCACCTAACTTTCAGAAATCATAGAAACACCAACCTCACAAACCATACTCTGGGACCAAAGCAAACATGCGGTGAAACGGATTAAAGAACCAACAATTTGTATGTGTATTTATTTGGTTTTATGTAGCGCTTTACACCAAAGTGCTGCACATAAGAACAATAGCGGTACAATAACATGAAGTTCACATTTGAAACACAGCATATATCTGTGGTTACAATAACCATCATTAACCAGTCGAGAAAAGGTAGGATCACAGAGAGACCTGAAAGGATAAATAAACAGTGATGGAACGAAGAGAGAGTGGGAGAGCATTCCAGTGTGACGGTACCAAAAGAGAGAACAAGCGGAAACGAGATTGAGCACAGGGAGGACTAGGAACCATAAGAAATAATGAGAAGATTAACAAAGTGTACGAGAAGGAGAGTAAAATGGCCATAGAGGGATTTAAAAACTAGACATAGAAAATGTAATTTTAAACAATGATGAAAAGAGAGATATCCTAGATCAGTCAAAGAAGATCAAATAGAATCACGAGGAGCAGGTAGACAGAGGGTATTACCCAAATTGTTCATTTACAATTGTTCGAATGAACAATTGACCGAATTTCAAGGGTCACAATTGACCTTTTCACAATTGACTATATGTATATATATATATATATATATATATATATATATATATATATATATATATATATATATATATATATATATATATATATGGGTTTTGGGAGGTTTGGCGTTGAGTGGGGGCTGTGGGGGGGTTTCCCCCACATATATGTTACAATTGACCTTCACAATTTGGTCAATTGTGAAAAGGTCAATTGTAATTCGAACAGTTGTAAAACGAACAATTCGTATACAACCAGACAGAGATCACAAATAGAAGCATTAAGTACAGATTTCAGATGAGCAAGATGAGATAGAGGAAGTCCAAAGTGTGCAGAAGAAAAGTAGAAAAGCTGCGAGAAAATTAGGGCAGACACCAACAGTTGAGTGGCCTTACAAATCATGAAAGGACGGACTTTTCGAATATTGTACAAATGGATTCGACAGGAACGGGCAGATAAGGAAATATGGTGACTGAACGAAAGATCTGAATCAAGATAGAGACCCAGGTTACGGGCCACAGAAGATGTAGGTGGCTGCGAAGGGGAAATGAAATGACTGGAGTGGTCGGAGAGGGAGAAATTGCGGTGGAAGGAAAGAAAATAACCTCAGTTTTAGCAGCATTGAGTACCAAGAAGGGGGCTGTCATCCAAGACTGAACGCCGAGGAGACAGGCGCTGAGCTTAAGATGGATGTCATCAGTGAAGTGTGGAAAGGAAAGGAAGAGCTGTGTGCCATCAGCATAAAAGTGATGAGAGAAACCAAAGGAAGAAATAACCCCAGCAAGAGAGGAGGTATAAGGGGAAAAAACGAAAGGACTAAGAACCGAATCTTGAGGAACACCATAGATCGGTGGACACGTTTTAGAGGAAACCCCGGCCCAGGAGACTGAAAATGTCCTCTGGGACAAGTATGACTCACACCAGGATGAAGTAGAGCCAGGGAAGCCAAAAGAGGAAAGAGCAGAGTGTGATCAACAGTATCGAAAGTTGCAAAAAGGTACAAAAGAATAAGAAGAGAAGAGTGCTTAGCATGACGTGCAGAATGAAGAGAGTCCAGAACAGAGAAGAGCAGTCTCGGTAATGTAACCAGGGCGGAACCCAGATTGAAAACAAGGAAGAATAGAATTACGAGAAACAAAGGTAGTCCTGAGAATAAACAATACGTTCAAGAATATTAGAAAGATACGGCAGGAGTGAAATTGGATGAAAATTACAAGCAGTGGATACATCAGCTGAAGGTTTTTTCAAGTTTGGAATAATGTTAGCATGCTTAAATGAAGATGGGAAAACAAAAGAGGATAAACAGGAGTTAAACCCCTCATGCCTATTACGTAATGCACACACCCAAAAAGAGCAGCCAAAACTACACACCAAAAAAAAAGCAAACCACACACCCTCCGCCACCCACGCCACAAAACCAAATAGCAAACAACCCAGAAACTGGACGCTATCCCTCGAGACACAACAAGCCAAGTGCACAGAACAAAGCAGGTGCAGAAAGCAGCTCACGCGCACAGACGCCAGCAGTTCCTCCTGCTTCTGCAAGCATCCATAGAAGAGCACATCCTCTATCTATCCTGTCCCCCTTCCCCACTAACCCACTTTTCTTACTTACAGAGCCTCCCTCGTGAGCGCCTGGAGACCATGCAAGTGGTAGCGGTGCGCTGTATAATCATAGCAAAATCTTCACGTGCCTTGTCGCCATATATCATGCATGACTACGTTATTGCGGACTTGGGCACGGCCCAGTGGATAGTACAGATAAACAGATTGCACAAATAAACGCATCACAGGAGGTGAGGGGGCGGGGTCAAAGGTGCTGCTTGTGTCATCGCAGAGTCACAGCGGAAGTCTACTTTTGTGCGAAAGATAGAGATGTGTTCGTAAGGGCCAGCCTCCCATGTAGGATGGAAAAGTGGTCTAGGCTGCGGAAAACCTATGCAGAAGTGCAGGAAGGAACTGCCCCCACCCCTCGTTCCTACAAGCATGGTGGCTGATGACTGGTGGTCCTAACAGGAGCCAGTTGTGAGGCGTTTCTCATCAACACACACACACAGGAGTCAGAATGCCAGTCTCGGGGCTGGGCTGAAGATTTAGTGGAATTTGGGGCAGTTTGATTTGTGATTTGTGCATGTTAATCCAACCCTCAATTGTAAGTGTGGGCGAATACAAGGCTTGTCTCGGGGTAACATGGCCTTTATGCTCTCGGATTCCCAGAAGAGCCTCAGCCCTTCGTGTCGGGTGCTGGGAGCAGAGGCATGTGAGTGCTGTGGATTGGGAATTGATAATCCAAATGGAAGGGGGCATTTAGTTGATAAGGACAAGGGTAGAATCCCCCCAAATGAAGGACTTAAAAAGGCACCCCTTGAGGTAGATTCGAGTGGGGATTTGAATCTGTTTTATGATGTGTGCGACTGTGAGCAATAACACAGATTAAACACCCCCTCTCCACCCCCCCCTCCACCCCCGAATCTACTTCCTGGGAGTGCCTTTCAAATACTGGTCAGTCCAAAGCCTGGAGTAGATTTCACCTCAGGGTGTAATTAAAGGACTACATTAAATTGCGCGCCAGGTTAGGGTGGGGCGAGAAACCCACTTCTCTGCCCCTTTTAGATGGGCGGCGCGGATTTCCGCCCGAGGGAGTGGCACAGGGTCAGAGATGTCCCTGGCATTTGCTGGATCCTGGCACTTGGCTGCGGACCGCCGCAGCGCCCGTCCAATGAGCAGAGTCTAACCTCCCCCTGGCTCGGGATGCGGCCTGGATCATCACAGGGTCCTGCTGCCCCCAGAAATGCTAATGCTGAGACCTGTCCCTTGGAGAGTGATGAGCGGCCGCTGCCGGCAGCCCTGCCTCAGGCCCCAGGAGGCCCGTGGATCACCGCGTGGACACACTTCCCATCTACCTGCCCTGTCAGGCTAGAACATGCACATGCTGTCCACACAGCTCGCTGCCGGCACTTCACATGGAAAGTTTCCATCTACCTGTCCTGTCAGGCTAGAACATGCACATGCTGTCCACACAGCTCACTGCTGGCACTTCCCATCTACCTGCCCTGTCAGGCTAGAACATGCACATGCTGTCCACACAGCTCGCTGCCGGCACTGCCCATCTACCTGCCCTGTCAGGCTAGAACATGCACAGGCTGTCCACACAGCTCGCTGCCAGCACTTCCCATCTGCCTGCCCTGTCAGGCTAGAACATGCACATGCAGTCCACACAGCTCGCTGCCGGCACTTCCCATCTACCTGCCCTGTCAGGCTAGAACATGCACATGCTGTCCACACAGCTCTCTGCCGGCACTTTCCATCTACTTGCCCTGTCAGGCTAGAACATGCACATGCTGTCCACACAGCTCGCTGCCGGCACTTCACATGGAAAGTTCCCATCTACCTGCCCTGTCAGGCTAGAACATGCACATGCTGTCCACACAGCTCTCTGCCGGCACTTTCCATCTACTTGCCCTGTCAGGCTAGAACATGCACATGCTGTCCACACAGCTCGCTGCCGGCACTTTCCATCTACCTGCCATGTCAGGCTAGAATATGCACATGCTGTCCACACAGCTCTCTGCCGGCACTTTCCATCTACCTGCCCTGTCAGGCTAGAACATGCACATGCTGTCCACACAGCTCTCTGCCGGCACTTTCCATCTACCTGCCCTGTCAGGCTAGAACATGCACATGCTGTCCACACAGCTCGCTGCCGCCACTTGACATGGAAAGTTCCCATCGACCAGCCATGTCAGGCTAGAACATGCAAATGCTGTCCACACGGCTCGCTGCCGGCACTTTCCCTCTACCTCCCCTGTCAGGCTAGAACATGCACATGCTGTCCCCACAGCTCGCTGCCGGCACTTCACATGGAAAGTTCCCATCTACCGGCCCTGTCAGACTAGAACATGCACATGCTGTCCACACAGCTCGCTGCCGGCACTTCCCATCTACCTGCCCTGTCAGGCTAGAACATGCACATGCTGTCCACACAGCTCGCTGACGGCACTTTCTATGTACCTGCCCTGCCAGGCTAGAACATGCACATGTTATCCACACAGCTTGCTGCCGGCACTTCACATGGAAAGTTCCCATCTACCTGTCCTATCAGGCTAGAACATGCACATTCTGTCCACACAGCTCGCTGCCGGCACTTCCCATCTACCTGCCCTGTCAGGCTAGAACATGCACATGCTGTCCACACAGCTCGCTGCCTGCACTTCACATGGAAAGTTCCCATCTACCTGCCCTGTCAGGCTAGAACATGCACATGCTGTCCACACAGCTCGCTGTCGGCACTTCCCATCTACCTGCCCTGTCAGGCTAGAACATGCACATGCTGTCCACACAGCTCGCTGCCTGCACTTCACATGGAAAGTTCCCATCTACCTGCCCTGTCAGGCTAGAATATGCACATGCTGTCCACACAGCTCGCTGCCTGCACTTCACATGGAAAGTTCCCATCTACCTGCCCTGTCAGGCTAGAACATGCACATGCTGTCCACACAGCTCGCTGCCGGCACTTTCCATGGAAAGTTCCCATCTACCTGCCCTGTCAGGCTAGAACATGCACATGCTGTCCACACAGCTCACTGCCGGCACTTCACATGGAAAGTTTCCATCTACCGGCCCTGTCAGGCTAGAACATGCACATGCTGTCCACACAGCTTGCTGCCGGCACTTCCCATCTACCTGCCCTGTCAGGCTAGAACATGCACATGCTGTCCACACAGCTCGCTGCCAGCACTTTCCATCTACCTGCCCTGTCAGGCTAGAACATGCACATGCTGTCCACACAGCTCGCTGCTGGCACTTTCCATCTACCTGCCCTGTCAGGCTAGAACATGCACATGTTGTCCACACAGCTCGCTGCCGGCACTTTCCATCTACCTGCCCTGTCAGGCTAGAACATGCACATGCTGTCCACACAGCTCACTGCCGGCACTTTCCATCTACCTGCCCTGTCAGGCTAGAACATGCGCATGCTGTCCACAGAGCTCGCTGCCTGCACTTCACATGGAAAGTTCCCATCTACCTGCCCTGTCAGGCTAGAACATGCACATGCTGTCCACACAGCTCGCTGCCTGCACTTCACATGGAAAGTTCCATCTACCTGACTGTCAGGCTGGAACATGCACATGTTATCCACACAGCTCGCTGCCAGCACTTCACATGGAAAGTTCCCATCTACCTGACTGTCAGGCTAGAACATGCACATGTTATCCACACAGCTCGCTGCCGGCACTTCACATGGAAAGTTCCCATCTACCTGCCCTGTCAGGCTAGAACATGCACATGCTGTCCACACAGCTCGCTGCCGGCACTTCACATGGAAAGTTCCCATCTACCTGCCCTGTCAGGCTAGAACATGCACATGCTGTCCACACAGCTCGCTGCCGGCACTTCACATGGAAAGTTCCCATCTACCGGCCCTGTCAGGCCAGAACATGCACATGCCATCCACACAGCTCGCTGCCGGCACTTTCCATCTACCTGCCCTGTCAGGCTAGAACATGCACATGCTGTCCACACAGCTCACTGCCAGCACTTTCCATCTATCTGCCCTGTCAGGCTAGAACATGCACATGCTGTCCACACAGCTCGCTGCCGGCACTTCACATGGAAAGTTCCCATCTACCTGCCCTGTCAGGCTAGAACATGCACATGCTGTCCACACAGCTCGCTGCCGGCACTTTCCATCTACCTGCGCTGTCAGGCTAGAACATGTACATGCTGTCCACACAGCTCGCTGCCGGCACTTCACATGGAAAGTTCCCATCTACCTGCCCTGTCAGGCTAGAACATGCACATGCTGTCCACACAGCTCGCTGCCGGCACTTCCCATCTACCGGCCCTGTCAGGCTAGAACATGCACATGCTGTCCATACATCTCGCTGCCGGCACTTTCCATCTACCTGCCCTGTCAGGCTAGAACATGCACATGCTGTCCACACAGCTCGCTGCCGGCACTTCACATGGAAAGTTCCCATCTACCTGCCGTGTCAGGCTAGAACATGCACATGCTGTCCACACAGCTCGCTGCCTGCACTTCACATGGAAAGTTCCCATCTACCTGACTGTCAGGCTAGAACATGCACATTTTATCCACACAGCTCGCTGCCAGCACTTCACATGGAAAGTTCAAATCTACCTGCCCTGTCAGGCTAGAACATGCAAATGCTGTCCACACAGCTCGCTGCCGGCACTTTCCATCTACCTGCCCTGTCAGGCTAGAACATGCACATGCTGTCCACACAGCTCGCTGCCGCACTTCACATGGAAAGTTCCCATCTACCTGCCCTGTCAGGCTACAACATGCACATGCTGTCCACACAGCTCGCTGCCGGCACTTTCCATCTACCTGCCCTGTCAGGCTAGAACATGCACATGTTATCCACACAGCTCGCTGCCGGCACTTCACATGGAAAGTTCCCATCTACCTGCCCTGTCAGGCTCGAACATGCACATGCTGTCCACACAGCTCGCTGCCGGCACTTCACATGGAAAGTTCCCATCTACCGGCCCTGTCAGGCTACAACATGCACATGCTGTCCACACAGCTCGCTGCCGGCACTTCCCATCCACCTGCCCTGTCAGGCTGGAACATGCACATGCTGTCCACACAGCTCACTGCCGGCACTTTCCATCTACCTGCCCTGTCAGGCTAGAACATGCACATGCTGTCCACACAGCTCGCTGCCTGCACTTCACATGGAAAGTTCCCATCTACCTGCCCTGTCAGGCTAGAACATGCACATGCTGTCCACACAGCTCGCTGTCGGCACTTCCCATCTACCTGCCCTGTCAGGCTAGAACATGCACATGCTGTCCACACAGCTCGCTGCCTGCACTTCACATGGAAAGTTCCCATAATACCTGCCCTGTCAGGCTAGAATATGCACATGCTGTCCACACAGCTCGCTGCCTGCACTTCACATGGAAAGTTCCCATCTACCTGCCCTGTCAGGCTAGAACATGCACATGCTGTCCACACAGCTCGCTGCCGGCACTTTCCATGGAAAGTTCCCATCTACCTGCCCTGTCAGGCTAGAACATGCACATGCTGTCCACACAGCTCACTGCCGGCACTTCACATGGAAAGTTTCCATCTACCGGCCCTGTCAGGCTAGAACATGCACATGCTGTCCACACAGCTTGCTGCCGGCACTTCCCATCTACCTGCCCTGTCAGGCTAGAACATGCACATGCTGTCCACACAGCTCGCTGCCAGCACTTTCCATCTACCTGCCCTGTCAGGCTAGAACATGCACATGCTGTCCACACAGCTCGCTGCTGGCACTTTCCATCTACCTGCCCTGTCAGGCTAGAACATGCACATGTTGTCCACACAGCTCGCTGCCGGCACTTTCCATCTACCTGCCCTGTCAGGCTAGAACATGCACATGCTGTCCACACAGCTCACTGCCGGCACTTTCCATCTACCTGCCCTGTCAGGCTAGAACATGCGCATGCTGTCCACAGAGCTCGCTGCCTGCACTTCACATGGAAAGTTCCCATCTACCTGCCCTGTCAGGCTAGAACATGCACATGCTGTCCACACAGCTCGCTGCCTGCACTTCACATGGAAAGTTCCCATCTACCTGACTGTCAGGCTGGAACATGCACATGTTATCCACACAGCTCGCTGCCAGCACTTCACATGGAAAGTTCCCATCTACCTGACTGTCAGGCTAGAACATGCACATGTTATCCACACAGCTCGCTGCCGGCACTTCACATGGAAAGTTCCCATCTACCTGCCCTGTCAGGCTAGAACATGCACATGCTGTCCACACAGCTCGCTGCCGGCACTTCACATGGAAAGTTCCCATCTACCTGCCCTGTCAGGCTAGAACATGCACATGCTGTCCACACAGCTCGCTGCCGGCACTTCACATGGAAAGTTCCCATCTACCGGCCCTGTCAGGCCAGAACATGCACATGCCATCCACACAGCTCGCTGCCGGCACTTTCCATCTACCTGCCCTGTCAGGCTAGAACATGCACATGCTGTCCACACAGCTCACTGCCAGCACTTTCCATCTATCTGCCCTGTCAGGCTAGAACATGCACATGCTGTCCACACAGCTCGCTGCCGGCACTTCACATGGAAAGTTCCCATCTACCTGCCCTGTCAGGCTAGAACATGCACATGCTGTCCACACAGCTCGCTGCCGGCACTTTCATCTACCTGCCGCTGTCAGGCTAGAACATGTACATGCTGTCCACACAGCTCGCTGCCGGCACTTCACATGGAAAGTTCCCATCTACCTGCCCTGTCAGGCTAGAACATGCACATGCTGTCACACAGCTCGCTGCCGGCACTTCCCATCTACCGGCCCTGTCAGGCTAGAACATGCACATGCTGTCCATACATCTCGCTGCCGGCACTTTCCATCTACCTGCCCTGTCAGGCTAGAACATGCACATGCTGTCCACACAGCTCGCTGCCGGCACTTCACATGGAAAGTTCCCATCTACCTGCCGTGTCAGGCTAGAACATGCACATGCTGTCCACACAGCTCGCTGCCTGCACTTCACATGGAAAGTTCCCATCTACCTGACTGTCAGGCTAGAACATGCACATTTTATCCACACAGCTCGCTGCCAGCACTTCACATGGAAAGTTCAAATCTACCTGCCCTGTCAGGCTAGAACATGCAAATGCTGTCCACACAGCTCGCTGCCGGCACTTTCCATCTACCTGCCCTGTCAGGCTAGAACATGCACATGCTGTCCACACAGCTCGCTGCCGGCACTTCACATGGAAAGTTCCCATCTACCTGCCCTGTCAGGCTACAACATGCACATGCTGTCCACACAGCTCGCTGCCGGCACTTTCCATCTACCTGCCCTGTCAGGCTAGAACATGCACATGTTATCCACACAGCTCGCTGCCGGCACTTCACATGGAAAGTTCCCATCTACCTGCCCTGTCAGGCTCGAACATGCACATGCTGTCCACACAGCTCGCTGCCGGCACTTCACATGGAAAGTTCCCATCTACCGGCCCTGTCAGGCTACAACATGCACATGCTGTCCACACAGCTCGCTGCCGGCACTTCCCATCCACCTGCCCTGTCAGGCTGGAACATGCACATGCTGTCCACACAGCTCACTGCCGGCACTTTCCATCTACCTGCCCTGTCAGGCTAGAACATGCACATGCTGTCCACACAGCTCGCTGCCGGCACTTCACATGGAAAGTTCCCATCTACCGGCCCTGTCAGGCTAGAACATGCACATGCTGTCCACACAGCTCGCTGCCAGCACTTCCCATCTACCTGCCCTGTCAGGCTAGAACATGCACATGCTGTCCACACAGCTCGCTGCCGGCACTTTCCATCTACCTGCCCTGTCAGGCTAGAACATGCACATGCTGTCCACACAGCTCGCTGCCGGCACTTTCCATCTACCTGCCCTGTCAGGCTAGAACATGCACATGCTGTCCACACAACTCGCTGCCGGCACTTTCCATCTACCTGCCCTGTCAGGCTCGAACATGCACATGCTGTCCACACAGCTCGCTGCCGGCACTTTCCATCTACCTGCCCTGTCAGGCTAGAACATGCACATGCTGTCCACACAGCTCGCTGCCGGCACTTCACATGGAAAGTTCCCATCTACCGGCCCTGTCAGGCTAGAACTTGCACATGCTGTCCACACAGCTCGCTGCCAGCACTTCCCATATACCTGCCCTGTCAGGCTAGAACATGCACATGCTGTCCACACAGCTCGCTGCCAGGACTTTCCATCTACCTGCCCTGTCAGGCTAGAACATGCACATGCTGTCCACACAGCTCGCTGCCGGCACTTCACATGGAAAGTTCCCATCTACTGGCCCTGTCAGGCTAGAACATGCACATGCTGTCCACACAGCTCGCTGCCAGCACTTCTCATCTACCTGCCCTGTCAGGCTAGAACATGCACATGCTGTCCACACAGCTTGCTGCCGGCACTTTCCATCTACCTGCCCTGTCAGGCTAGAACATGCACATGCTGTCCACACAGCTCGCTGCCGGCACTTTCCATCTACCTGCCCTGTCAGGCTAGAACATGCACATGCTGTCCACACAGCTCGCTGCCGGCACTTTCCATCTACCTGCCCTGTCAGGCTAGAACATGCACATGCTGTCCACACAGCTCACTGCCGGCACTTTCCATCTATCTGCCCTGTCACGCTAGAACATGCACATGCTGTCCGCACAGCTCGCTGCCAGCACTTTCCATCTACCTGCCCTGTCAGGCTAGAACATGCACATGCTGTCCACACAGCTCGCTGCCGGCACTTCACATGGAAAGTTTCCATCTACCTGTCCTGTCAGGCTAGAACATGCACATGCTGTCCACACAGCTCGCTGCCCGCACTTTCCATCTACCTGCCCTGTCAGGCTAGAACATGCACATGCTGTCCACACAGCTCGCTGCCGGCACTTCACATGGAAAGTTCCCATCTACCTGCCCTGTCAGGCTAGAACATGCACATGCTGTCCACACAGCTCGCTGCCGGCACTTCCCATCTACCGGCCCTGTCAGGCTAGAACATGCACATGCTGTCCACACAGCTCGCTGCCGGCACTTCCCATCTACCTGCCCTGTCAGGCTAGAACATGCACAGGCTGTCCACACAGCTCGCTGCCGGCACTTCACATGGAAAGTTCCCATCTACCTGCCCTGTCAGGCTAGAACATGCACATGCTGTCCACACAGCTCGCTGCCGGCACTTCCCATCTACCTGCCCTGTCAGGCTAGAACATGCACATGCTGTCCACACAGCTCGCTGCCGGCACTTTCCATCTACTTGCCCTGTCAGGCTAGAACATGCACATGCTGTCCACACAGCTCGCTGCCGGCACTTCACATGGAAAGTTCCCATCTACCTGCCCTGTCAGGCTAGAACATGCACATGCTGTCCACACAGCTCGCTGCCGGCACTTCCCATCTACCTGCTCTGTCAGGCTAGAACATGCACATGCTGTCCACACAGCTCGCTGCCGGCACTTTCCATCTACCGGCCCTGTCAGGCTAGAACATGCACATGCTGTCCACACAGCTCGCTGCCGGCACTTTCCATCTACCTGCCCTGTCAGGCTAGAACATGCACATGCTGTCCACACAGCTCGCTGCCGGCACTTCCCATGGAAAGTTCCCATCTTCCTGCCCTGTCAGGCTAGAACATGCACATGCTGTCCACACAGCTCGCTGCCGGCACTTCCCATCTACCTGCCCTGTCAGGCTAGAACATGCACATGCTGTCCACACAGCTCGCTGCCGGCACTTCCCATCTACCTGCCCTGTCAGGCTAGAACATGCACATGCTGTCCACACAGCTCGCTGACGGCACTTTCCATCTACCTGCCCTGTCAGGATAGAACATGCACATGCTGTCCACACAGCTCGCTGCCGGCACTTTCCATCTACCTGCCCTGTCAGGCTATAACATGCACATGCTGTCCACACAGCTCGCTGCCGGCACTTTCCATCTACCTGCCCTGTCAGGCTAGAACATGCACATGCTGTCCACACAGCTCGCTGCCGGCACTTTCCATCTACCTGCCCTGTCAGGCTAGAACATGCACATGCTGTCCACACTGCCAGCGACTTCTATTCTATTGCCATAAGTATGTGTGTGTCTGGCAGACCCAGAGCCCCCTCTCCTCATGGCAATCAGCACACTATAGAAACAGCCCAGGCAAGCAGCCATGGGCGTAATTTTAGGGGGGTACAGGGGTGTTTGTTCCCACCAACTTTCATGGCACACCATTTTGTCCCCATTCATTTGGCTGGCGCACCTTTTCTTAAGATGTCATGTCCCCCCCAACATTTTCATCAAAGTTACTCCATTGCAAGCAGCCCCTTTGGGGTGGGAAGTCTGCAGCTGCTTTAAGTATAGCCCCCCTGAACGGCTTCTATTTCAAAAGGGGTGAAGGGGTCTGTACACTGAGTGGAGAAACTGATTCTGGATGCCCGATGACAAGATGTCAATAACAAGACGACCAATAATGACAAGATGGTAGGATAGCTGATGACAAGACGGCTGAAAACAAATGGCCAGTAACCAGATGGCAACATAGTGGGTGACAAAATTGCTGATGACAAGATGACGAGGGACAAGATGGTAGATCGCTGATGATAAGACAGCTGATAACAAGATGGCCAATAACAGAATGGCCATTGACAAGATGCCAATATAGCCACCATCCAGATGCTAATGAAAAGATGGACCATGATAAAATGGCTGTAAAGACAGACGCCTCTTTTTCTGTTCTTTTCCCACCACCACAGTGGCTGGATGCCAAGGAAAGAGGTGTTTTTCTCTCTCTCACATCAATGTAGGCTCGGTGAGTCTAGGATGGAGAAAGACTGGGGTCCGGCTATGAGGAATTCCACCATCCACAGGGTGGGTGAGCGCTCGCCTGGGTATTTTAGAAATTTTAAATGATATTGAATGATGGTAGATCAACCTTTTATGCTCACCACATGACATACGCATACACCGTGTACTCTGGATGGACACAGCCTACAGGGGCAGTCACCCTTGTCATATTTAGTTGGGATATGACAGCCAGGAGTACACCATGTCATCTCAGAAGGGGGAGCACCAAACCTTCTCACTGCCATGGCCAGCCTAATTAAAAAGCAAATGCTCCATGGTTCTGTCATTTTGTTAAGCCCCATAGCTGGTGGCAGCATCCACATACTAATCAGAGTTTAACTCAAACAGGCCTACATGGGGCCTGTCTGCAGTGGCTAACAAAGGTGACAGGAAACCCCAACACCTTTTAATATGCACTGTGTCAACCTGAACCCAGCTCTTCAACCTTTCATCTACAAACCAACAGGCTTGTTGAGTGTTCAACAAGACCCTGAAAGGCATGATAGGTGGCTTGGAAGAGCACCTGAGGAGAAAATGGGATATTCTCTTGCCATGCCTTCTGCTCATCTACAGGGAGGTACCACAGAATGGACACCCTGTATGAGGTCCCCTCAGTTTAGTGAAGGAGGGATGGGTGGGCAACTCCTCATCCCCTACGCAAGATGTGGTGGACTATGTACTTGGCCTTTAGTCTAGAATGGAAGTACATGGAACAGTCGATGAAAATCCTAAAGACCAGTCAGGAGCTGATGAAGCACTTGCACGACCAGAAGGCCACAGTGACAGTCTATTCTCCAGACCAGTGAGTGTGGATTATGAAGCCTGTCAATCCCAGTGCACTTCAGGACAAGTGGACTGGGCCGTACTGTGTGTTAGAAAATGTCACTGAGGTGAATTTTTCTCATTGACGTGAAAGGACCTAAACAGAAGTGCAGGGTCTTTCACGTCAACTGGCTAAAACCCCATTATAGCCAGGATGACTTGGTCATGGTGTTAGTGCCTGGCGGGGAGACTTAGGAGGAGACCAAACCATTCCGAGACCTCCTACAGGCTGAAACCACAGCTGGCTGTGAAGGATTGGGACATCCCCACCACACAGATGCAGGTGAGAGCCTTTCCAGTTCTCACTGGGTACTACCGGGTTCATCAAGGAGTATGGGACAATTGCCATGACCCTGAATGATGTAACATCCAAAAAGTTGCCAAAGAAGGTAACGTGGACCCCCACCTATCAAACTTCCTTTAAGAATTTAAAGGATGGATTGTGCAGGGCCCCAGTTCTGAAAGTGTCAGACTATGGCCAGGAGTTCATTATTCAGATAAACGCCTGTGATTTTGGGATTGGAGCAGTGTTATTGCAGTTGAACTCTCAAGGGGTAGAGCAACCACTGCCTTTAGCAGGCAATTGACAAAAAGGCAAAAGAACTGGGCCGTCATTGAAAAAGAAAGCTTACGCGGTCATGTGGGCAACAAAGAGGATGAAACCCTACATCAATGGCAATGGTCCCAATATATGTGCGCCCCTATCCGTATCTCGAAGTAAAACATAACAGGGTTCTGACACTCCATCATGGATGACCGCTTTATTCCTACCTTGTCCTAACTCCTTATGTGAGGCAATTTATGGACAATTCATCTAAAGGGAATCACTCACATAGCTCTTGCATATATGACATTAATCATAAAATAGAAAATAGAAAATACTCAATAGAAATACATAAGGTTTTAAATTTTTCATGTGAATAGAAAAATAATGTTTTGTTTAAAAAGAAAACAAATTGAAACAAAACCAATACATACATTGTTCTATGTATTATATAGAATAGATGAAATCTAAGGAAGAAAAAACAATTCAATTGAAGTGTAAATCAATTCTCATTCCTCTCTATAGCCTTAATCAAAATTGTGGTTTTTCATCAATTATAATTAATTGTTGAACTTAGTGCTTAAGAAGATAGAGAAAATTGAAAAGAAGCTAAGAAGTCATTTATAACTGAAAGATAGGTGACAAAAACTATTGAACGTACAAACTATTCTTGCTAATAATTTATGAACCTCACTGCCTCTATCTCCAGAGCCAAGTTACTCATGATGGCCTCACTTAGAGGTGCCACTCTAACTATGGCTACTCTCCTCCCTCTGTTCCAGGATATCTCACTTCAGAACTGTGCCTACACAACCACACCACTTTACCCAGACTTACTATCTCCAGCGGACTGGATAAACAGATTCGCCAGCCCACCTACACCCTTAATACCCTGTCCCACACCTCTTAGAAATACGAGATTAGCTTCTCGCCTTGTTGTACCCTATAACACCTTCTTGAACGCAGCCCCACCGACCATGATTAGAAACGCTAGACTCAGCCATCGCACTAATCCTGATGTAAAACTCATCAGAATGCTCACTAATCAGGCTAGGAATCTCACGCAGCCCACCTCACTTACTGACCCTCCACCGAGTCACAAGCCTGCAACACTCACCCACCACCACTCACGAAAGTCAACCTTCCACTGACCTCCATCAAGGGAGCTCTCATCAACGCACACTCATTAGTAGCCCACGCTACTGATGTCGCTGACATTATCTCCACCAACCACCTAGACTTTATCGCTATCACAGAGACATGGCTCCACCCAGCAGCCGGTCCCACAATAGTTCTAGCCACCCCGGATAACTACACCATCATCCGAGCTGACAGAAAAAATGGAATAGGAGGAGGAATAGCAATTATTGCGAACTCCACCCTAAACATCAGAGAAGTAACTAGCACAACCCTACCTTCAGCCGAACTCCTATCCGTCAAACTCCCATTATCTGACACCTAAACTATCCTTCTCCACATTATATACAGACCTGCAGGACCCCCCTCCACCTTTGAAGAATATATCTCTCTCTTACTCACTACCAACCTGAAACCTAAATCTCAAATCATCATTATGGACGACTTCAACTTGGGACTTAATGACCCCAATGACAATCAAGCCACCTCCATTAATGACACCATTACTCATCTAGGCCTCACCCAACACATTAATAAACCTACACATACAAAAGGAAGATCCTAGGACTGGCTTGCAGACGCCAACTACAACCTCTCTCTGACCGACATCACTCCTTGTGCTTGGACTGACCACCACCTTATTACCTTCTCTCTACCCAGATCCATACCATCTACCACACGACCCACTAGGTTACCTCAAATAATCTCCAGAAATAACCGCAACATCACTATAGAGAACCTTAGACCTCTTCTCGTGCCTATCAGTAAAACTAATCTACCTACGCAAAATGACGACCCATCAGCCATTGTAGACCTATACAACAATACCCTAGAACTAGCTCTCAACCAGATAGCTCCTCTTAAACACCGACAAGCCAAACCCATTGCCCACTCCAACAAATGGTTCTCAGCAGAATTAAAGGCTCTCCGCAATATCAAAAGAACTGCAGAAACTAGCTGGAGAAAGGCCCCTTCTCTTTCCACTAAAGATAAGTTCGCCTCAGCAGCCTCCACATACAAATCCGCCATCTTAAATGCAAAAAAAGAGATCTATAACATGAGAATACAAAACGCCAAATCTGGCACTAAAGAACTATTCTCTATACTAAGGGAACTCGAATCACCACTGCCTCCTTCAGAGGACTGCATTAAAGACAAGGCCTGGTGCAATAATATCCAGCTGGCACTTGCTAATCAAATTGCCCTCCTACAAACTAAGATGGAAGCAAAAAAAGCCAACCTTGCCTCCAAACAGAATCCCATCAGCATGATAAACCATACCACCCCTAATTGCCCTTCCTTCCACTTCTCAACAGTCACAGAAGAGGAAGTAATCAAGATAATCGCCAGTCTCAAACCATCCAACTGCAAAGGTGACATTTGTCCCGCCTCCGTCATCAAAGACGGGGCTAATGAGTTAGCCCCTCTCATCACCTCCTTGATCAACGCTTCCTTTAAAAACTCAGTGGTCCCCAATAACCTTAAAGAAGCGTGGGTCCTACCCCTGCTCAAAAAACCCAACCTAGTCCCCAACATCCCCACAAATTACAGGCCCATCACCACAGTCCCATTTCTCCTCAAAATCTTAGTCAGGGTAACCTACCTCCAAATAGAACAACATTTGGAAGACAACAACCTCCTAGGCCTGCGACAATCTGGCTTTAGACCAAGGCACGGGACTGAAACTGCCCTCTTGGATCTAAAAATCCAAATGGATGATGCCAAAGATAAGGGCAAACTGGCCATCCTGCTCTTGTTGGATCTATCTGCTGCCTTCGATCTGGTTGACCACCAGATCCTCACTCAACACCTCTCCTCGGCTGCTGCATTCTCTCAAAATGCCACTAAGTGAATCCAGTCATTTCTGTCTGACAGGTCGACTAGGGTCTTCGCCCCTACTGCGGCTGCGGACCCTATACCAATCGCATGTGGAGTGCCCCAAGGCTCCTGCATTTCCCCCACACTTTACAACATCTTCACGAAGCTCCTATTTGACCGTCTTGACGATCTGGGTGTCAGCTACACTAATTATGCAGACGACACCCAGGTCCTCATCACTCTCACTGGCAGCTATGAAGACGATGCTGCAAAGCTTAATGAAATCTACTTAGAAATCCAAACCTGGATGGCCACACACAGTCTTTGCCTCAACGACGATAAGACAGAACTGCTTATCGTAGGCTCCCAGGCTCGCCTCAACAAACTAGACCAAAGGTATCAATCCTTTACCATTGATGGCAACATCATAAAAGTTTCCAAAGAGGTCAAAACACTAGGTGTGTACCTCGACTCCACCTTATCACTAAAAAAACAAATAAACTCCACCATCTCAACCACCACCTACACCAATAAATTGATCAATGCCTGTAGGCCTTTTCTCTCCACCTCTAGTTGCCTCACCTTATCAAGAGCGTTGATATTGTCTAAATTAGACTATTGCAACACACTCTACCTAGGCACTACCACAAAAAACTTGAACAGGCTCCAGATCCTGCAAAATAATGCGCTAAGATGTGCCCTTAACCTCCCGCGCAAGGCTCACATATCCATGGCCAGCAAAGAAGTCCACTGGCTCCCGATCCGCGACAGAATCAAGCTAAGAACCCTGGTCATCACCCATAAGTGCCTGTTACGCACCGCCCCTCGCTACCTCTCAGACAAATTCGCTAGACATTGCTCCACTAGACCCACCAGAACCCCTTAACTGCACCAACTAAAGATCCCCAACTATAACCTAAAAACAGCAGGAGGTTCAAGCTTCCCAGTGCTCGCAGCACAATGCTGGAATACCCTCCCTCTTGCAATTAGATCGGAAGCCGCATTCTGGCCATTCAGAGCCATGGTGAAATCATGGTTACTAGCCTAAACATCCAATCTCTCAATGACACGTTCGGCCAGCCGCCGTTCGCCACCATGTAGTAATGTTCACCCTGGCTTTATCCGATTCAGGACCACCCTGTAACCCGGTCCTCACTCTCCACTTTAACTATCTTGTACACTGTTCTCTGTATACTTTATTCTTGTATGTAACTACTCAGAGCCTGGGCTAATGTATGCTCTGACTGGTGTATTAAGGTGTTTGTGTAACGATATGTAACTCTGCTGTGCACATGATTATGCGCCCAGCTACCTGAGGGTTCGGACGTGCTTTATAAATGAACAAACTAAACTAAACAGTCATTCATTAGTACTTGCATCCCATCTGTCTACAGATTAAATGCTTTCAACATGACACAGAGCCTCATTACGAGTATGGAGGCAGCCATGCCCTAAATAAGGGCATGGCTGCCTCCATACCGGGCTCCAATACCGGGTTCCTTCAATGAGGAATAACCGGTCCTCCTTGAAGGAACCGATCCCCATTCCCCTTTGAGCCCCCATAGGGCTCAATCGGAATGGGGATGGAGCTAATAACGGGCCAGTTTATAATGGGCCTGTTATTAGCTCCTTGGTCCCCTCGCGGGACCCGGGAAAGACGCCTGGTTTTACCAGACGTCTGTTCCGGGTCCCGCGAGGGAACCTCGTAATTGCGCATCCCGTAATGAACTGTGCCGTTCCCGTACCGGCACCCTTCAATACGGGAGCGCAAGCCTCATAATGACTCAATATTCAATTAATACATGTAGCCATTCCAAAGTATAAAGTCCTTGGTAGTTGTTCCAGGATTTACTAATTTGTCCTCCTGGTCCTGTGGTTTTGGGAGTCTTGTGTCTGGGTCTTTGAAGTACAAGATATCTTTGCCTTGCCAACGTGAAATAATGAGTGACAAACACTTGTAGAGAACATGCATGGGAGTAGAAATAACCAATTCTGGTTCCCTGGTATCTTTACGTTTCGGCGGATGCTGAAGTTATTATTACCGCCTTCCTCAGGGCGTCAAGTTAGAAGACACTGCGCGTAATACATAAAGGTAATGTGAGTGGACCTCTTAAAATATGCTTGTGATTACTAAGCATAAACAAACTCAATTCAAAACTCTAGTTAATGGCTATTCTTTCTGCCTGCCGGGAATTGTATCTCAAGCTCCGGGGCATGCCCGCAGTGGAAAACAAAGCAGCTTCTGGAGACTCTCACTACAAAACAGGAGTGCGTTGAGCTGTGCTTAGCTGTCAACTGAAAAACATGGTTCCGGCTCTTCTGTTTCTCTAATTCCAAAAAAGAAAATACATTAAAAAGTTTATGTCATAAGTATCTGACCTCACAAGGAAGAGGTGTATGACTTGCTATGCGTTTTACTTGAAGAAAATGCAATTTGTTCACCTTTAATCTTGGCAATCCGAGACTTGTGGTGATGGGAGTAGGAGCGATGGCATAAATAGTCGTAATGCGTCCCTTCCCCTGGCTCAGAGGCGGACAATTGCGTACCGTACCTACACAAAGTAGACTACTATTAGTATGTTGGTGTAAGTTGTATTGTGCAGTCTGCATGTTATCTAGATACATTTAAGAAATCACCCTCGTACTATAGGTCCCCGATCTTACCTGTGCTTGTGGTGTAGTGTCCCTCAAAAATGGTTCCCAAGTGGGTAAGCTACGGGAGGCCAGGCATTATTCAAAGCCTTCTCCTAGTAGCGAGAGAGAAGGAAACGGAGACTAAAATTTACTGAACCCTGGGGTCCCATGTACAAAAAGTCAGAATATTTTACATGCTCAGCAGAAAGTTGCTACTGGGTTGCCTATCCACTTGGTTGTGGAAGGACATTACCCGAATCCGTAACGAGCGCGTGCGCGCTGTTAACTTTTTAAGGGCATAACCTGTTTAAAAATAATAATTACAGTAAACGGCCGCTGACAGTCTTTTCTGCCACACTGCCAGTACCTTCATACCTTGTATACTGGGGAGCTGCGGGATGAAATTTCTTTTCGGCTCAGACAGACCACTGACCCATTCGATGGTTAATAGCCATGGAAGGGGAGAACCCTAAGCTTTTGCGTTGGGCCGTATCCCTACAGGGCTTAGATATGGACATCCAGCACAAGCCGGGCTCCCAGCATGGAAATGATGATGACCTAAGCCGGTACTTTCACCTTGTTGACGAACCAGACCTTCAGTAGGGTGTTGGTTTACAAGTTGATGCTGGGGGGCATGTGAGGAATTCGTCCATCCTCACAGTGGGTGTGCACTTGCTTGTGCTTTTTTTTTAATTTTAAATGAAGTTGAATGATGGTAGAAAATGTGTAGGGCTAATTTGCACACATTTCTCTATGTTCACCGCACGACATTCACACAGACCTGTGTACTATCGGTGTGCACAGCCTACAGGTGCAGTCCCCTGTGTCATATTTAGTTGGGATATGACAGCCAGGAGTATACCATGTCATCTCAGAAGGGGGAGGGCCAAAACTTCCCCCTGCCACGGCCAGCCTAATTAACTAACAAAAGCTCCATGGATATGCCCTGTCCTTTTGTTGGGTCCTGTAGCTGGTGGCAGAATTTGCACACTAATCAGAGTTTAATTCAAATAGGGCCACATGGGGCCTGGCTGCAGAGGCTAAGAAAGAAGACAGGAATCCTGTCACACTTTGTAGCAGTGAAGGTTCATTGCTACGCAAACAGCGTAGTTCTCCGTGCCCTCTCCTGCATTCCTGGTGGTTGCCATGGTGGCTCACCAATACCAGAAATGTTTAGCTAGATTGCATCCCTGTGGTCCGGGTAACCAGACACAGAGTGGTACATCAACGCGTATTGCCGTAGTTGTTAAAAGGGGATAAACGCTACACTCTGGCGCTTCTAATTGAAGTTAGTACTCTCGTGCTCCTCGTATCCTCTTGACTTCCTTGTTTGACCCTAGCCTTTGTTCCTGGCTATTCTCCTCGGATATCCACTACACGGTACCGCATCTTTCTGTTCTGAATGTGTCTGAACCCTCTTCTATTTTAATGGACTGCCTTTGGATTACCCTTTAAGCCCTTGTTTCTTCTGCCTGCTTGTTGTCAGTTCTACGCCTTGGCTTCTGGATTAAGATTGGATTTTCCACTCATTTATATTACTCCTGGAACCTGTTCACTTCACGTTATACCAGCGGGGGATTGTCAAGTATTGGATTCATTTAGTGAGACTGTCTGGAGATTACGTTTTGCACTGGACTTCCATGAACGCTATGCAGTATTCACGCAAACCGTGTCTCCATTAGTTGTGAGAGCATCCTTGTTTCGCCCGGGGGCAGGTCCATACCAACTCACTCTAACATTCTGTACAGCTTGCTTCTAGACTCACTTCCACCCCCAAGCTTCTGGTCCCCTCATCGTGTCAACCAGGGTCGGTTCTGTTCCTTAAACATCATTGTATTCTTGGCCCCTTTCTATTCCGGCTTTCACATCTACCTTCATATCCTCCCGACTTAGATATTGAGCTTTTCCACCAGATGTCCTTCCACATCAAATTCAAATCCTCGACCAGGATTCCCCCAGATTAGTACTCCTAGTATCATATTCAGTATACCTTTGATTAGAATACTTATGAAACCATTATGTTCTTTTTCCCCACAGCCTGACATATACCTGGTGGTGTTTGCTCTTTCATGTGAACCTCAGCATTGTCTGTCCAATAGAAACAGACAGGGCAGTGTTTCATAGGAAAGGTCACCCTCTTTTGAGGAGACCCTCAGATTGAGGGTTCACAAAGTTGTCAGGTCAGAATTCCGGTCACACCAAACAGGACTTGCCCACTGCTTTGTGATTACATGACAGTCCTTGCCGTCTGCTTTGTAAGTACATGAAAAAACAACACCCTTTCATATGCACTGTGCCAACCTGAAGTCAGCTTCCACCCTCAGTATTGGTTGACAGTGAAATGTCATGTCTGGGACTGCATGTATGAAAGTAGACATCCCCGCAGGCGGACCCCATTCAAAAGGTACGATAATGTGGTTTGGGGGCACCAGAGAGTCTGGTATCGCCACAGCTTCAAGGGAGAGCTGCAGCTTTAATCAGGAACCACACAGAGCTCCGTTAACCAGAGGGACCCTTTAATCCGCAACAGACAGGAAGATGGGTGTGGCGTAATAATACATGTTTTCACCCTTTTTACCTTTTCTGTTGCAAAGCACTCTGGTTATAACCTCATGCATACAGTAGATTGTTGGCGGGGACCCAAGAACGGTTCATTAAGGTAGGCTTAGTCTACAAAAATCCCTGTGGTCCATTTGGCTTTAAAAGAGGGCTGAGCCCCTCTTTCGGCACACCATCTGAAGAATTTGCAAGGAGTAACAAGAAGAACTCAGTATTTGAGCCTGACTGAAGGTTGGTCTGCCTTACATCTTCCGCCGATGAAGGAAGGCTAGGACATCCAAGAGGGAAGCACGTTCCCTCCCCTGAACATCTGCCAGAGAACAGATGGAGATACCAAATCCAGAGGACCCTTCTGCAGCTCCAGAACCAGTACACAGCCAGCACACCGTATGCCCTGCTAGGCTCTGCAGCAAGCTTCCTAGGTAGTAAGTGTTGGAGAGTCTCTGAACCAAACCAAGGACAAGGCAGCTGCCTGCAACACTCTCCCCAGCATTGGGCCGTTCGCTTTAAAGGACGCTACAAACCCAGTGAAGAAGCTAGGTGGAGTGCATCTTAAAGCATCTACTGACATCCCCCTTAATGGACATTTTGGAGCTAGTCGAACCACTAGAGCTGCAACCGAGTGCACCGCTGACTGTTGTTATGCCACAGTTGCTAGAGCCGTCCAATAAACCTCGACCAGTACTTCTGAACCACCAACTAGCACTGAGACAATGATTCTTGACCCTGAGCTGCCTTGTAGCCAAGCCTGCTGCCTAATATCATTTCCATCATAAGATGGGTGAGTACCCTCTTTTTTGTTACCGGGAGGCCTGTCTCTTGAGGGAATGAACTATGTGAACAAAGAGAAAAGGGAGCCCAGGCTACCCCGCCCTAGCAAGAGTGGCGGGGTGGAACACAGATTGTGTCAAAAACTGAAGGACATTACTCAACAGTATACATGGTCACGGTGCGTTTAAAAAACATTTTATTTAAGGAAAACAGGTGAATCATTGCAATCTCAAAGAACACATGACAACAATGTACCGAAATTGATTCAAGTACAAAAAGGCCACTTTAGATGGCGAGATAAACTCCTATTACGCAACAATCTACAGCATAACACTGCATGATGTTAGAACAGTGTGATCAGCATTTCACTGTGAGTGTCAACACAAAAGTGTTTCTTGCTACAGAAGGGGAACTGTGTCTTGCATCATTGCATTTGATAATTTGGAACCCTCCGAGCCATCATCAGGACACCTCAGCTCAAGGCGATATACAAAAATGTGTAAATTGTCCGTGCTGGAGAACAGCTCCGCGGTCGCCCTACAAACAGATAATAATAACATTGTATAAAATATTTTAAAACTGACCAAGCAAAGATCTGTTCTATATAGATCTAAGGTACCAAAACTTGCCACCCACCTATCACCTCTTCTCCTTGATTTGGGCCACTAATTTCATCAACACAAAGAACAACCTCTGTGTGTTGCATAGTAGATTACTGGAAAACATAGAAAAAGGGACAACAATTTTTTTCTCTCCCTCATATTTCCTGGTCACTTAATTTGTATGGCAACAAATTTGGGTTAACATTAGTTACCTTATTAATTATTGACTCCACTTGTGGTTAGCTGAGCATCTTTTTTAGGAACTCAATTCTCCAAAAACCCATCTTGTGATAGCGAAGTTGTTCCTATCAGAGAAAAAGGTATCATGATGTTTCATTTCAGAGGTGCAAAAGTCAACACTAGCACCCTGATTCGGAACAACCCATGACAACTGTGGAAGGAGTCCGAGTTTAGACTAATATGCTCAAGCGTCTGCTGTTCGCAACAGGTGCAGATAGTCACTGTGTGCTAAAAGGAAACCTTCATGGCCTATGAACTGCCCGCGTTGGACCCAACTAGCGCTCCATTTGTGAGTGCATGGTTAGAGGCGGTAATATAGAGTGCTATTACTGCCTGCCTTGTTCAAGAGAATTGCTTGGATTTGTATTATGCATACCTGCTACAGCGATTCGCGAGAGGTCCAACCACTCAAGCCTTGTTCTGCGAACCCAGCAAGCATTTAGCCCCTTCCATTTGGATTAAGATATTACGTCTACACGTACGTAAAAAACACTAGGGCACCATCTTGGATTGGGACCCGAAAAAAGACGCTGGCAACTCTTGTACATTTACAGAATTTATCTAGCCGGGAAGCGTTTTTATGCTACATGGCTGGTGGAAGACCTGTATTAGGAAAAAATCCAAAAAACTACATGAGGCTATCATTGCGGACATGTTGTTTAGCCCTAATACAAAAATGAACACATATATACCGTGAAATGAATTCGGAGTTCATTCTCAAATATATCCGTCTAGCCCTCACTAAACATTTCTTTATGAATGAAGGCACTTTCTACAACCAGTGCCATGGCACAAATATGGGTGCGACTTTCGCACCAGACTTGGCCAATCTTAACATGGACCATCTTGAGTCAAAGATTGTGTTTAATGAGAACCCGTTCAGGGCAGAGATGAGATGCTGGTATCATTAGATTGACAATGTTTTTATGATTTGGAGAGGCTCCTCCGATTGTTTTATATCTTTCCTAACCTGGTTGTTATTGTGCATTTGTATAGCACTTAATATATCATTGATATGATCTTAAAGTGCTTGTGGGTTGAACGGCCTTGGGGACCGTAGTACAGATCAGTGGAGAGAGTTGATGTAGTCTATAGTGCTTGGGTGCACTCAGTATGTGTGCAGCCAGGGTGGTTGTCGCATTGGTAGATGCATTTTATATAGGGTGCAGTGCAGTGGTTTTGAGAGATCAGTGGCATGTGAGCAGCTAGGAAGGTAGTCACAGAGTCTGCATTCTGGCGGCCAATGGCCTGTGTAAGAGTCATGTGTGCAGCAAGGCCGATTTTTCCGTGGGGTGTAGCTGCATTTCCATCAGGCTGTTGAGGTGTTCATGGAGTAGTGTAGTTTGTGTGAAGCTATGCCGAAATTGATGGAGGGGTACAGCTGTGTTCTAGTGTTTGTTGGTGTAAAGTGGAGAATGAGCATGAGTGATGAGTGATGGTGCTTACTGATAGGAGGCCTCTGATGCTGGTTATTTTTTAAGCCCAATGTGCATGCCGTGTTTGTCCTGGACGTTCGTGGTTGAGGATCTTCAAGTCAGACTCTTTGGTTGGATCGGTATGTTGTGTTCGCTCAGTTGGCAGGTCTTGAGATCTGTGACTCTGTTTTAGGTGTCAGAGGGCCCATATTCTGGGTCTCTTGTCATGGTTGATGGCGGGTGGCTGGGCTATTCGTTGGCATGATGGCCGTTATAGATGTGAAATCATATTGCAGCAATGTGGTCTCATCGAGGGAGGGGTGCCAGAGAGCAGATTGGGTGCAGGTAGTACTGCATAGATGGTATTTAGCCTCAGGAGGGTAGTTTGTAGCCTTATTGCTTGCCTGAGTTGAGGATGTACCGCTTTGTATGCCAGGTTAGGGTGACATGATAAGGCCATGTTTGAACCATAGTGCTTAAGGGTCTGCAGTAGTGGCTCTATGGGAAGAGTCCCGGGATGTGAAGGTGGCTTGTGGACTAGTATCAGCAGCGGGAGATTTGGTGAGAGCAGGTCCAGTCGCTTTTGCTGTAAGTGGGGCTGCTTGGGCTGGGGGTGTGGCGGAGTGGAGTTTGCAGAAAGACAGTGGCTTGTATATCCTGGGGGTCGGGGGGGGTGTGCTTCCTTATGGCAAGATAGTGATTGGGCTTAGTTATGGTGCTGTTGCGCTATGGTCCTAGGACGATATATATAGACGGTCATCTTTGGTCTTAGAGCTAGACCATCTCAGGTCTGGATGGAATGAGCATGTCAGGGTGAAATATACAATTAATAGGGGTCTTTGTAGTCAAGCAATGATGTTGAGGGTCACCACCTAGAGCCTGTTGGTTGCTACGGTCGGCATTCGAATCATGACTGTTCCTATTTTTGTGATGGTTCATTACTGTCCATCTTCTGCAACTAGAGGAATGTTGTGGGCCCTGGCCATGGACCCTTGTGTTAAAAGACCCCCTTTGGACAAAGGACTTGTTGTATGAGGGTGTCATATTCCTCTTTGGCAATCTTTAGGGGGTCTTCAACTGCCTTACCGAACAGGGCATAAGGTTCAATGGGCATGTTAAGTAACGTGGGCTGCATCTCTAGTTTGAACCCTGACTGCCTCAGCCAGGCATGGCACTTCATTAATGTGCCTTCTGCCATGCTACATCCTGCATTGTCCATGACATCTAGGTTGTTTTTTAAGATGCAGTTAGATACCTGCTTGTCTTCTGACTGCTTTTCTAATCTGGTAGGGCCTCTGCAGAGGCCAGGGGTGTGCCTGCCCTTTTCCTTTTAGTGGTAACAACCAAGGAATCTGGTGTAAGCTGACCCCTGATGGACAGAGGGTCAGTAGGGGCTGGCAGGAATAACTTCTCGATGCGAAGGTTTACCGCCTTCATGAGACCTGGTGCGAGAAGAGAAGGCTGGATGCGCCTTTGGATAGATTGCAAGAGGGGGATACATTGTGTGGTGGATTTCTTGTCGCTAAGAATGTCCTCCACAAAATCCTTGTCATCCTGTGCCTCCTGGGTGTCTATTTTAAAATGTTGGGCGGCCTTGAGAAGTAGCTCATTATATTGGAGCAGATTGTCAACTGGTGAGTCAGCCACTGGCTGGTCTTGATGATCTCCTCATCATAATATTGGTCCTGGCCATACTGGTCCCCCCAATCTCCCTGAGATCCAGTGTCCTGAGACCCAGAGGGATCTATAATGTAGAGGTCTTGAGAGGGGTCATGGTACTGAGAGGTGGTCTGGGTGGAAGTGCTGGGCTATGAAATGACCAGACATGGCCTTTTAGCAGATGTTTCATCCCTTCCCACTCCCCTCTGTGTAGGGCCCTGAAGATTTCTAAGTTCCTCAGGGTGCTGGTCCATGAAGTCCACAAAGCAGGACATTCTTCTCATAATTCTCTGGGGTTCATTTAGATGATTAGGGAAATACTGAGGGGTTAGGAGTGTGTTACAAGGGTGGCTGTTCCTTGTGATGCATAACTGCTGAAAGGGTGTCTCCAGAGGGAGAAAGTATGCTATCCTGGGAGGTAAAAGAATTACTATGTGCTGGAATTAGAGGCCCTTGCCATCAAGTGGCCCATTACCCACCTTAGATGCTACCTCCTAGGAAGGAAGTTCTCACTCGTCACAGATCATTCTCCACTAGTTTGGATTAGCAAACGGAAAGATTCTAACCCACAAGTCATGCAATGGTTTTTAAAGCTGCAACCCTACTGTTTCACTGTGGAGCACCGAAAACGCAAAGAACAAGGGAATGTGGATTTCCTTTCTCGGTTCCCATGTGAAACACATGTGGCTACATCACATACAGGAAGGGTATATGTGAAACCTGAAGGTGTCTCACCCGCTAGTCCCCGGGGGTCTATCATCCAGGTGGACAGGACATGCCATTGCTTTTGGATCCAGTACCTGGGGGTGGACCAGTGGGGGAGGATCACCTGGATGAGGGGTCTTCGTGGAGTGGAAGTGGGACACCGGAGGGTAAGACGCAGTATCCCCTTCCTTCTAACACCAACCCGGTAGGATACTTAGGAATTCAACCCCCCACCCCTTTCCAACACAAACACTTTCCCACGGACAGCCTACTGTGAACTAACTTCCGAGCCGTATACCTGATGTGTCCCACTACAATGGTCAGGCAGGATCAGGCAATTACTTATCATTAAACACACCTGACTTCCATCATACTTCCCCACATGGATAAAAGGCGGAGCACAAAAGCACACACTGAGCAATATAAAGCACACGAGAAAGCAGCAGTTCCAAGATGGCAGTTTAATAGGAGGTGGAAGACGGCAAGACCGAAGAGGATTGCAAGGTGGGAAGTACCCTTGAACTTTTTACCGAAAGCCAGTATCTTTCATGAGCCTTTCAAGAATATGAAACATTGTTACGCTCACCTGGTCTCTGCGGAGGCGTTGGGGCATGGTTGCAGCCCTCCCTGAACTTGAATCACCCCCTTCAGGCCCCTCCCTCAGTAGAAAAGCTGTGAGCGGTGGTACGTGGTGATACTGCTCCTGCGTGGAGATAAGAGTGTGTGAGTGCGCCAATCTGTGATTGTTGTACCTCTCGAGCCCTTCACCCCAAAGTACGGTTTCTCTGAGCATACGCCGGCCCATTAAGCTCACCTGTGATCCATGGAAGATAAGCTCTCCATCCTGCTACTTCTGGCAGGGGCGCATCAAGTGAGGTCTAGTTCCTTCACTGATCCCTGATAAGGATTAGTCCAGTCCAGCTGCGACTATGCTTCTCCTTATGATTGGTAAGTCTTTCTTGAGCTCTTGTGATGCTGTTCATTCTGTTTAATGTCTTTATATGTTGCTCGTATTTATACCCGCAATAATGTCTCTCTTCTGTTTTCTTCCCTTAGATGGAAATGTGGCCAGGATTGATTATAGACTTTATAGTATAGGGGCCCAGGTATCTTGGGCGGAAAGCTCTTGGCCCCTTCAGGGGAATATATTTGTGTAACGCTCACCTGATTCTCGAAGAGGCGCCGGTCTTGACTGGGCGACTACCGTATCTTCAAAGGTGATGTGTAGCACCCGGTTGGCTCTTTGGGCTGGACCTCTGTGCACTGTATGCCTGACGTGTAGAGTAAGATGTCTTAGGTAAGTGAATGCCGAGCTCTCCATCTGCCTCGGGGCAGGGTGCTGTAACCAGTTTCTTCACTGGATAGGTAGCGCAGGCCTCTTGACTTCAGAGGACTGCTGTCCGTCGTTTACTGCACGAACGGTAAGTTTCGAGTCATTCAAATGTCTTTAAAGTCTTTAGTAATGATGTCTCTTGTTTTGCAGGGTTCCGGCGATGGCGGATGACGGGCTGAAGTGAGTTGAAGATGGAGCCCGTGTGATGAATAGAAGCGCCTGGAAGCACGTAAGTAAGCGCTTGTTGCCTGCTTCACTATGCGCTCTAACTGTCTTTTTATTTTGCAGGTACGAGTTCGGAGCGGCTGCAGGGTGCCGGAATACCCACTGGATTAGATGTGGAAAGGAGTAATGGCACGTGAGTATTAAAGTTCCCCAATGTCTTTAAACGCACCTTGTTTTGTCTTTCAGATGCGGGATGCAGCGCCGAAGGCCTCCGGAGCGTGCGAAGAGTTGGTAAACTTTTTGTCTTTCAGATGCCGGAATGCAGTGTGAAGACCTCCGGAGCGCACGAAGAGTAGGTAAGCCTTTGCCTTTCAGATGCCGGAATGCTAACCTGTTCTTTCTTGTCTTTATAGGTGTTGCTGAAGACTGGATTCAGGATGGTAAGCCTTTGCCTTTCAGATGCCGGAATGCTAACCTGTTCTTTCTTGTCTTTATAGGTGTTGCTGAAGACTGGATTCAGGATGGTAAGCCTTTTTCCTTAGGCCCAGGACCGGATGCAGAAGACACGATGAGCGTTCTGCTGCAGAGGTTGCAGAATAACGCAAAGCAAGATTCATCCACCGGGTGTGGTTTAAATAGCCTCCTGTAGTGCTTAGGTGTCTCCTTCCACAGCCACGCCTAAGTAAGAAAAGAGTTCCTGGTAAGAAAAGAGTTCCTGCCTTCCAGAAGAGTTCCAGTGTTCTGAATCTAGGGAGTGGCTCCAGCCCCACCCAACAGGAAAAGTAGTTCCAAACAGAAGAGGATCAGAGGCTCAACTGGCAGGCAAGTAAGCAGCATGGTCTGCTGAAGGTAAGTCCACCCAAGCATTATGAGCCCGGCGCTTCCAGCGCTGGGACTGGGCATATTTATGAGCCTGGTGCCACTGGCGCCAGGACTGGGTCCAAAAGGTCCCAATTGGGACTGGTTGGCACTCGGAACCTGGGTTATGGATCTGCTTCCAAGGGAGTTGGGAAAACCCTGACCTTTTGGAAGCAGAGATCATGACAATTTGGATGCTAACCACACCTTTTCTCCAATCTGGTAGGCGGGAGCTTCCTTCCGATGTCAATCAGCAAACAGTTTTTGTCTTTCCTTAGCCTTGGTCAGATGCTCTGTTGCCTCCTTAAGAAACTGAGTGATGGTTTTATACAAGTTTTTTATGGCTGGAATTTCCAGGGTATTGGGTGGATCAAATACTGATGTCCTCGGATGTCTTCCATGCACAGTGTAGAATGGAGTTTGCCCTTTGCTTGTGTGAAGTTGTTGTATGCAAACTCAGCTAACCAGAGTATATTTTTCCAAGAATGCTCGGACTGATGCAACATACACCTGAGATATTGCTTTAAAGTTTGGTTGGTTCGTTCAGTTTGCCCATCAGTTTGAGGGTGATGGCTTGTGGACAACCAGAGATCGATTTTGGCAATCGTACAACACTTTCTCCAAAAGGCAGAAACAAATTGAGTTCCGCGATCAGATACTAATATTGACGCAGTTGGGAGTCCCTTCAGAGGGATGAAATGGGCCATTTTTGAGAATAAATCCACGACTAATATGGTGTTGTATCCATTGCAGGATGAAAGATCCATGATGAATCCATCGACAGGGTATGCCAAGGTGCTGCCGGTACTGTTAGGGGATGTAGTAAGCCAGCGGGGTGCTGTTTCTGAGACTTGTGTTGTGCATAGACACCGCAGGTTTGAATGCATTGGGCGATGTCTTTTCGCCAGCTTGGCCACCAGTAGTTTTGTTTTACCTTGGCCTGAGTTTTGGCTATTCCTGGGTGTCCTTCCAATAATGAATTGTGGTAATTTGTAATGATTTGCTTTTGCAGTTCTTTGTCTTGGAAATATAATCGTCCTTGGAAATGCGGCAGATTGTCTTTGATGGTGTACTGGTCACCTTTTAACAGCCATTCCTGTTGTGTTGATTGATCCATCAGGGATTGAAAACTGGTTCTTTGGTCATCCACACACGTGGTGGCAGCTATTCTGGTTTGAATCCTTTCCACAGGAATTATGGCCACGGGGTTGGATGCTGTAAAAGCCTCTTTTTCTTCACTCATGCGTGATAGAGCGTCTGCTTTCCCATTGCGTAATCCAGGTCTATAAGTGATAATAAAATCGTATTCCACGAAAAATAGAGCCCAACGAAGTTGACCTGAGGATTGTGCTTTGGCGGTTTTCAAGTATTGCAAGTTACGGTGGTCCGTGATGACAGTGACTGTATGTCTCGCCCCAAGAAAGTAATGTCTCCAAGCCTTGAATGATGCTTTAATCGCCAGTAATTCATTATCTGTGGTTGCGTAGTTCAACTTTGGGGCTGAAAATTTGTGGTACCAGAATGTGACAGGGTGTAGTTGTCCTGTTTCAGGGTCTTGTTGTGGCAATACCGCTCCCATGGCTATTTTTGAAGCATCTGTCTCAACTATGTAAGGTAGGTCTGGTCGTGGGTGTCGAAGAACTGGTGCTGTAGTGAATGCTAGCTTCAACTTCTGGAAGGCTTCTTCAGCTTCTGTCGACCAATGGAATTTTTGATTTTTCTTTAACAAGGAGGTAATTGGATGCACAATTTGTGAAAACCCAGGTAAAACCGACAGTAAAAGTTGGCGAATCCGAGCACGCTTTCCACTCCTTTTGTGGATGTTGGTGAGGGCCATTGGAGGATTGCATCCACCTTTCGTGTGTCCATATGTATGCCTTGTGGTGTGAGCATGAAACCAAGAAACTCAACCTCAGTTACATGGAATTTTTTTTTACCAACTTGGCATACAATTGGTGTTGTCGAAGCTTCTCCAAGACTGCCCGGACATGGCCTACATGTTCTTCCATGGAATTTGAGTAGATAAGAATGTCGTCAATGTAAACAAGAGCACAAACGTCCAGTAGTTCACAGAGTACATCATTCATAAAGAATTGGAACACCGCAGGGGCATTGCATAGCCCGAAGGGCATGACCTGGTATTCAAAGAGGCTGTACTTCGTGCGGAAGGCCGTTTTCCACTCGTCTTCCTCTTTTACTCTTACAAGATGGTATGCTCCTCTTAAATCCAGTTTCGTGTAGATTTGAGCATTTTTAACTTGGTCCGGTAGCTCTGGTATAAGTAGTAAAGGATATCGATTTTTTACTTTGATCTGATTGATGGCTCTATAGTCGATGCAAGTTCTTAAGTCCCCCTCCTTTTTAGGCACGAAGAATAAGGGTGAGGAGGCAGGTGACTTGGACGGGCAAATGAAACCGTTCGCCAGGTACTGATCCAGGTAAATTCTAAGATGCTGATTTTCTGTCAGAGCCTAAATTCGGCTGCAAGGGATCTGGGCTCCGGGAACAAGATCTATTTGGCAATCGTAGGGTCTGTGCGGGGGCAGAACGTTGGCTTGCTCTTTTTTGAAGACATCCTGGTAATCTTGGTATTCAAGCGGTAAGGAGCTAATGAGGCCCAACAAGATTCCTTTCTTCGGTTTCAGATTGGTGTCATCTTTTTTGTAACATGTGTCGGCACAATCATGAGGAAATGTCAAAACTCGCTTTCACCAGTCGATCCTAGGATTGTGGGTCTCCAGCCAGGGCATTCCCAATATCATCTGGAACTAAGGAGCAACAATGAGTAGGAAAAAATTGTCATCTTGATGCCCGTCCTGACACAGAAGCTTGACTTTCTTGCTGTATTGTGTCACCAGGCCAGATGATAGCTGAGAACCATCCACAGCAGTGACGTTTTTCGATTTCTGCTTCAGTCGGAGAGGAAGGCCTATTTGGAGAGCCAAATCTTGGTCAATGTAGTTACCCACAGCTCTACAATCAATATATGCCTCCACGGCATGTATTTTTGATGGTTGCTTGTGATTCACCAAAAGCACTGAAAGGACTAGATGTGAGGTCTGTACGGATTCCTTTTTCATGCTCGACAAGCGGACCCCTACACTTGCCAGGCATTGGCGTTTCCCGAGTTCTGTTCTTCTTCTTCATCAGTTTTGTATGTTGCCCCAACCGTTTTCTTGGGTGGTTTTACCGCGCAGTCACGGAGGAAGTGACCTGCTTGTCCACAATATAAGCAAAGCTCTTGTCTTCTTTTTTCCGTTTCTGCTTTGGTAAGGGGATTTTGTAATCCACCAATTTGCATTGGCTCAGACTGTTAATGTGGTTTAGTCTAATTCTCATGAGGTTGTATGTAAACTGACCGTCCCTCTGATCTAGCTCGATCCATTTTCTGATTCTGCAACCTATGATCGAGTTGCACCGTCAAGTTCATGTAGTCCGCACATCTCTCAGGGGGATTCACCACTTGCGCCAACACAACCTTAAGTTCTCCACGTAACCCTCAGTAAAAGAGTGTAGTCCTCTTCTCCTCTGGCCAGTTGGTCTGGGCTATGAGATGATTGAAGGTTGCAATGTAGGTTAATAGATCTGGACTCCCTTGTCTGAGTGACAACAACTCGTTGTCCAGAGCTTGTCCTTGAGTATGACGGGCAAACAATTTCTCCATCTCATGTTGGAAATTCCCAAAGTTCTGGAGTAAAGGGTCATCTTCATTTACCAAAGGTATAGACCAGTACGCCGCACTACCTCCTAAATACGAGAGTACAAATACCACTTTGGCTTAGTCATTAGGAAAGTCTCCTGGTCTGCACAAGAAATGAAGGTGACATTGGTTCATAAATACAGCAAACGTGTTTGGGTCGCCGATGAAGCGTTCGGGAGGGGCTAGAGGCACTGCTCCTGGAAGAACAACCTGACCCTGTGTTTATTGTTGTGGTGTGGAAGAATGAGAAGAATGGGTCACTCCAGGCAGTGGAACCTGTCCTGCTTGTGCTTGTAGCATTTGCCTTGCCAATTAGTTGGTTCTTTCTCGAGTTACAATAAGATCCCTCCGTAATGCATTGGTTTCCTGTCTTGAAGCATGTACTTCAGCCCGTAATTCCCCTAGTAAGAGGGCTAACTGATCTGTTTCTGAAGTTTCCATAACGCCCGGGCAGAGAGTATTAGAGGCTTTGCATTCTGTTACGCTCACACTGTCTCTGCGGAGGCGTTGGGGCACGGTTACAGCCCCCCCTGGACTTGAATCACCTCCTTCAGTTCTCTCCCTCAGTAGAAAAGCTGTGAGCGGTGGTACGTGGTGATACTGCTCCTGCGTGGACATAAGAGTGTGTGAGTGCACCAATCTTTGATTGTTGTACCTCTCGAACCCTTCACCGTAAAATACGGTTTCTGTGAGCATACGCCGGCCCATAAAGCTCACCTGTGAATTATGGAAGATAAGCTCTCCGTCCTGCTACTTCTGGCAGGGGCGCATCAAATGGGATCTAGTTCCTTCACTGATACCTGATAAGGATTAATCCAGTCCAGCTGCGACTAAGCTTCTCCTTATGATTGGTAAGTCTTTCTTGAGCTCTTATGATGCTGTTCGTTCTGTTTAATGTCTTTATATGTTGCTCCAGTTATGCCCGCAATAATGTCTCTCTTCTGTTTTCTTCCCTTAGATGGAAATGCGGCCTCAATGCAGCTGTGAGACGCGAGACGCGGCCGGATGGAAGATGGATGCTACCGCAACGTTTGACAGTATTTTTGAATGTCTAACCTTGTCTTCTGTTTTTCCTTGCAGGCGCTGCTGTTAACGATGTAGCGTGTCGTGCTGTGGTGCCAAGATGAAGATTTCGGCATTTCGGAAAGTGTAAAGATGAATACTTGGTTCGCTGAAGAGATGTACAGGTAAGAACAGCTTGTAAATTGGTAAGTATGCTGGCAGGAAGCACGTTGTCCAGGAAGCAGGATCTTCAAAGGTAAGTCTGACCTCAGGCGACAGTGAGCGTTACGCTGCTTGCAAGTGCAGAATAACACAAAGCATCTGTCTTGAGGATCGGGACAGCTTATATAGCTGAGATTGTGGGCACGCCCATTAGGGCCGGCTTACCAGCCACAGCCTGCCACTCCTAGAGAGTGAGCACGTGCAAAGACAATCCATTAGCAGCTACACCCAAGAATACACTTGGGGCTGCTTAATGGATGGGATGTTCAAGGTTAATGCATCCTGCTTAATGGATGTAATGTTCAAGGTTAATGCATCTGAAGTGCTATGTCCATAATAAAAGTTTTTTGGTGTTAAATGGATGTTCTTGTTTACTTTTGTTCATGAGTTTGGCGCTAAAGGCGCCAGTACAGTGTCCACCCAGATCTCCTGTGCATGCGACCCCTGCATGCCTGTGCCCTTGACTTCATGACAATGACAAACATAAGACTTGGAATCAAAGGTGAAGAATCCTGCAATGTGTTTCGGAGGTACCAGGGGCTCTTCCGTGTCGACAGTCAAGGCAGGGAGAAGCGATTGCTGCTGTGGTACTGTCCTTGGCTCCTACGACAAAGCAGTACCAGTGAAGTCAGCCTAGTCGGTGAGTTTGAGAGACTGATACCAAAACGGTCTGTGTGGAAACCAAGGTTGCAAGTGGCAACATTGTATAAAGAACTTTGAAGCTACAATACAACACCATAGATGAAGTGGTCCAGCACCATGTGGGTGCTCATTCGAAAGTCTCTGTTAGGTATCTAATGAAAAGGTGACAAATAGTAAAACAATTTTTGGAATAGGAATTGTGAAATCAAAGTGGTCCTGAAACAGGTCAAGCCAAACCCTGTGCACATTTGAAAGTCTTCGACCTATGAGGTAAATTGAAATTGGTCCAAGCCCAGCTGAGGGAGAATAATTGTAGAAAAATGGTTCCCAGCCTGGCTGAGAGGGATCCGGGGTGAACTGTGAGTCGCCCGACGAAAGAATATACTATGAACATTTTGTCAAAGGGATCTGAGCCCGGTTGAAGGGGATCTAATGTGATGAATCATGTAAAAAAAGGATCTGAGCCCGGTTGAAAGTGATCTGTTGTGATGAATCATGTGAAAAAAGGATCTGAGCCCGGTTGAGGGGATCTAATGTGATGAATCATGTGAAAAAAGGGATCTGAGCACAGTTGAAGGGGATCTAATGTGATGAATCACGTGAAAAAAAGGATCTGAGCCCTGTTGAGGGGAATACGGGGGGAATAGTGAATCCCCTGAAGTGACTACTTGTGCAAACTGAAGGAGGAGAAGAACTTGTTGTTTAGTTAATAATGATAATGATGTGTTATTCATATCGCGCCTTAATCCACAGCGCTTTACAGAGCACATATTTGCACACACTATCACCCAACTGAAATTGGTACCCATTTATCGACCTCGGAAAGATGAAAGGCTGAGTTGGCATTGCCAGGGTTCGAGCCTGCAACTTGCAGATCAAGCTCAGATCACAGCGTGAGCGGTCAACCCGCTGAGCTATCTTACTTGCATCAGGCCCTCTGAGCGAAGAGACTTTTAAAAGCATGGAGACTTGCGCATCGAAGGTCCCAATGCTAAAGAACTGTATCCTTGTGCTAAAGAAGCCAGAGACTGTGCTACACTTGAGTGAGCCGCATTGTCCCATGCTGAAAACGTGGGGAAGGGAGGCCAATGGCGTGAACAACTTTTGATATCATTTTGAACACTTTTTTTCATAACATTGTTCAAACACACTATTTGTATTCAGAGGTAAGGATTGGCGATAGTTTTTTTTTTAGTATAGGCCCTTTATTTTGACAAAGACACCATTAGGACTGTGTTATTATTATTTGATGGTCGTAGCTTACTCCCATCAGTAGATTTAGGTATAGATAGGCGTTTATCAAACCCTTTTTGCAGTTCAATTAACACCCTTGAACTGTGGTCACTTGTGTCTGTCTTACTGTTGACGCAATGTCTCCCTTACACTTCACTCTCCCCCACTGGGTCTGACCACTACTGTGTACAGCAGAGGAGCTATCTCTGGGACTGTCATTCACTATGGCATTAATGACTGACTTGGCAGTCATTCTCGGTGGGTAAGCATTAAGGCGCATTGTGTTGTGATCAGCAACCACCAATTTCAACTTATTGCCTGAAGTCTCCAGGGTCAAAGGGCTAAACAAAGTAGGCCTTGGCCCTGGTACAACGGAGTTACCTGCTAAAAGTGAACTCTGGAGTATGTCAATACTGGTTTCGCTCCTGTCAACCTGGTGACATAGAGGGAGACTCCTGCAGTGGGTGCCATCTGGGACCCCCATCATGGGCCAGCAAGTAAGTGTGTTAGACCACTCTACTGGTATCCTGCCACTAGGATGAGCCACTAGGGGAATGTCACACCCTGACTGTAGGTGGAAGGGCCCCACCTCCTGAGAAACCTCAAACCTATCAAGGTTTTTTTTCTGGTGGGATATGTGGGATTACTTTCCAGTAACCCACATTCCTGCTGTATCCTTTGCTTCACTGGACGGGAGCCCTCCCACTGAAAGCAGGGCTTCCTCCACAGGCCTAGATAAGATGGTTTCTTTCTTCATTGACCCATACTAATCTCTCCCTTAGGGGTCTCCTGTACCAGCATGCTAGGTCGCTCAAGAGCCCTATAGTATCCAAGATTTTCATGGAGACTTTCTTCCAAACCAGGAATAGGGACTCTACCAACTACCGCAACAGATGTTGTAGGTAGGGCAGGGGGAATATTCTCTTTCCCTCTGCCTCTTTTTCTGACTCCTCTGGCAATGGGTTTCCCCTTAGCCTAGGTTTTCCCTTAGGTTTGGCTGAGGCAGCCGGATTCTGAGACCAGCAGGTGCTTGAAGGGTCTGGGGAGTGTCTATCAGGACCTAAGTCTTGAAGACTAATCTCACCCAGCACTCTTCTAGTAACAGCTCTCCTAACATGGACAGATGCCCTGACCAGTTCTCTACTCACAGGTCTACTGACGGGTGCTGCTGGGAGGTTGAGAGAGGTCCTACCAGCCACCTTTCAGATGCTTCACCTCTAAAGGGAAGGACACCCCTGCAAACTCTTCTTCCTCACACTGAGAGATTCTTACCCTTGCATGGGAGTCCCCCTTTCTGTGGTCACTGGCTCTAAAAGTGTAACAAGTCCTACTGGATCGTGACACATAGGGAGGCTTAGAGAAACCACTCTGATGCTTGGGAGGGGTAGCCCCACTACCCTGACCTGACTCTTGTGACTAAACCGTTTGTGGGCCGTTTTGGACATAGTTTTATCAGTCTCCCCATCCTCTTTCTCCTTCTGCTTCTGTCCCTCCTCCTGCTTACCTGAAGCAGACTTGTCCTTATCGGACACACTTTGGGAGACCCATAGGTCAGCAGCAATGGCCAACCGCTTTGGATTTAACTCCTTTGAGTCAGCCAAATGCTGCCTCAGCTCTGGGGAACAAGAGGCAAAAATAAGCTCAAGCGGGACCAAAGGAACCATGCCCTCAAAGGTGGTTACCTGGTAACCTTCTACCCAGACACACACGTTTTTCAAAGAATAAGCAACACAAGACATATAGGTCATAGATTCTTTCTTTTTATAATCTTTAAACCTCCTTAAGCATTGGGTAGGACTCTTCCCAAACTTGAGGATAAGAGATTGCTTTAGATTCACAAAGTCTAATCTATCAGCCTGAGACATGTCCATAATAGTACTGCAGCCAGAATGGGGCAATCTGATGGTCAACCATGCAATCCTGTCAGCACTCACTCACTCCTTGTACCTCACATGCATACTCAAAAGTCACAAGCTAGTCAATTATGTCATCCTTCTCTTCGTCTATCTATCTGTATATTTCTAAAGTGCCAAAGCCTGTAGGCATCCAAGCGCTACATGAAACAGAGACAAAAACATACTTAAGAGATATTTTAGGAATCTAGGATGTGAAGAGGACCCAGAACCATCTCCAAATCCCCTGGAAGAACCTTGTGGAGCCTGAATCTTGGCAGCTCCAGCTGGTGATCCCTGTCTTTCTGCCTCTCCGCCCTTTCAAAATCCAACCTGGCCGTATTGAACTCAAGCGCTTTCTCCTTGAGCCTGAGCTTTTCCTTTTTCAGGTCAAACAATGTCTCAGCATCTGAGGTGGCAACAGACAAGAGTCCAGAAGCTTCACTTTCCTCCTCCTCTTCCTCACAATCATAAACTGCAGCGTCAGCAACTCCATTACTGCTGCTAGGTCCATTCCCAGCCCCACTACCAGTACCATTAGATAAGGGAGGTACACATTTGCTTTTCTCAAAATCAAGATTTTTCACAATTAATTCTGCGTTAGTGCCAGAGACTGTTAGGCCCCTTTCACTACATAGCTTTTTTAAGTGATCTGCTCTAGTAGAACTTAAAGTAGTGAAAGTAACTGTTTCCATGTTATCCATTCTAGTAGGTGACTGTTAACTACTAGGCTATCAAAAATCACAGTGTACTGTGTAAGTGTTATCTGGACACACCACCAGTGATGTACACTGAAGTATCAAATACTGATCCTTTCCACAAAATGTCCAGATGTTATGTAGAGAGGGTCATCCCACTGCTGTACACCAATTTGTTAGGTCTGATTTTCTATACTCTGCCCTGGTGGACAGATGTATAGAAGGTCAACCTATATTGTGACAGGGACAACTCTGGGAAGCTGTAGCCAACTAAGTTGAAGCTAGCAGTGACGAGAGGTCTAGGCTACGTCTCAAGAGGTGGTGAGCTTGTAAAGGGTCCACAATGAGTACACACAATGGGTATCACAAATTACACTTAGACAGTATGTATAAAAATACAGTTATTTATTTATGGACAAATATCACTATGAGCAATGACTGTGAACAGGTAGAAATATTACACAAAACGAACAATAGATTACATATGTACAGTCACTGGTTCAGGGCATAATACAAATCAAACCTCTGTAAAAGAAAGTACAGTTAGATCATGCACCAATGGTCCACATAGAGTTAATCCTAGCTTCAAAAGTACTTCCCTAAGTTGTCTGGGGCCTTATGCCCAAAAGTTCAGGAAAGTTCCGACAAAGTTTGTGAAGCTGGAAAACCTGAAGGTAGGGTCTCTGGAGTCCAGTGAACAGTTCCAACGGTTAGAGGACTATGTATTCTAACTAATAGAAGTGTTCCCAATGTTCGGAATGCTTGCGCCAGCACGCTATGATAAAACCAAAGTATATTAAAAGTTTTGTAAAAGTTAGGAAAACTTTTAAAGGGAGTTTAGGGGCAGGTGAGAACAACTGTGACTTACCCCTCGTACTCCGATTGTTCCCCAGACTTGGTAGGTCAATGGAAGAGGTTCGGAGGTTGCTTTACCCGCCATCAGTCGCAGTAATGGATTTACAGGTGTTGCCGGCTCAAGCTGATCTCTGGTTGGTGTCTTTCTCTGGTGCAAGGACTCTCAGATGAAGAATGCAGCCAATCCCGATGCAGGACCTCCCCAGGAATGGACTTGGATCAGGTAAGCTGTTTCAGACGGTGGTCACTGCAGCACAGCAACGCAAAGGGCCTCACTTGCCATGTTGAGACTTTACCTCCTATCTCGGGTCCCCTTGAAGCTGGACTCCGAAATTTCTCTGAGCTAAGTCTTGTAGGACAAGCTGAGGATCCCCCAAGTTTCAGGTTACAACTCGTAACGGCGATGTTGGCAGCACAGTAGCCCAAACTCTGAGCTGGTCAGCCACAGGACGGTCCTGGGACACTTCCGAAGACTTTTCTTTGCAGGGTACTGACCAACGTCAGGAATGGATGGTTCCTCCACTCCAACGGTCGCAGCTCCTTCACAGGACTGCTGAAGATCATGAGCAAGACATGTCTCCACCAGGACAGCAGCAGAAGTTGGTCGCCAGGCCTCCTACAGTCGGGTTTCTGGTCTCTTCACAGGTCTCACAGCTGTACAGGAGTCTTGGCTCCTCCAGGTTACTCCAGGATCTCTGATGAATGGGTCAGGGGTCCTTTTCTTATCCTAAAAGCCAGGTAAGAGACAAAACTCCCACTAGCCAACAGCAGGACTAGCCCCCACACACACCCCAGCAGTGGTCCAATCCAGACCACTGGTGGGAACATTCATGCATACCACTCAGACACACTGAAACCAGTATTTGGATTGGGACCAGACTGACCCAGCCCACATCCTGCCAGCAAACACACACAGCCCTCCAGTAGCATTCCAGTAGCCCGCCAAAAGCTCCTGCTTTCCCAGGCACTGGAAGTCCTTATAAGGATTTTCCTGACCTTTCAGGCCAGGAAAAAGGCTAACGAACAAGATGGCCAAAGGACAACTGGAAAACCATGTGGTACGACCATCTTTGGACACTAGCCACAGTTAGTAGCCAAACGCTGTAAACGCGGTAAGGCTAAAATGAAAAGCACCAAAAAATGGTAAAAGGTCACTGTTGCCACCAGCCTCTCCTTTCAGCACAACTAGAGTAACCAAGAAATCCTTTGAGTGTTAGTCTATAGCAAAACAAAAAGTGTACCCCATTGTACTGCATTGTACAATGATAAAATGTTACTAAAAGTGTTAACAAATTACTAAAAGTAGTAACAAAGTCGCAAGACTAATGAAAACAATGTTTCCCAGTACTGACAGCCTGAAGGACATGACAGTTTCCCCATTACAGATGAACAAAAGATAGTGGGCCTGATGACAAGTTGGGCGGTATCTCGGCCGAGATATCGCCCAACTGTATTTGCGTTAGCGCCCACCTGTCCGGCAGTATTGCAGCCGGATCACGGGTTGGGTGATGTTACTCCCCATTGGACCCAATGGGGAATTTTTGGGCGCAAGTACTGTGCGGTAATACCGCCGGCTGTAATTATGCCAAAAATTGGCATTTTTCCAGCGTGTTTACCCCCAGCTCTGAGCTCGGAGTAAACTCACCAGACTCGAGAGTCAGCGGACCCTTAAATGCGGCGCTTACACTCTTACTGCCCAACTCGTGATCAGGCCCAGTGCAGGGAAACTTAAGGCTTCACTACACTGTAAAAAGTACGTGTCAGGATGAAAAATAAAAGCACAAAGTTTGGGGGGTCCATAAAAATGGAAGGAAACATGCAGTAAAGAGAAATCTTTCCTAACAACGTGTGCCGTTTTCTTTTAGCTAAATTATGGTATTTTTTTAATTTTATTTTTGCAATTGAACATTGCAGTGCAGTCACATAGAGATCAGTGTAGGATCGACTTTCTCTACACTCAGCCTACCCCCACCCTCTCCACCCCCTCCCTGTGAGCCACCCAAGTCAAACAAGTAAGAAAGGAGTACGTTGCCAGCACTAACCAGCATCAGATGCGACCACCAGTTGAATGGGAGAGGCCCCGTGGTATCCTTGCACCCCCACCCGGGCCTTTTCTATATGTAAGAACCCAGGAAGGACAAGCACCCCAGGGAAAACCTTCTATGGGAAGAAATACCCTGGATCCGGAACTCTTCGGTATAGCCTTGATCGGGAAGTGCTGAAGCAGCGTGTGCGGGAAGCTCTCTTGACTCAGAATGCAAGGGCTTCTGCAAGGAGGTCGAGTATTGCTGCCCGGGAGAGACTTCGCCTGGTATCCGGAATACAGTTAGTGATCTAACTGGAGTAGAAAGAGATAGTTATGTGTGCGTGCAAAGAGAGAATGCAATAAATATTTGAGGAGTATAAATGGCGCACCAAAGACCCTTCACAGGGCAAGTATATGTCTGGATTGGTTATACTGGGAGAGATCGGAGGCACCTGGCAGAAATGGAAGTCTGGGTGAGATGGTGCATGCAGCGAGAGGTAAATGGAGAGATGCTGACCCTGCCTACATACTGATGATTGTAAGACTGAGGAACTGTGCATGGATTGTGTCTCCACAATGCAAGGGGGAAGGCGTACAACTGCTGGGTGGGAAAGTAGAAAGTTAGAATGTGCGTGATGGCGGAGCGGAAGTCAGATGTAAACAAGGCGGAGCCTAGCAAAATAAACCGAGTCTTGAGAAGCTGGTATGAGAGAGGAAGCCAGGAGATAAGTTCGCGGGGCGAGGTTTGGGTCTGCGGAAAGCCGAAACAAGGAAAGGTTAGAAGCCTGCCAGGAAAGAATACAAGGAGTGAAATCCTCTAGAAAGCGAACTCACGAAGCGCATGCTACACGAGTAGCGACGCGCCGGGTCCCTGCATCAGACAGCTCATATCCTTGCACTGTATCACAATGAGGCGTAGCAACGAGAGACAAAGAAGGACCATAGACTAGAGAGGTGCAAGGAACACCCTGCGCCCTCTTGGAAGTAGCTCGAGTGACGAACCCCACATGCCTCCATCTGCTCCACAGAGAACAGTGTTGGGAGCGAGGTGTGACAGTATGCCCCCTCCCAAGAGGCACACACCCCGGTTTCCCAGGGTGCAGCTGATGGAAAGCCTGTACCAAGCGAGGGGCGTGCGTCCAGATAGTCGGCTCCCAGGTCCGATCCACCGGAGAGTATCCTTTCCAGCCGACCAAATACTGGAGACGGCCCGTGAAATGAAGAGAGTCACAAATGCCAGACACCTCAAACTCTGACCCAGTAGAGGTAAGTACCCGAGGTGGAGGAGAACCGATATTTCAGTGAAAGGTGTCAGGGACATGCAGCTTTAACTGAGAGATATGAAAAACAGGGTGAATCCTGGACGAACAAGTGGGAAGCTTGAGGAGAAAGGCTGCAGTTCCTCTGGATTTCAGAATCTCAAAAGGTCCAAAGTACGGGGAGATAATTCGGATGGCACCAGAGGTCAGGGCAAAAAACGGGAAGACAGCCAAACCAGATCTCCTGGAGACAAGGAAGGTGCGGGCAAGCGATGCCAGTCCGCAAATCACTTAACCCGTTCTTGAGCCTACAAGAGAGTGGCGTGGGCTGATTTGCGTCCCAATTGGATAATGGCAATCAATGCGTCGATATCAGGAAACTGAGTGGAAGTAGACATCAGGGTCAGGAAACAGGTGGGATTATATCCATATGTGCAGAAGAACCGACGGAATGAGTGGAATTGTTATATGCGAATTCCGCAAGAGGTAGTAACTCAACCCAGTTGTACTGAGCAGCCGAAATGAAACACCTTAGATACCCTTCCAGGGTTTGGTTGAGGCATTCAGTCTGTCCATTTGTTTGTGGATGGAATCTGGAATTTAAGGTCCTTTTAATGTGAAGACTGGCACAGACATGTCGCCAGTACCGAGAGGTGTACCGAGAACCACAGTCAGAGAGGATGGTGTCAGGGAGACCATGACAGGAGAATATAGATTCTATGAATATCTTTGCCATCCTGGCCGCATTAGGAATCCCAGGAAGAGGAATAAAATGTGCCAATTTTCGAGAAGTAGTCAATGGTTACCATTACTGTGGTGGCCCCTTGAGACAGTGGTAGATCCACAATAAAATCTGTTGATATCATCTGCCAAGGTTTTTCAGGAATAGGCAGTCTTACCAACTCTCCCAAGGGAGAGGCTCTCGGAGTCTTGGTCTGAAGACAAGTGACGCAAGAAGCAACATAATCCTTGACGTCCTGCACCAGTGTAGGTCACCAGAAATGTCGCTGAATCAAGTGTGCAGTGTTGCTTGTTCCCGGTGCCCTGCCATCTGTGAGTCATGGCACATTAATAACACCTCTTTCTGAAGTGATGAAGTGGGAAGAAAGACCTGTTCCCCTCTGAAGTAACAACCCTGTTCTTTCACCAGAGGGTATTTGGAGTTTGTCTGTTGGCAGAGTTCTTTGTTTTCACCAGTATCGATCCGGATTGTATGCAGGAAGTCTGAGATGACCTGTACGGATCAGGCTTTAGGGAAGAGGCTTTATGAATGGAATTGGCTGCAGTGGCAGGTCTCTTTCCTAGAAAGTACATCGGCTCTGAGATTGTTCTTGTCTGGAATGAAAGTGAAGGTGTTGTATGGAGAAAAGAAATGTGCCCACTGTGCTTGCCTGGTGTTCTGTGTTTGAGCATACTGAAGCAACTTCAGATTTTGGTGGTCTGTTCGGACAATCACAGAGAATTTTGCGCTAAGTATCAAGTGTCTCCACTCTTCCAATGCTTTATTGGCTGCAAGTAGTTAATTTTCTAACACAGAATAGTTAAGCTCTGAAGGGACTAAAGTTTTGTATAGATAGGCCACTGGGCATTCTTCCCCCGAATGACCTTCCTGCAAATGGACAGCCCCCAGGGCATGGTGGGATGCGTCTGTCTCCAAAATTAAAGGCTTATTCTGGTCAGGGGTGATCAGGTTGGAGCAGATGAAGACAAGGCCTTCAGTGTCTCAAAGGAGTGCTGAGTTTCTTCAGACCAGCCAAACACCACCCATTTCTTCAGGAGAATGATCTGAGAAAAATGAGTTTTGAATTTCCTGGAAAGGTTTGCGAATCCTAGAAATCACTGGATTGCTTTTACTGAGGAAGGAGATGGCCAGTCCAAAACAGCTGAGACCTTTGCGGGATCCATGGAAATCCCCTGGGCAGAAAGAACATAACCAAGGTATGCTACGTGATGTTGATTAAACTCGCATTTCTCGAGTTTACAATACAAATTGTTGTCTTGCAATCTAGCGAGGACGGTCTTGGCATGATGGGTGTGTTCAGTCTGGGTGCGAAAGTAGACCAGGATATCGTCCAGGCAGACGATTACAAATTGCAGCAATAGGTCTGCGAATACAAGGTCCATGAGCCGTTGGAATATTGCTGGGGCGTTGGATAGGCAAAAAGGCATTACCCGGGAAAGCCATTTTCCATTCATCTCCAGCTTTAATCCGTATCAAACGATACGCCCCCTGTAAATACAGCTTGGTGTACACCTGATCACACTTTACAGTCTCCAGAATGTCCAGAATCAGTGGCCTAGGTTATCTATCTGGAATAGTTATCTAGTCCAATCCCCTGAAGTCGATGCAAGGGCGAACTTCGTCCGTATTCTTTTTTGGAATAAAAAGAGGGAGGCTCCAGCTGGGGATGTAGATTCTGTGATCAACCCATTCTGAAGGTTGCTATGTAGATATTCCATTAGGACCCTCCTCTCCTTTTCCAATAAAATATACATCCTTCCGAAATGGATGGGTTGATCTGGGAGTAAAGAGATTGCACAGTCATCCCTGCAATGCGGGGGTAGAACCGCCCATAGGATTCAGGTACTTTTCTGTTATGTTATGTTATGCCTATTTGTAAAGCGCACAGTCACCCTAGCGTGTCATGGCGCTGGAGTGAGGTATTCCCAGCTAAGGAACCAGGCAGGAGCAGCCTAAAATAAGAAAGTTTTAACAGCCTTTATAAAGGCCAAGCAGTTGGAGATTTTTTTAATGGCCAATGGAATTTCATTCCACAGCTTAGCAGCTGCAATAGAGAAGGCCCGTCCTCCGATCCGAGCACACTTGTTGGTGGGAACCATCAACAGGTTGGCAGAGGCAGAGCGCAGTCTCCGGCGAGGAAGAGAGCACGTACATTTGGCCTGAATATATTCTGCGCCTTGCTCATGAAGAGTGCGGTGAACTCGTTGAGTTACCGGGAGCCAATACAAGGCTCGCAGAACCGGTGATATAAGGACTCCATATGGCGAGCCCGTTGCCATGCGGGCAACCAGATTTTGAAGTTGTTGCAAACGTTTGATCAAGCCCTTAGGTTGTGCCAAGGATAGAGAATGTCAGTAATCTACCCGTGCACAGTCCTCCTTTCACCCTGGTGCCTAAAAATGCAAAATGCAAATAACAGCAGTACACGCCAAAATGACTGGCATTGGCAATGCTGGTTAGGGGTGTGTGTGTGTGTGTGTGTGTGTGAATGCAGGCACTGTCCAAGAGACCCAGGGGGCCTCCTGCCCATCAGGAGAAGACATCTGAGGTCTTCAGAGGTGGGCTGTTACCTCTTGGCCACAGTGAGTACCCCCACTGCACCCCCTCTCTGCGGCTGGGGCTCGAGCAGACCAGTGATTGGACCCCGGTGAGGGGGTGAGGGGGTGACAGGGCTCTGGCGGGGCCATGAATCAGACATTATAATATTCACTGAAATATTTAGACATCTGCCTCTTCAAAGGGGTCTCTGGGCCCCGACAGGGGGGCTCACAGAGGTTTGCGAAGCAACAAACAGACTAATTAAGTGCAACCAGGGGGCTTCCCGTTGCCACTTTAATCCCCAATCTCGCTTCAAAACACAAATCTGTGCCCAGACCATTAACATGTTGGCACCACCTGCTTGGGTGCAGAAATGCTGCCCAAACGCTGCCCTCTGCCAATCGCCTCTCTATATTCTGACTAGTATGGATGAATGTTTTGATAGTAGTAGACGGGATTGCATGAATGCCAGCGCCTTTCTGGGTCAGTCCTTGGCACACGATCCGAGCTCCCTGGGCAGCTCTGCCGGGGTCCCAGCCACTAGCCTCAGAGCTTTGCGTTGCACTCTTTGAGGCTAGCAGTGCAGTAGTGCGCAGGACTCCTCTATACCACAGCACTAACCTGCCGAACGGCGTCTCTAAACAACAGCACCGCTCCCTGAAGGACAGCACCGCTCCCTGAAGAACAGCACCGCTCCCTGAAGAGCAGGACCGCTCCCTGAAGGACAGCCCCGCTCCCTGAAGAACAGGACCGCTCCCTGAAGAACAGCACCCTGAAGGACAGCACCGCTCCCTGAAGAACAGCACCGCTCCCCGAAGGACAGCACTGCTCCCTAAAGAACAGCACCGCTCCCCGAAGAACAGCACTGCTCCCCGAAGGACAGCACCTCCCCCTGAAAAACAGCACCGCTGAGTGAAGGACAGCACCCTGAAGGACAGCACAGCTTCCTGAAGAACAGCACTGCTCCCAGAAGGACAGCACCGCTCCGTGAAAGACAGCACCACTCCCTGAAGGACAGCACCACTCCATGAAGGACAACACCGCTCACTGAAGAACAGCACTGCACCCTGAAGAACAGCACCGCTCCCTGAAGGCCAGTAGACTGAAGGACAGCACAGCTCCCTGAAGGACAGCACCGCTCCCTCAAGAATAGCACCACTGCCTGAAGAACAGCACTGCACCCTGAAGAACAGCACCGCTCCCTGAAGGCCAGTAGACTGAAGGACAGCACTGCTTCCTGAAGGACAGCACCACCGCCTGAAGGACATTATTGCTCCCTGAAGAACAGCATGGCTCCCTGAAGAACAGCACCACTCCCTGAAGAACAGCACCGCTCCCTGAAGAACAGCACCGCTCCCTGAAGGACAGCACCCTGAACGACAGCACTGCTCCCTGAAGAACAGCACTGCTCCCCAAAGAACAGCACCGCTCCCTGAAGGACAGAACCCTGAAGGACAGCACCGCTCCCCGAAGGACAGCATCACTCCCTGAAGAACACCAACGCTCCCTGAAGGACAGCAACGCTCCCTGAAGAACAGCACCACTCCCTGAAGGACAGCACTGCTCCCTGAAGGACAGCATTGCTTCCTGAAGGACAACACAGCTCCCTGAAGAACAGCACTGCTCCCTGAAGGACAGCGATCTGAAGGACAGCACCGCTCCCCGAAGAACAGCACTGCACCCTGAAGAACGGCACTGCTCCCCAAAGAACAGCACCGCTCCCTGAAGGACAGCACCCTGAAGGATAGCACCAATCCCCGAAGGACAGCACCACTCCCTGAAGGACAGCACCGCTCCCCGAAGGACAGCACCATTCCCTGAAGAACAGCAACGCTCCCTGAAGGACAGCAACGCTCCCTGAAGGACAGCAACGCTCCCTGAAGAACAGCACCGCTCCCTGAAGGACAGCAAAGCTCCCTGAAGGACAGTACCCTGAAGAACAGCACCGCTCCCTGAAGAACAGCACCGCTCCCCGAAGAACAGCACCACTCCCCAAAGGACAGCATCCTGAAGAACAGCACCGCTCCTTGAAGGACAGCACTGCTCCCTGAAGAACAGCACCACTCCCTGAAGGACAGCATCACTCCCAGAAGGACAGCACCGCTCCCTGAAGGACAGCACCGCTCTCTGAAGGACAGTACACTGAAGGACAGCACCACTCCCTGAAGGACAGCACTGCTCCCGGACCGACAGCAACCTGAAGGACAGCACCACTCCCCGAAGAACAGCACCGCTCCCTGAAGTACAACACCCTGAAAGACAGCACCGCTCTCTGAAGGACAGTACACTGAAGGACAGCACCGTTCCCTGAAGAACAGCACCGCTCCCTGAAGGACAGCACCGCTACCTGAAGAACAGCACCGCTCCCTGAAGAACAGCACCGCGCCCTGAAGGACAGCACCCTGAAGGACAGCACCACTCCCTGAAGAACAGCACCTCTCCCCAAAGAACAGCACTGCTCCCTGAGGGACAGCACCCTGAAGGACAGCACCACTCCCCGAAGAACACCACCACTCCCTGAAGGACAGCACCCTGAAGGATAGCACCGCTCCCTGAAGAACAGCACTGCTCCCTAAAGGACAGCACCGCTCCCTGAAGAACAGCACCGCTCCCTGAAGGACAGCACCCTGAAGGACAGCACTGCTGCCTGAAGGACAGCACTGCTCCCTGAAGAACAGCACCACTCCCTGAAGAACAGCACCGCTCCCTGAAGACCAGCACCGCTCCCGGAAGGACCGCACCGCCCCTGAAGAACAGCACCGCTCCCCGAAGAACAGCACTGCTCCCCAAAGGACAGCATCCTGAAGAACAGCACCGCTCCTTGAAGGACAGCACTGCTCCCTGAAGAACAGCACCACTCCCTGAAGGACAGCACCGCTCCCAGAAGGAGAGCACCGCTCCCTGAAGGAAAGCACCGCTCTCTGAAGGACAGCACCACTCCCTGAAGGACAGCACCGCTCCCAGAAGGACAGCACCGCTCCCTGAAGGACAGCACCGCTCTCTGAAGGACAGTACCCTGAAGGACAGCACCGTTCCCTGAAGAACAGCACCGCTCCCCGAAGGACAGCGCTGCTCCCGAAGAACAGCACCGCTCCCGGAAGAACAACACCGCTCCCTGAAGAACAGGACCGCTCCCTGAAGAACAGCACCCTGAAGGACAGCACCACTCCCCGAAGAACAGCACCGCTCCCTGAAGGACAGCACCGCTCCCTGAAGAACAGCACCCTGAAGGACAGCACCGCTCCCCGAAGAACAGCACCGCTCCCTGAAGGACAGCACCGCTTCCCGAAGAACAGGACTGCTCCCCGAATGACAGCACCGCTCTGCGAAGGAGAGCACCGCTCCCTACAGAACAGCATCGCTCCCAGAAGAACAGCACCGCTCCCCGAAGGACAGCGCTGCTCCCTGAAGAACAGCACCGCTCCCCGAAGGACAGCACCTCCCCTGAAGAACAGCACTGCTGAGTGAAGGACAGCACCCTGAAGGACAGCACAGCTTCCTGAAGAACAGCACTGCTCCCAGAAGGACAGCACCGCTCCGTGAAAGACAGCACCACTCCCTGAAGGACAGCACCACTCCATGAAGGACAACACCGCTCACTGAAGAACAGCACCGCACCCTGAAGAACAGCACTGCTCCCTGAAGGCCAGTAGACTGAAGGACAGCACAGCTCCCTGAAGGACAGCACCGCTCCATCAAGAACAGCACCACTGCCTGAAGAACAGCACTGCACCGCTAGATGAAGAACAGCACCACTCCATGAAGAACAGCACCGCACCCTGAAGAACAGCACCGCTCCCTGAAGGCCAGTAGACTGAAGGACAGCATTGCTCCCTGAAGGACAGCACCACTCCCTGAAGGACAGCATTGCTCCCTGAAGAACAGCATGGCTCCCTGAAGAACAGCATCACTCCCTGAAGAACAGCACCGCTCCCTGAAGAACAGCACCGTTCCCTGAAGGACAGCACCCTGAAAGACAGCACTGCTCCCTGAAGAACAGCACTGCTCCCCAAAGAACAGCACCGCTCCCTGAAGGACAGCACCCTGAAGGACAGCACCGCTCCCCGAAGGACAGCATCACTCCGTGAAGAACACCAACGCTCCCTGAAGGACAGCAACGCTCCCTGAAGAACAGCACCGCTCCCTGAAGGACAGCACTGCTCCCTGAAGGACAGCACAGCTCCCTGAAGAACAGCACTGCTCCCTGAAGGACAGCACTGCTCCTTGAAGGACAGCATTGCTTCCTGAAGGACAGCACAGCTCCCTGAAGAACAGCACTGCTCCCTGAAGAACAGCATGGCTCCCTGAAGAACAGCATCACTCCCTGAAGAACAGCACCGCTCCCTGAAGGACAGCACCCTGAAGGACAGCACTGCTCTCTGAAGAACAGCACTGCTCCCCAAAGAACAGCACCGCTCCCTGAAGGACACCACCCTGAAGGACAGCACCACTCCCCGAAGGACAGCATCACTCCCTGAAGGACAGCAACGCTCCCTGAAGAACAGCACCGCTCCCTGAAGGACAGCACTGCTCCCTGAAGGACAGCATTGCTTCCTGAAGGACAGCACAGCTTCGTGAAGAACAGCACTGCTCCCTGAAGGACAGCAATCTGAAGGACAGCACCGCTCCCCGAAGAACAGCACTGCTCCCTGAAGAACAGCACTGCTCCCCAAAGAACAGCACCGCTCCCTGAAGGACAGCACCCTGAAGGATAGCACCAGTCCCCGAAGGACAGCACCACTCCCTGAAGGACAGCACCGCTACCCGAAGGACAGCACCATTCCCTGAAGAACAGCAACGCTCCCTGAAGTTCAGCAACGCTCCCTGAAGAACAGCACCGCTCCCTGAAGGACAGCAAAGCTCCCTGAAGGACAGTACCCTGAAGGACAGCACCGCCCCTGAAGAACAGCACCGCTCCCCGAAGAACAGCACCGCTCCCCAAAGGACAGCATCCTGAAGAACAGCACCGCTCCTTGAAGGACAGCACTGCTCCTTGAAGAACAGCACCACTCCCTGAAGGACAGCACCGCTCCCAGAAGGACAGCACCGCTCCCTGAAGGACAGCACCGCTCTCTGAAGGACAGTACACTGAAGGACAGCACCGTTCCCTGAAGAACAGCACCGCTCCCTGAAGGACAGCACCGCTCCCTGAAGAACAGCACCGCGCCCTGAAGGACAGCACCCTGAAAGACAGCACCGCTCCCTGAAGGACAGCACCCTGAAGGACAGCACCACTCTCTGAAGAACAGCACCTCTCCCCAAAGAACAGCACTGCTCCCTGAAGGACAGCACCCTAAAGGACAGCACCACTACCCGAAGAACATCACCACTCCCTGAAGGACAGCACCCTGAAGGATAGCACAGCTCCCTGAAGAACAGCACTGCTCCCTAAAGGACAGCACCGCTCCCTGAAAAACAGCACCGCTCCCTGAAGGACAGCACTGCTCCCGGACCGACAGCAACCTGAAGGACAGCACCACTCCCCAAAGAACAGCACCGCTCCCTGAAGTACAACACCCTGAAAGACAGCACCGCTCCCTGAAGGACAGCACCCTGAAGGACAGCACCACTCCCTGAAGAACAGCACCTCTCCCCAAAGAACAGCACTGCTCCCTGAAGGACAGCACCCTAAAGGACAGCACCACTCCCCGAAGAACAGCACCACTCCCTGAAGGACAGCACCCTGAAGGATAGCACCGCTCCCTGAAGAACAGCACTGCTCCCTAAAGGACAGCACCGCTCCCTGAAGAACAGCACCGCTCCCTGAAGGACAGCACCCTGAAGGACAGCACCACTGCCTGAAGGACAGCACTACTCCCTGAAGAACAGCACCGCTCCCTGAAGACCAGCACCGCTCCCTGAAGGACAGCAACCTGAAGGACAGCACTGCTCCCCGAAGAACAGCACAGCTCGCTGAAGGACAGCATCCTGATGGACAGCACTGCTCCCTGAAGAACAGCACCACTGCCCGAAGAACAGCACCACTCCCTGAAGGACAGCACTGCTCCCCAAAGGACAGCACCGCTCCCTGAAGGACAGCACCGCTCCCTGAAGGACAGCCAGCTCCCTGAAGGACAGCACCCTGATGGACAGCACCGCTCCCTGAAGAACAGCACCGCTCCCCGAAGAACAGAACCGCTCCCTGAAGGACAGCACCACTCCCTGAAGGACAGCACAGCTCCCTGAAGGACCGCACTGCTCCCTGAAGGACAGCACCCTGAAGGACAGCACCACTCCCTGAAGAACAGCACTGCTCCCTGAAGGAGCGCACTGTGAAGGACAGCACCGCTCCCTGAGGAACAGCACCGCTCCCTGAAGGACAGCACCTCTCCCTGAAGAACAGCCCCGCTCCCTGAAGGACAACACCCTGAAGGACAGCACTGCTGCCTGAAGGACAGCACTGCTCCCTGAAGAACAGCACAGCTCCCTGAAGGACAGCACCGCTCCCTGAAGAACAGCACCTCTCCCTGAAGAACAGCACTGCTCCCTGAAGGACAGCACCCTGAAGGACAGCACCGCTCCCTGAAGAACAGCACCGCTCCCTGAAGGACAGCACCCTGAAGGACAGGACCGCTCCCTGAAGAACAGCACCGCTCCCTGAAGGACAGCACCCTGAAGGACAGGACCGCTCCCTAAAGAACATTACCCTGAAGGACAGCAATGCTCCCTGAAGATCAGCACCACTCCCCGAAGAACAGCACCACTCCCGGAAGAACAGCACCCTGAAGAACAGCACCCTGAAGAACAGCACACTCCCTAAAGAACAGCACTGCTCCCGGAAGGACAGCACCGCTCCCTGAAGAACAGCACCACTCCCTGAAGGACAGTACCCTGAAGGACAGCACCTCCCTGAAGGACAGCACAGCTCCCTGAAGAACAGCACTGCTCCCGGAAGAACAGCACCACTCCCTGAAGGACAGTACCCTGAAGGACAGCACAGCTCCCTGAAGGACAGCACCACTCCCTGAAGAACAGCACCGCTCCCTGAAGAACAGCCCCTCTCCCTGAAGAACAGCACTGCTCCCTGAAGGACAGCACTGCTCCCAGAGGAACAGCACTGTTCCCTGAAGGACAGCACCGCTCCCTATAGAACAGCACCCTGAAGGACAGCACCGCTCCCTGAAGGACAGCACCGCTCCCCGAAGAACAGCACCACTCCCTGAAGAACAGCACCCTGAAGAACAGCACCACTCCCTGAAGAACAGCACCGCTCCCCAAAGAGCAGCACCCTGAAGGACAGCACCGCTCCCAGAAGGACAGCACCGTTTCCTGAAGGACAGCACTGCTCCCTGAAGAACAGCACCACTCCCTGAAGAACAGCACTGCTCCCTGAAGGACAGCACCACTCCCTGAAGGACAGCACCGCTCCCTGAAGGACAGCACCGCTCCCTGAAGGACAGCACCCTGAAGTAGAGCACCGCTCCCTGAAGGAGAGCACCACTCCCTGAAGAACAGCACTGCTCCCTGAAGGACAGCGCCGCTCCCTGAAGGACAGCACCGCTCCCTGAAGGACAGCACACTGAAGGAGAGCACCGCTCCCTGAAGGACAGCACCACTACCTGAAGAACTGCACCGCTCCCTGAAGAACAGCACCCTGAAGGACAGCACCGCTCCCAGAAGGACAGCACCGTTTCCTGAAGGACAGCACCGCTCCCTGAAGAACAGCACCGCTCCCTGTAGAACAGCACTGCTCCCTGAAGGACAGCACCGCTCCCTGAAGGATAGCTCCCTGAAAGACAGCACCGCTCCCTGAAGGACAGCACCCTGAAAGACAGCACCGCTCCCTGAAGGACAGCACCCTGAAGGACAGCACCGCTCCCCAAAGAACAGCACTGCTCCCTGAAGAACAGCACTGCTCCCCAAAGAACAGCACCGCTCCATGAAGGACAGCACCCTGAAGGATAGCACCAATGCCCGAAGGACAGCACCACTCCCTGAAGGACAGCACCGCTCCCTGAAGGACAGCACCATTCCCTGAAGGACAGCAACGCTCCCTGAAGGACAGCAACGCTCCCTGAAGAACAGCACCGCTCCCTGAAGGACAGCAAAGCTCCCTGAAGGACAGTACCCTGAAGGACAGCACCGCTCCTGAAGAACAGCACCGCTCCCCGAAGAACAGCACCGCTCCCCAAAGGACAGCATCCTGAAGAACAGCACCTCTGCCTGAAGGACAACACCGCTCCCTGAAGAACAGCACCGCTCCCTGAAGAACAGCACCGCTCCCTGAAGGACAGCACCCTGAAGGACAGCACCACTCCCTGAAGGACAGCCCTGCTCCCGGACCGACAGCAACCTGAAGGACAGCACCACTCCCCGAAGAACAGCACCACTCCCTGAAGGACAACACCCTGAAAGACAGCACCGCTCCCTGAAGGACAGCACCCTGAAGGACAGCACCACTCCCTGAAGAACAGCACCGCTCCCATAAGAACAGCACTGCTCCCCGAAGAACAGCACCCTGAAGGACAGCACCGCTCCCAGAAGGACAGCACCGTTTCCTGAAGGACAGCACCGCTCGCTGAAGGACAGCAAAGCTCCCTGAAGGACAGTACCCTGAAGGACAGCACCGCCCCTGAAGAACAGCACCGCTCCCCGAAGAACAGCCCCGCTCCCCAAAGGACAGCATCCTGAAGAACAGCACCTCTCCCTGAAGGACAGCACCGCTCCCTGAAGAACAGCACCGCTCCCTGAAGAACAGCACCACTCCCTGAAGGACAGCACCCTGAAGGACAGCACCACTCCCTGAAGGACAGCACTGCTCCCGGACCGACAGCAACCTGAAGGACAGCACCACTCCCCGAAGAACAGCACCACTCCCTGAAGGACAACACCCTGAAAGACAGCACCGCTCCCTGAAGGACAGCACCCTGAAGGACAGCACCACTCCCTGAAGAACAGCACCGCTCCCATAAGAACAGCACTGCTCCCCGAAGAACAGCACCCTGAAGAACAGCACCACTCCCTGAAGAACAGCACCCTGAAGGACAGCACCGCTCCCAGAAGGACAGCACCGTTTCCTGAAGGACAGCACCGCTCGCTGAAGAACAGCACCGCTCCCTGAAGAACAGCACTGCTCCCTGAAGGACTGCACCGCTCCCTGAAGAACAGCACCTCTCTGCTAAAGGCTGACAGTGCACACCGAACTAAACCCCAAACACGCTCCTGCAGAAACGGAGGTAGACACACAGCAGGCGGTCCAAAGTCACACCAGGCCCCCTGTGGCCCAGCAGCCGCACTTTAAGGAAGCACACGTGACACTTTCTGAAAGTGCCCCGTCTGGCGCTTCTGGAAAAGACCTGCCTTTCATTCAGCCATACAAACACAATTGTCTTTTGGTCACACATGTGCCCAACACGGACACACCCAAGGACATACATACACATGTCAGCAATGTATTCACTAGCACATGATACACACAGTCACACGCACACCCATGTCCAAGCCGTGTTCTTCAGACCCCAGTGACGATACAGGATAGGATTCAAAGACTGCAGGGTGTTCCCCTGAAGTGCTTGGATTTCCGGGTGCATCCGTGTGCGGGCGTCCCTGGGTACCTTTGTGTTATGTGTGAATGTCGGAAGCTGCGTGATGCGGATTTCCTTGGTAACTTTGTGTGATATGCAGCCCTGGGTACCTTCATGTGATGTGTGCTTCTTGGAAGCTGTGGGATGTGAGTCCCAGTGTACAATTGTGTGACGTGAAGTCCTAGATACAGAGGTGTTATGTGTGGGTCTTGGTACCTGTGTGAAGCTGTGCGCTTGGCATGTGTGTGATGCTGGCCCCATGGCATGTGTGTGATGTGCTGCCCTGGGTACCTTTCTGTGGTGTGTGGACCTGCACCCGTATGATGTGTATCCGTGGGTGCCTTTTGTGTGATGCTGGGCGCTTGACATGTGTGTGATGCTGGCCCCATGGCATGTGTGTGATGTTTAGGCCTGGGTACCTTTCTGTGGCGTTTGGACCTGCACCCGTGTGATGTGAATCCGTGGGTGCCTTTTGTGTGATGCTGGCCGCTTGGCATGTGTGTGATGCTGGCCCCATGGCATGTGTGTGATATTTGGCCCTGGGTACCTTTCTGCAGTGTTTGGACCTGCACCCGTGTGATGTGAATCCGTGGGTACCTTTTGTGTGATGCTGGGTCCTTCGCATGTGTGTGATGTTTGGCCCTGGGCACCTTTCTGTGGTGTGATGTGAATCCGTGGGTACCTTTTGTGTGATGATGAGTCCTTGGCATGTGTGTGATGTGCGGCCCTGGGGACCTTTCTGTGGTGTGATGTGAATCCGTGGGTACCTTTTGTGTGATGCTGAGTCCTTGGCATGTGTGTGATGTGTGGTCCTGGGTACCTTTCTGTGGTGTGTGACCTGCACCCGGTGATGTGAATCCGTGGGACCTTTTGTGTGATGCTGGCTCTTGGCATGTGTGTGATGTTTAGGCCTGGGTAACTTTCTACAGTGTTTGGACCTGCACCCGTGTGAGGTGAATCCGTGGGTACCTTTTGTGTGATGCTGGGCGCTTGGCATGTGTGTGATGCTGGCCCCATGGCATGTCAGTGATGTGTGACCCTGGGTACCTTTCTGTGGTGTGTGGACCTGCACCCGTGAGATGTGAATCCGTGGTATCTTGTGTGTGATGCTGGGTCCTTCTCATGTGTGTGATGTGTGGCACTGCGTACCTTTCTGCAGTATTTGGACCTGCACCCGTGTGATGTGAAACCGTGGGTACCTTTTGTGTGATGCTGGGTCCTTGGCATGTGAGTGATGTGTGGTCCTGGGTACCTCTCTGTGATATGTGGACCTGTACCCGTGTGATGTGAATCCGTGGGTACCTTTTGTGTGATGTTGGGTCCTTGGCATGTGAGTGATGTGTGGTCCTGGGTAGCTTTCTGTGGTGTGATGTGAATCCGTGGGTACCTTTTGTGTGATGATGAGTCCTTGGCATGTGTGTGATGTGCGGCCCTGGGGACCTTTCTGTGGTGTGATGTGAATCCGTGGGTACCTTTTGTGTGATGCTGAGTCCTTGGCATGTGTGTGATGTGTGGTCCTGGGTACCTTTCTGTGGTGTGTGGACCTGCACCCGTGTGATGTGAATCCGTGGGTACCTTTTGTGTGATGCTGGGCTCTTGGCATGTGTGTGATGTTTAGGCCTGGGTAACTTTCTACAGTGTTTGGACCTGCACCCGTGTGAGGTGAATCCGTGGGTACCTTTTGTGTGATGCTGGGCGCTTGGCATGTGTGTGATGCTGGCCCCATGGCATGTCAGTGATGTGTGACCCTGGGTACCTTTCTGTGGTGTGTGGACCTGCACCCGTGAGATGTGAATCCGTGGGTATCTTGTGTGTGATGCTGGGTCCTTCGCATGTGTGTGATGTGTGGCACTGCGTACCTTTCTGCAGTATTTGGACCTGCACCCGTGTGATGTGAAACCGTGGGTACCTTTTGTGTGATGCTGGGTCCTTGGCATGTGAGTGATGTGTGGTCCTGGGTACCTCTCTGTGATATGTGGACCTGTACCCGTGTGATGTGAATCCGTGGGTACCTTTTGTGTGATGTTGGGTCCTTGGCATGTGAGTGATGTGTGGTCCTGGGTAGCTTTCTGTGGTGTGATGTGAATCCGTGGGTACCTTTTGTGTGATGCTGAGTATTTGGCATGAGTGTGATGTGCGGCCCTAGGTACCTTTCTGTGGTGTGATGTGAATCCGTGGGTACCTTTTGTGTGATGCTGAGTATTTGGCATGAGTGTGATGTGCGGCCCTAGGTACCTTTCTGTGGTGTGATGTGAATCCGTGGGTACCTTTTGTGTGATGCTGAGTATTTGGCATGAGTGTGATGTGCGGCCCTGGGTACCTTTCTGTGGTGTGATGTGAATCCGTGGGTACCTTTTGCGGGAGGTGGGGCCCTGGATTTCTGTGTGTGATGCTGGCCCCATGGCATGTGGGTGATGTGTGGTCCTGGGTACCTTTCTGTGGTGTGTGGACCTGCACCCGTGTGATGTGAATCCGTGGGTGCCTTTTGTGTGATGCTGGGCGCTTGGCATGTGTGTGATGCTGGCTCTGGGTACCTTTCTGTGGTGTGAGGACCTGCACCCGTGTGATGTGAATCCGTGGGTACCTTTTGTGGGATGTGGGGCCCTGGATTTCTGTGTGTGATGCTGGCCCCATGGCATGTGAGTGATGTGTGGTCCTGGGTACCTTTCTGTGGTGTGTGGACCTGCACCCGTGTGATGTGAATCTGTGGGTGCCTTTTGTGTGATGCTGGGCGCTTGGCATGTGTGTGATGCTAGCTCTGGGTACCTTTCTGTGGTGTGAGGACCTGCACCCGTGTGATGTGAATCCGTGGGTACCTTTTGTGGGACGTGGGGCCCTGGATTTCTGTGTGTGATATGTGGCCCTGCGGAGCTTTGTGTGATGCGGAACTGGCCGCTGATGCCTCCTTTTGATCCATCGAGGACTCCGCCCCCACCTGGACGCCCGCAGATCCGCGGAAAGCCCGTGAAGAGCAGCAGGAGCGCCCGCAGGAGCCCCCCTCCCACTGAGCTCCGAAAGGCAAACCCCCTGAGCTCTGAGAGTAGCTCCCCCTGAGTTCTGCACCCCTGAGCTGTGAGAGTAGCACTCCCTGAGCTCTCACAGTAGCTCCCCTGAGCTTTGAGAGCAGCACTCCCTGAGCTCTGAGAGTAGCACTCCCTAGAGTAGCACTCCCTGAGCTCTGAGAGCAGCACTCCCCGAGCTCTGAGAGTAGCTCCCCTGTGCTATGAGAGCAGGACTCCGAGCTTTGAGAGTAGCTCCCCTGAGCTTTGAGAGCAGCACTCCCTGAGCTCTGAGAGTAGCACTCCCTAGAGTAGCACTCCCCGAGCTCTGAGAGTAGCTCCCCTGTGCTATGAGAGCAGCACTCCGAGCTTTGAGAGTAGCTCCCCTGAGCTCTGAGAGAAGCTACCCCTGAGCTCTACCAGCATCCCTGAGCTGTGAGAGTAGCTCCCCCTGAGCTCTGAAAGTAGCGCCCCCTGAGCTCTGAGAGCAGCACTCCCTGAGCTTTGAGAATAACTCCCCCTGAGCTCTGAGAGAAGGTCCCCCTGGGCTCTGCCAGCATCCTTGAGCTCTGAGAGAAGCCCCCCCTGAGCTCTGAGAGTATCTCCCCCCGAGCTCTGAGAGAAGCTCCCCCTGAGCTCCGCACACCTGAGCTCTGAAAGCAGAACCCCTGAGCTGTGAGAGTAGCACTCCCTGAGCTCAGAGACTAGCACCCCTTCAGCTCTGTCATCACCCCTAAACTCACAGAGTAGCACCCGTAGAGCTCGGAGGTCAGCACCCCTGAGCTCATGCAGATCCCCCCCCCCCTCGCCCCACACACACACACTCCCCTGAGGTCTCTGAGACAGCACCGTGACCTCCGAGGACAGCACCCCTGAGGTCTGAGAAGTCACAGCATCAGCTGCACTCTGAGAGCCGGGACCGAGACCACATCTGGGAGCGCTGGCATCAGAGGCAGGTCCGCCAGCCACAGCATCACCCCGAGCTCAGGACTGAGCACAGCGCTCGGAGTGCGGAGTCTGGCACCCTCCCACAGCCGTGAGGGCATCACACATAAAAAGCAAAGCCCCCGGGGAACATCCCTGCAGCTCTGAGTCTCCCACCCTCCCACAGCTGTGAGGGCATCACACACAGAAAGCAAAGCCCCCGGAGTTCGGAGAACACCCCGTGCAGCTCGGAGTCTCCCAGCTCCCACAGCTGTGAAGGCATCACACATAGAAAGCAGAGCTCCCGGAGAACACCCCGTGCAGCTCGGAGTCTCGCACGTCCCACAGCTGTGAGGGCATCACACATAGAAAGCAAAGCTCCCGGAGAACACCCCGTGCAGCTCGGAGTCTCCCGCCCTCCCACCACTGTGAGGGCATCACACATAGAAAGCAAAGATCCCGGAGAACACCCCGTGCAGCTCGGAGTCTCCCGCCCTCCCACCACTGTGAGGGCATCACCCACAGAAAGAAAAGTCATCGGAGAACATCCCTGCAGAGTCTCGCACCCTCCCACAGCTGTGAGGGCATCACCCACAGAAAGAACAGTCCTCGGAGAACATCCTGCAGCTCAGAGTCTCGCACCCTCCCACAGCTGTGAGGGCATCACCCACAGAAAGAACAGTCCTCGGAGAACATCCCTGCAGCTCAGAGTCTCGCACCCTCCCACAGCTGTGAGGGCATCACACATAGAAAGCAAAGATCCCGGAGAACACCACGTGCAGCTCGGAGTCTCCCACCCTCCCACCACTGTGAGGGCATCACCCACAGAAAGAAAAGTCATCGGAGAACATCCCTGCAGAGTCTCGCACCCTCCCACAGCTGTGAGGGCATCACCCACAGAAAGAACAGTCCTCGGAGAACATCCCTGCAGCTCAGAGTCTCGCACCCTCCCACAGCTGTGAGGGCATCACCCACAGAAAGAACAGTCCTCGGAGAACATCCCTGCAGCTCAGAGTCTCGCACCCTCCCACAGCTGTGAGGGCATCACCCACAGAAAGAACAGTCCTCGGAGAACATCCCTACAGCTCAGAGTCTCGCACCCTCCCACAGCTGTGAGGGCATCACCCACAGAAAGCAAAGATCCCGGAGAACATCCCTGCAGCTCAGGGTCTCGAACCCTCCCACAGCTGTGAGGGCATCACCCACAGAAAGAACAGTCCTCGGAGAACATCCCTGCAGCTCAGGGTCTCGAACCCTCCCACAGCTGTGAGGGCATCACACATAGAAAGCAAACCCCCCGGAGTTTGCAGAACACGTCGTGTAGTTCGGAGCTGAAGGCATCACCGGCAGCTGTGAGGGCATCACAAGGAGTTCGGAGAGTATCACCCCGGGGCCATGAGGTGCCCCCTACAGGCCTGCTTTCTGCTGCTCCTGCTCAGCGTCTCGGAAAGCGCCGTCATAACTGGGGTGAGTGCTTCTAATTAATCTGAAAATGCCCGCTTCGAGCTCCAAATTGTGCGTTTCGTGGCACTTCAGTCAGTGCACGCGAGGTTAGTGCTCCATCACTGTGTTACTTCAGTCAGTGCACTTGAGGCTAGTGCTCCATCTCTGTTACTACAGTCAATACACACGAGGTTAGTGCTCCTTCTCTGTTACTATAGTCAGTGCACACGAGGTTAGTGCTCCATCGCTGTGTTACTACAGTCAGTGCATGCAAGGTAAGTGCTCCATCGCTGTGTTACTTCAGTTAGTGCACGCGAGGTTAGTGCTCCATTGCTGTGTTACTACAGTCAGTGCATGCGAGGTAAGTGCTCATCGCTGTGTTACTTCAGTCAATGCACGTGAGGTTAGTGCTCCATCGCTGTGTTACTTCAGTCAGTGCACGTGAGGTTAGTGCTCCATCCCTGTGTTACTATTGTCAGTGCACGCAAGGTTAGTGCTCCATCCCTGTGTTACTACAGTCAGTGCACGCGAGGTTAGTGCTCCATCCCTGTGTTACTTCAGTCAGTGCATGAGAGATTAGTGCTCCATCTCTGTGTTACTTCAGTCATTGTACGCGAGGTTAGTGCTCGATCTCTGTGTTACTTCAGTCAGTGCATGCAAGGTTAGTGCTCGATCCCTGTGTTACTTCAGTCAGTGCACGCAAGATTAGTGTTCCATCCCTGTGTTACTTCAGTAAGTGGAGGCAAGGTTAGTGCTCCATCGCTTTGTTACTACAGTCAGTGCATGAGAGATTAGTGCTCCATCGCTGTGTTACTTCACTCAGTACTCGTGAGGTAAGTGCTCATCACTGTTTTACTTCAGTCAGTGCACGCGAGGTTAGTGCTTCATCGCCCTGTTACTTCAGACAGTGCATGCAAGGTTAGTGCTCATCGCCCTGTTACTACAGTCAGTGCACGCGAGGTTAGTGCTCCATCCCTGTGTTACAACAGTCAGTGCACGTGAGGTTAGTGCTCCATCGCTGTGTTACTACAGTCAGTGCACACGAGGTTAGTGCTCCATCCCCGTGTTACTACAGTCAGTGCACGCGAGGTTAGTGCTCCATCCCTGTGTTACTACAGTCAGTGCACGCAAGATTAGTGCTCCATCCCTGTGTTACTACAGTCAGTGCACACGAGGTTAATGCTCCATCGCTGTGTTACTACAGTCAGTGCATGCAAGGTTAGTGCTCAATCCCTGTGTTACTTCAGTCAGTGCACGCAAGATTAGTGCTCCATCCCTGTGTTACTACCGTCAGTGCACATGAGGTTAATGCTCCATCGCTGTGTTACTTCAGTCAGTGCATGCAAGGTTAGTGCTCAATCCCTGTGTTACTTCAGTCAGTGCACGCAAGATTAGTGCTCCATCGCTGTGTTACTTCAGTCAGTGCATGAAAGGTTAGTGCTCCATCCCTGTGTTACTTCAGTCAGTGCATGAAAGGTTAGTGCTCCATCCCTGTGTTACTTCAGTCAGTGCAGGCAAGGTTAGTGCTCCATCGCTTTGTTACTACAGTCAGTGCATGATAGATTAGTGCTCCATCGCTGTGTTACTTCACTCAGTGCATGTAGATTAGTGCTCCATCGCTGTGTTACTTCAGTCAGTACTCGTGAGGTTAGTGCTCCATCGCTGTGTTACTTCAGTCAGTGCATGAGGTTAGTGCTCCATTGCTGTGTAACTTCAGTCAGTGCATGCAGGTTAGTGCTCCATCCCTGTTTACTTTCATGAGTTAGTGCTCCATCACTGTGTTACTTCAGTCAGTGCACGCAAGGTTAGTGCTCATCGCCCTGTTACTACAGATCAGTGCACGCGAGGTTAGTGCTCATCCCTGTTACTCAGTCAGTGCACGCGAGAGTTAGTGCTCCATCCCTGTGTTACTTCAGTCAGTGCATGAGAGGTTAGTGCTCCATCGCCTGTTTACTACAGTCAGTGCACGCGAGGTTAGTGCTCCATCGCTGTGTTACTTCAGTCAGTGCACGTGAGGTTAGTGCTCCATCGCTGTGTTACTTCAGTCAGTGCACACAAGGTTAGTGCCCCATCCTGTGTTACTACAGTCAGTGCACGCAAGGTTAGTGCTCCATCCCTGTGTTACTACAGTCAGTGCACGCGAGGTTAGTGCTCCATCCCTGTGTTAGTACAGTCAGTGCACGCGAGGTTAGTGCTCATCGCCCTGTTACTACAGTCAGTGCACGCGAGGTTAGTGCTCCATCCCTGTGTTAGTTCAGTCAGTGCACGAGAGATTAGTGCTCATCGCCCTGTTACTACAGTCAGTGCACGCAAGGTTAGTGCTCCATCCCTGTGTTACTACAGTCAGTGCACGTGAGGTTAGTGCTCCATCGCTGTGTTACTTCAGTCAGTGCACGCGAGGTTAGTGCTCCATCGCTGTGTTACTACAGTCAGTGCACACAAGGTTAGTGCTCCATCCCTGTGTTACTACAGTCAGTGCACGCGAGGTTAGTGCTCCATCCCTGTGTTAGTACAGTCAGTGCAAGCGAGGTTAGTGCTCCATCCCTGTGTTAGTTCAGTCAGTGCATGAGAGATTAGTGCTCCATCTCTGTTACCACAGTCAGTGCACGCAAGGTTAGTGCTCCATCCCTGTGTTAATACAGTCAGTGCACACGAGGTTAGTGCTCCATTGCCTGTGTTACTTCAGTCAGTGCATGAAAGGTTTAGTGCTCCATCCCTGTGTTACTTCAGTCAGTGCACGCAAGGTTAGTGCTCCATCCCTGTGTTACTTCAGTCAGTGCAGCAAGGTTAGTGCTCCATCGCTTTGTTACTACAGTCAGTGCATGAGAGTTAGTGCTCCATCGCTGTGTTACTTCAGTCAGTACTCGTGAGGTTAGTGCTCCATCGCTGTGTTACTACAGTTCAGTGCATGAGGTTAGTGCTCCATTGCTGTGTTACTCAGTCAGTGCATGCAAGGTTAGTGCTCCATCCCTGTGTTACTACAGTCAGTGCACGCGAGGTTAGTGCTCCATCCCTGTGTTACTTCAGTCAGTGCAGGCAAGTTAGTGCTCCATCGCTTTGTTACTCAGTCAGTGCATGAGAGATTAGTGCTCCATCGCTGTGTTACTCACTCAGTACTCGTAAGGTAAGTGCTCCATCGCTGTGTTACTACAGTAGTGTCATGAGGTTAGTCCTCCATGCTGTGTAACTTCAGTGAGTGCATGCAGGTTAGTGCTCCATCCCTGTGTTACTTCCATGAGTGCGTGCTCATCACTGTTTTACTTCAGTCAGTGCACGCGAGGTTAGTGCTCCATCGCCCTGTTACTTCAGACAGTGCACGCGAGGTTAGTGCTCATCGCCCTGTTACTACAGTCAGTGCACGCGAGGTTAGTGCTCCATCCCTGTGTTAGTTCAGTCAGTGCATGAGAGATTAGTGCTCCATCTCTGTTACCACAGTCAGTGCACGCAAGGTTAGTGCTCCATCCCTGTGTTAATACAGTCAGTGCACACGAGGTTAGTGCTCCATTGCTGTGTTACTTCAGTCAGTGCATGAAAGGTTAGTGCTCCATCCCTGTGTTACTTCAGTCAGTGTACGCAAGGTTAGTGCTCCATCCCTGTGTTACTTCAGTCAGTGCAGGCAAGGTTAGTGCTCCATCGCTTTGTTACTACAGTCAGTGCATGAGAGATTAGTGCTCCATCGCTGTGTTACTTCACTCAGTACTCGTGAGGTAACTGCTCATCGCTGTGTTACTACAGTTAGTGTTCATGAGGTTAGTCCTCCATTGCTGTGTAACTCAGTCAGTGCATGCAAGGTTAGTGCTCCATCGCTGTGTTACTACAGTCAGTGCACACGAGGTTAGTGCTCCATCCCTGTGTTACTTCAGTCAGTGCAGGCAAGGTTAGTGCTCCATCGCTTTGTTACTACAGTCAGTGCATGAGAGATTAGTGCTCCATCGCTGTGTTACTTCACTCAGTACTCGTGAGGTAAGTGCTCATCGCTGTGTTACTACAGTTAGTGTTCATGAGGTTAGTCCTCCATTGCTGTGTAACTTCAGTCAGTGCATGCAAGGTTAGTGCTCCATCCCTGTGTTACTTCCATGAGTGCGTGCTCATCACTGTTTTACTTCAGTTAGTGCACGCGAGGTTAGTGCTCCATCGCCCTGTTACTTCAGACAGTGCACGCGAGGTTAGTGCTCCATCGCTGTGTTACTTCAGTCAGTGCACGCGAGGTTAGTGCTCCATCGCTGTGTTACTACAGTCAGTGCACACGAGGTTAGTGCTGCATCGCTGTGTTACTTCAGTCAGTGCACGCGAGGTTAGTGCTCCATCGCTGTGTTACTACAGTCAGTGCACACGAGGTTAGTGCTGCATCGCTGTGTTACTACAGACAGTGCACGCAAGGTTAGTGCTCCATCCCTGTGTTACTACAGTCAGTGCACACGAGGTTAGTGTTCCATCCCTGTGTTAGTTAAGTCAGTACACGCGAGGTTAGTGCTCATCGCCCTGTTACTACAGTCAGTGCACGCAAGGTTAGTGCTCCATCCCTGTGTTACTACAGTCAGTGCACGCGAGGTTAGTGCTCCATCGCTGTGTTACTACAGTCAGTGCACGCAAGATTAGTGCTCCATCCCTGTGTTAGTTCAGTCAGTGCATGAGAGATTAGTGCTCCATCTCTGTTACCACAGTCAGTGCACGCAAGGTTAGTCCTCCATCCCTGTGTTACTAGAGTCAGTGCACACGAGGTTAGAGCTCCATCGCTGTGTTACTTCAGTCAGTACACGCGAGGTTAGTGCTCCATCGCTGTGTTACTTCAGTCAGTGCTTGGAAGTTTAGTGCTCCATCGCGGTGTTACTTCAGTCAGTGCATGCAAGGTTAGTGCTCCATCCCTGTGTTACTTCAGTCAGTGCACACAAGGTTAGTGCTCCATCTCTGTGTTACTTCACTCAGTGCATGAAAGGTTAATGCTCCTTCCCTGTGTTACTTCAGTCAGTGCATGCAAGTTTAGTGCTCCATCACTGTGTTACTTCAGTCAGTGCACGCAAGGTTAATGCTCCATCGCTTTGTTACTACAGTCAGTGCATGCAAGGTTAGTGCTCCATTGCTGTGTTACTTCAGTCAGTGCATGCAAGGTTAGTGCTCCATCCCTGTGTTACTTCCATGAGTGCGTGCTCATCACTGTGTTACTTCAGACAGTGCATGCAAGGTTAGTGCTCATCGCCCTGTTACTATAGTCAGTGCACGCGAGGTTGGTGCTCATCACCCTGTTCCTACAGTCAGTGCACGCGAGGTTAGTGCTCATCGCTGTGTTACTTCAGTCAGTGCACGCGAGGTTAGTGCTCATCGCTGTGTTACTTCAGTCAGTGCACGCAAGTTTAGTGCTCCATTGCTGTGTTACTTCAGTCAGTGCATGCAAGGTTAGTGCTCCATCCCTGTGTTACTTCCATGAGTGCGTGCTCATCAGTGTGTTACTTCAGACAGTGCATGCAAGGTTAGTGCTCATCGCCCTGTTACTATAGTCAGTGCACGCGAGGTTGGTGCTCATCACCCTGTTCCTACAGTCAGTGCACGCGAGGTTAGTGCTCATCGCTGTGTTACTTCAGTCAGTGCACGCGAGGTTAGTGCTCATCGCTGTGTTACTTCAGTCAGTGCACGTGAGGTTAGTGATCCATCGCCTGGTTACTTCAGTCAGTGCACGTGAGGTTAGTGCTCCATCGCTGTGTTACTTCAGTCAGTGCACGCAAGGTCGTGATCCATCGCTGTGTTACTTCAGTCAGTGCACGCAAGGTTACTGCTCCATCGCTGTGTTACTTCAGTCAGTGCATGCAAGGTTAGTGCTCCATAGCAGTGTTAATTCAGCGAGTGCATGCAAGGTTAGTGCTCCATCACTGTGTTACTTCAGCCAGTGCACGCAAGGTTAGTGCTCCATTGCTGTGTTACTTCAGTCTGTGCATGAGAGATTAGTGCTCCTTCGCTGTGTGACTACAGTCAGTGGACACAAGAGTAGTGCTCATCGCTGTGTTACTTCAGTCAGTGCACGCAAGGTTAGTGCTCATCCCTGTGTTACTTCAATCAGTGCACGCGAGGTTAGTGCTCCATCGCTTGGTTCCTTCAGTCAGTGCACGCAAGATTAGTGCTCATCGCTGTGTTACTTCACTCAGTGCATGCAAGGTTAGTGCTCCATCCCTGTGTTACTTCAGTCAGTGCTCGTGAGGTAAGTGCTCATCGCACACCCCCCACTCTCCATCTCACCTGAGACACACCCTCTGCTCCCTACCTCACCTGAGACTGGGTGATCTGATCCCGTTTCCTCCCCTGGATGCTAGGACCTCACACCCTCCACTCCCCACCTCACCTGAGACTGGGTGATCTGATCCCGTTTCCACCCCAGGATGCTAGGTCCTCACACCCTCCACTCCCTACCTCACCTGAGACTGGGTGATCTGATTCCCTGTTTCTCGACTGGATGCTAGGAATCACA
>CM030328.1:239306800-239332257 GCA_002915635.3 Ambystoma mexicanum
AGTGCAGCAGAATGGACAGGAACTACTCATACTAAAGGCTCATATAAGTGCAGCAGGATGGAACAGGAACTACTCATACTAAAGGCTCATATAAGTGCAGCAGGATGGACAGGAACTACTCATACTAAAGGCTCATATAAGTGCAGCAGAATGGACAGGAACTACTCATACTAAAGGCTCATATAAGTGCAGCAGGATGGACTGGAACTATTTATACTAAAGGCTCATATAAGTGCAGCAGGATGGACTGGAACTATTTATACTAAAGGCTCTTATAAGTGCAGCAGGATGGACTGGAACTATTTATACTAAAGGCTCATATAAGTGCAGCAGAATGGACAGGAACTACTCATACTAAAGGCTCATATAAGTGCAGCAGGATGGACAGGAACTATTTATACTAAAGGCTCATATAAGTGCAGCAGATGGACAGGAACTACTCATACTAAAGGCTCATATAAGTGCAGCAGGATGGACAGGAACTACTCATACTAAAGGCTCATATAAGTGCAGCAGAATGGACAGGAACTACTCATACTAAAGGCTCATATAAGTGCAGCAGGATGGACAGGAACTACTCATACTAAAGGCTCATATAAGTGCAGCAGAATGGACAGGAACTACTCATACTAAAGGCTCATATAAGTGCAGCAGGATGGACAGGAACTACTCATACTAAAGGCTCATATAAGTGCAGCAGAATGGACAGGAACTACTCATACTAAAGGCTCATATAAGTGCAGCAGAATGGACAGGAACTACTCATACTAAAGGCTCATATAAGTGCAGCAGGATGGACAGGAACTACTCATACTAAAGGCTCATATAAGTGCAGCAGAATGGACAGGAACTACTCATACTAAAGGCTCATATAAGTGCAGCAGAATGGACAGGAACTACTCATACTAAAGGCTCATATAAGTGCAGCAGGATGGACTGGAACTACTCATACTAAAGGCTCATATAAGTGCAGCAGAATGGACAGGAACTACTCATACTAAAGGCTCATATAAGTGCAGCAGATGGACAGGAACTACTTATACTAAAGGCTCATATAAGTGCAGCAGGATGGACAGGAACTACTCATACTAAAGGCTCATATAAGTGCAGCAGGATGGACAGGAACTACTCATACTAAAGGCTCATATAAGTGCAGCAGAATGGACAGGAACTACTCATACTAAAGGCTCATATAAGTGCAGCAGGATGGACAGGAACTACTCATACTAAAGGCTCATATAAGTGCAGCAGGATGAATAGGAACTACTCATACTAAAGGCTCATATAAGTGCAGCAGGATGGACAGGAACTACTCATACTAAAGGCTCATATAAGTGCAGCAGAATGGACAGGAACTACTCATACTAAAGGCTCATATAAGTGCAGCAGGATGGACAGGAACTACTCATACTAAAGGCTCATATAAGTGCAGCAGGATGGACTGGAACTACTTTATACTAAAGGCTCATATAAGTGCAGCAGGATGGACAGGAACTACTCATACTAAAGGCTCATATAAGTGCAGCAGGATGGATAGGAACTACTCATACTAAAGGCTCATATAAGTGCAGCAGGATGGACTAGGAACTACTCATACTAAAGGCTCATATAAGTGCAGCAGGATGGACAGGAACTACTCATACTAAAGGCTCATATAAGTGCAGCAGGATGGAACTACTCATACTAAAGGCTCATATAAGTGCAGCAGGATGGACAGGAACTACTCATACTAAAGGCTCATATAAGTGCAGCAGGATGGACAGGAACTACTCATACTAAAGGCTCATATAAGTGCAGCAGGATGGACAGGAACTACTCATACTAAAGGCTCATATAAGTGCAGCAGGATGGACTAGGAACTACTCATACTAAAGGCTCATATAAGTGCAGCAGGATGGACAGGAACTACTCATACTAAAGGCTCATATAAGTGCAGCAGAATGGACAGGAACTATTTATACTAAAGGCTCATATAAGTGCAGCAGGATGGACTGGAACTATTTATACTAAAGGCTCTTATAAGTGCAGCAGGATGGACAGGAACTACTCATACTAAAGGCTCATATAAGTGCAGCAGGATGGACTGGAACTATTTATACTAAAGGCTCTTATAAGTGCAGCAGGATGGACTGGAACTATTTATACTAAAGGCTCATATAAGTGCAGCAGGATGGACTGGAACTATTTATACTAAAGGCTCTTATAAGTGCAGCAGGATGGACAGGAACTACTCATACTAAAGGCTCATATAAGTGCAGCAGGATGGACTGGAACTATTTATACTAAAGGCTCATATAAGTGCAGCAGGATGGACTGGAACTATTTATACTAAAGGCTCATATAAGTGCAGCAGGATGGACTGGAACTATTTATACTAAAGGCTCTTATAAGTGCAGCAGGATGGACAGGAACTACTCATACTAAAGGCTCATATAAGTGCAGCAGGATGAATAGGAACTACCCATACTAAAGGGTCATATAAGTGCAGCAGGATGGACACGAACTACTCATACTAAAGGCTCATATAAGTGCAGCAGGATGGACTGGAACTATTTATACTAAAGGGTCATATAAGTGCAGCAGGATGGACTGGAACTATTTATACTAAAGGCTCATATAAGTGCAGCAGGATGGACTGGAACTATTTATACTAAAGGCTCATATAAGTGCAGCAGGATGGACTGGAACTATTTATACTAAAGGCTCATATAAGTGCAGCAGGATGGACTGGAACTATTTATACTAAAGGCTCTTATAAGTGCAGCAGGATGGACTGGAACTATTTATACTAAAGGCTCATATAAGTGCAGCAGGATGGACTGGAACTATTCATACTAAAGGCTCTTATAAGTGCAGCAGGATGGACTGGAACTATTCATACTAAAGGCTCTTATAAGTGCAGCAGGATGGACTGGAACTACTCATACTAAAGGCTCATATAAGTGCAGCAGGATGGACAGGAACTACTCATACTAAAGGCTCATATAAGTGCAGCAGAATGGACAGGAACTATTCATACTAAAGGCTCATATAAGTGCAGCAGGATGGACAGGAACTACTCATACTAAAGGCTCATATAAGTGCAGCAGGATGGACTGGAACTATTTATACTAAAGGCTCATATAAGTGCAGCAGGATGGACTGGAACTATTTATACTAAAGGCTCATATAAGTGCAGCAGGATGGACTGTAACTACCTGTTCGCACTGGAACTCCTCTGCATCGTCCACCCCCTTCTGCTGCATGCAGAGGACCTGTGCTCAGTGGACCTCCTCTGCATTCTGCACTCCCTTCTGCTGCATGCAGAGGCCCCGTGCACAGTGGACCGCCTCTGCATCGTGCACCCCCTTCTGCTGCATTCAGAGGCCCCATCCGCAGTGGACCGCCTCTGCATCGTGCACCCCCTTCCGCTGCATACGGAGGCCCGTGTACGCAGTGGACCTCCTCTGCATTGTGCACCCCCTTCTGCTGCTTGCAGAGGCCCCGTGCGCAGTTGACCTCCTCTGCATCGTGCACTCCCTTCTGCTGCATGCAGAAGCCCTGTGCGCAGTGGACCATCTCTGCATTGTGCACCCGATTCTGCTGCATGCAGAGCCCCGTACGCAGTGGACCTCCTCTGCATCGTGCACTCCCGTCTGCTGCATGCAGAGACCCCATGCGCAGTGGACCTCCTCTGCATCGTGCATTCCCTTCTGCTGCATGCAGAATCCCTGTGCGCAGTGGACTGCCTCTGCATTGTGCACCCCCTTCTGCTGTATTCAGAGGCCCTGTGCGCAGTGGACCTCCTCTGCATCATGCACTTCCTTCTGCTGCATGCAGAGGCCCCATCGCAGTGGACCGCCTCTGCATCGTGCACCCCTTCTGCTGCATGCAGAGGCCCTGTGCGCAGTGGACCTCCTCTGCATCGTGCACCCTTCTGCTGCATGCAGAGGCCCCTGTGCACAGTGGACCTCCTCTGCATCGTGCACTCCCTTCTGCTGCATGCAGAGGCCCTGTGCGCAGTGGACCGCCTCTGCATTGTGCACCCCCTTCTGCTGCATGAAGAGGCCCTGTGCACAGTGGACCGCCTCTGCATCATGCACCCCCTTCTGCTGCATGCAGAGGCCCGTGCGCAGTAGACCTCCTCTGCATCGTGCACCCCCCTTCTTCTGCATGCAGCGGGCCCGTGCGCAGTGGACAGCCTCTGCATCATGCACCCCCTTCTGCTGCATGCAGAGGTCTTGTGCGCAGTGGGCCTCCTTTGCATCGTGCACCCCTTCTGCTGCATGCAGAGGGCCTGTGCACAGTGGACCTCCTCTGCATTGTGCACCCCCTTCTGCTGCATGCAGAGGCCCTGTGCACAGTGGACCTCCTCTGCATCGTGCACTGCCTTCTGCTGCATGCAGAGTCCCCCATGCGCTGTGGGCCTTCTTTGTATCGTGCACCCCCTTCTGTTGTATGCAGAGGCCCCGTGTGCAGTGGACCTCCTCTGCATCGTGCACCCCCCTTCTGCTGCATGCAGAGGCCCCGTGCGCAGTGGACCTCCTCTGCATTGTGCAACCCCTTCTGCTGCATGCAGAGCCCCTGTGCGCAGTGGACCTCCTCTGCATCGTGCACCCCTTCTGCTGCATGCAGAGGCCCTATGCGCAGTGGACCTCCTCTGCATCGTGCACCCCCTTCTGCTGCATGCAGAGGCCCCGTGCGCAGTTGACCTCCTCTGCATTGTGCACCCCTTTCTGCTGTATGCAGAGGCCCTATGCGCAGTGGACCTCCTCTGCATCGTGCACCCCCTTCTGCTGTATGCAGAGGCCCCGTGTGCAGTGGACCGCCTCTGCATCGTGCACCCCCTTCCACTGCATGCGGAAGCCCCTGTGCGCAGTGGACCTCCTCTGCATCATGCACCCCCTTCTGCTTCATGCAGAGGCCCCCAGTGTGCAGTGGACCTCCTCTGCATTGTGCACTCCCTTGTGCTGCATGCAGAGGCCCCGTGCGCAGTGGACCGCCTCTGCATTGTGCACCCCCTTCCGCTGCATGTAGAGACCCCTGTGCGCAGTGGACCACCTCTGCATTCTGCACCCCCTTCTGCTGCATCCAGAGGCCCGTGCGCAGTGGACCTCCTCTGCATCGTGCACCCCACTTCTGCTGCATGCAGAGGCCCTGTGTGCAGTGGACCTCTTTTGCATCATGCACCCTCTCTGCTGCATGCAGAGGCCCGTGCGCAGTTGACCTCCTTGCATCGTGCACCCCCTTCTGCTGCATGCAGAGGCCCCGTGCGCAGTGGACCTCCTCTGCATCGTGCACCCCCCTTCTGCTGCATGCAGAGGCCCGTGCGCAGTGGACCGCCTCTGCATCGTGCACCTCCTTCTGCTGCATGCAGAGGCCCGTGCACAGTGGACCTCCTCTGCATCGTGCACGCCCTTCTGCTGCATGCAGAGGCCCTGTGCGCAGTGGAACCTCCTCTGCATCGTGCCACCCCTTCTGCTGCATGCAGAGGCCCCCATGCACTGTGGTCCTCCTTGCATCATGCACCCCCTCTGCTGCATGCAGAGGCCCTGTGTGCAGTGGACGCTCTCATCATGCACCCTGCATCGTGCACCCCCTTCTGCTGCATGCAGAGGCCCTGTGCGCAGTGGACCGCCTCTGCATCGTGCACCCCTTCTGCTGCATGCAGAGGCCCCGTGCGCAGTGGACCTCCTCTGCATCGTGCACCCCCTTCTGCTGCATGCAGAGGCCCTGTGTGCAGTGGACCTCCTCTGCATCATGCACCCCTCTTCTGCTGCATGCAGAGCCCCGTGCGCAGTTGACCTCCTTTGCTTGTGCACCCCTTTGCGTATGCAGAGGCCCTATGCGCAGTGGACCTCCTCTGCATCGTGCACCCCCTTCTGCTGTATGCAGAGGCCCCGTGTGCAGTGGACCGCCTCTGCATCGTGCACCCCTTCCACTGCATGCGGAAGCCCCTGTCGCAGTGGACCTCCTCTGCATCATGCACCCCCTTCTGCTCATGCAGAGGCCCCCAGTGTGCAGTGGACCTCCTCTGCATTGTGCACTCCCTTGTGCTGCATGCAGAGGCCCCGTGCGCAGTGGACCGCCTCTGCATTGTGCACCCCCTTCCGCTGCATGTAGAGACCCCTGTGCGCAGTGGACCACCTCTGCATTCTGCACCCCCTTCTGCTGCATCAGAGGCCCCGTGCGCAGTGGACCTCCTCTGCATCGTGCACCCCACTTCTGCTGCATGCAGAGGCCCTGTGTGCAGTGGACCTCTTTTGCATCATGCACCCTCTTCTGCTGCATGCAGAGGCCCCGTGCGCAGTTGACCTCCTTGCATCGTGCACCCCCTTCTGATGCATATAGAGGCCCCGTGCGCAGCGGACCTCCTCTGCATCGTGCACCCCCCTTCTGCTGCATGCAGAGGCCCTGTGCGCAGTGGACCGCCTCTACATCGTGCACCTCCTTCTGCTGCATGCAGTGGCCCCGTGCACAGTGGACCTCCCCTGCATCATGCATGCCCTTCTGCTGCATGCAGAGGCCCTGTGCGCAGTGAACCTGCTCTGCATCATGCACCCCTTCTGCTGCATGCAGAGGCCCCCATGCACTGTGGTCCCCCTTTGCATCATGCACCCACCTCTGCTGCATGCAGAGGCCCTGTGTGCAGTGGACCGCCTCTGCATCATGCACCCTGCATCGTGCACCCCCTTCTGCTGCATGCAGAGGCCCTGTGCGCAGTGGACCGCATCTGCATCGTGCACCCCCTTCTGCTGCATGCAGAGGCCCTGTGCACAGTGGACCTCCTCTGCATCATGCACCCTCTTCTGCTGCATGCAGAGACCCTGTGTGCAGTGGAACGCCTCTGCAAAATGCACCCTGCATCGTGCACCCCCTTCTGCTGCATGCAGAGGCCCTGTGTGCAGTGGACCGCCTCTGCATTGTGCACCCCCTTCCGCTGCATGCAGAGACCCTGTGCGCAGTGGACCACCTCTGCATTCTGCACCCCCTTCTGCTGCATTCAGAGGCCCTGTGCGCAGTGGACCTCCTCTGCATCGTGCACCCCACTTCTGCTGCATGCAGAGGCCCCGTGTGCAGTGGACCTCCTTTGCATCATGCACCCTCTTCTGCTGCATGCAGAGGCCCCGTGCGCAGTTGACCTCCTTTGCATCGTGCACCCCCTTCTGCTGCATGCAGAGGCCCCGTGCGCAGTGGACCTCCTCTGCATCGTGCACCCCCCTTCTGCTCCATGCAGAGGACCTGTGCACAGTGGACCTCCTCTGCATTCTGCACTCCCTTCTGCTGCAATGCAGAGGCCCCATGCACAGTGGACTGCCTCTGCATCGTGCACCCCCTTCTGCTGCATTCAGAGGCCCTGTGCGCAGTGGACCTCCTCTGCATCATGCACCCCCTTATGCTGTATGCAGAGGCCCCGTGTGCAGTAGACCGCCTCTGCATCGTGTACCCCCTTCCACTGCATGCGGAGGCCCCTGTGCGCAGTAGACCTCCTCTGCATTGTGCACCCCCTTCTGCTGCTTGCAGAGGCCCCGTGCACAGTTGACCTCCTCTGCATCGTGCACTCCCTTCTGCTGCATGCAGAAGCCCTGTGCGCAGTGGACCGCCTCTGCATTGTGCATCCCATTCTGCTGCATGCAGAGTCCCCGTACGCATTGGACCTCCTCTGCATCGTGCACTCCCTTCTGCTGCATGCAGAAGCCCTGTGCGCCGAGGACCGCCTCTGCATTGTGCACCCCCTTCCACTGCATGCGGAGGCCCGTGTGCGCAGTGGACCTCCTCTGCATCGTGCACCCCCTTCTGCTGCATGCAGAGACCCCATGCGCAGTGGACCTCCTCTGCATCGTGCATTCCCTTCTGCTGCATGCAGAATCCCTGTGCGCAGTGGACCGCCGTGGCATTGTGCACTCCCTTCTGCTGCATGTAGAGGCCCCATCCGCAGTGGACCACCTCTGCATCGTGTACCCCCTTCCGCTGCATGCGTAGGCCCCTGTGCGTAGTGGACCTCCTCTGCATTGTGACCCCCTTCTGCTGCATGCAGAGGCCTCGTGCACAGTGGACCTCCTCTGCATCGTGCACTCCCTTCTGCTGCATGCAGAAGCCCTGTGCCCAGTGGACCGCCTCTGCATTGTGCACCCCCTTCTGCTGCATGAAGAGGCCCTGTGCACAGTGGACCGCCTCTTCATCGTGCACCCCCTTCTGCTGCATGCAGAGGCCCCATGCGCAGTAGACCTCCTCTGCATCGTGCACCCCCCTTCTTCTGCATGCAGCGGCCCTGTGCGCAGTGGACAGCCTCTGCATCATGCACCCCCTTCTGCTGCATGCAGAGGTCTTGTGCGCAGTGGACCTCCTCTGCATCGTGCACTGCCTTCTGCTGCATGCAGAGTCCCCCATGCGCTGTGGGCCTTCTTTGTATCGTGCACCCCCTTCTGTTGTATGCAGAGGCCCCATGTGCAGTGGACCTCCTCTGCATCGTGCACCCCCCTTCTGCTGCATGCAGAGGCCCTGTGCGCAGTGGACCTCCCTTCTGCTGCATGCAGAGGCCCCGTGCGCAGTGGACCGTCTCTGCATCGTGCACCCCCTTCTGCTGCATGCAGAGGCCCCGTGCGCAGTGGACCTCCTCTGCATTGTGAACCCTCCTTCTGCTGCATGCAGAGGCCCCGTGCACAGTGGGCCACCTCTGCATTGTGCACCCTGTGCGCAGTCGACCTCCTTTGCATCGTGCACCCCCTTCTGCTACATGCGGAAGCACCCATGCAGTGTGGGCCTCCTTTGCATTGTGCACACCCTTCTGCTGCATGCAAAGGCCCCGTGCACAGTGGACCTCCTCTGCATCGTGCACCCCCTTCTGCTGCATACAGAGGCCCTATGCGCAGTGGACCTCCTCTGCATCGTGCACCCCCTTATGCTGTATGCAGAGGCCCTGTGTGCAGTGGACCGCCTCTGCATCGTGTACCCCCTTCTGCTTCATGCAGAGGCCCCCAGTGTGCAGTGGACCTCCTCTGCATCGTGCACTCCCTTCTGCTGCATGCAGAGGCCCCGTGCGCAGTGGACCGCCTCTGCATTGTGCACCCCCTTCCGCTGCATGCAGAGACCCCTGTGCGCAGTGGACCACCTCTGCATTCTGCACCCCCTTCTGCTGCATCCAGAGGCCCCGTGCGCAGTGGACCTCCTCTGCATCGTGCACCCCACTTCTGCTGCATGCAGAGGCCCCGTGTGCAGTCGACCTCCTTTGCATCATGCACCTTCTTCTGTTGCATGCAGAGGCCCCGTGCGCAGTTGACCTCCTTTGCATCGTGCACTCCCTTCTGCTGCATATAGAGGCCCCGTGCGCAGCGGACCTCCTCTGCATCGTGCACCCCCCTTCTGCTGCATGCAGAGGCCCTGTGCGCAGTGTACCGCCTCTACATCGTGCACTTCCTTCTGCTGCATGCAGAGGCCCCGTGCACAGTGGACCTCCCCTGCATCATGCATGCCCTTCTGCTGCATGCAGAGGCCCTGTGCGCAGTGAACCTCCTCTGCATCGTGCACCCCTTCTGCTGCATGCAGAGGCCCCCATGCACTGTGGTCCTCCTTTGCATCGTGCACCCACCTCTGCTGCATGCAGATGCCCTGTGTGCAGTGGACTGCCTCTGCATCATGCACCCTGCATCGTGCACCCCCTTCTGCTGCATGCAGAGGCCCTGTGCGCAGTGGACTGCCTCTGCATCGTGCACCCCCTTCTGCTGCATGCAGAGGCCCCGTGCGCAGTGGACCTCCTCTGCATCATGCACCCTCTTCTGCTGCATGCAGAGGCCCTGTGTGCAGTGGACCGCCTCTGCATCATGCACCCTGCATCGTGCACCCCCTTTTGCTGCATGCAAAGGCCCTGTGCGCAGTGGACCGCCTCTGCATTGTGCACCCCCTTCCGCTGCATGCAGAGTCCCCTGTGTGCAGTGGACCACCTCTGCATTCTGCACCCCCTTCTGCTGCATTCAGAGGCCCTGTGCGCAGTGGACCTCCTCTGCATCGTGCACCCCACTTCTGCTGCATGCAGAGGCCCCGTGTGCAGTGGACCTCCTTTGCATCATGCACCCTCTTCTGCTGCATGCAGAGTCCCCCTGCGCAGTTGACCTCCTCTGCATCATGCACCCCCTTCTGCTTCATGCAGAGGCCCCCAGTGTGCAGTGGACCTCCTCTGCATCGTGCACTCCCTTCTGCTGCATGCAGAAGCACCCATGCAGTGTGGGCCTCCTTTGCATTGTGCACAACCTTCTGCTGCATGCAAAGGCCCCGTGCGCTGTGGACCTCCTCTGCATCGTGCACCCCCTTCTGCTGGATACAGAGGCCCTATGCGCAGTGGACCTCCTCGGCATCGTGTACCCCCTTCCACTGCATGCGGAAGCCCCTGTGCGCAGTGGACCTCCTCTGCATCATGCACCCCCTTCTGCTTCATGCAGAGGCCCCCAGTGTGCAGTGGACCTCCTCTGCATCGTGCACTCCCTTCTGCTGCATGCAGAGGCCCCGTGCGCAGTGGACCGCCTCTGCATTGTGCACCCCCTTCCGCTGCATGCAGAGACCCCTGTGCGCAGTGGCCCACCTCTGCATTCTGCACCCCCTTCTGCTGCATCCAGAGGCCCCGTGCGCAGTGGACCTCCTCTGCATCGTGCACCCCACTTCTGCTGCATGCAGAGGCCCCGTGTGCAGTGGACCTCCTTTGCATCATGCACCCTCTTCTGCTGCATGCAGAGGCCCCGTGCGCAGTTGACCTCCTTTGCATCGTGCACCCCCTTCTGCTGCATATAGAGGCCCCGTGCGCAGCGGACCTCCTCTGCATCGTGCACCCCCCTTCTGCTGCATGCAGAGGCCCCGTGCGCAGTGGACCGCCTCTACATCGTGCACCTCCTTCTGCTGTATGCAGAGGCCCCGTGCACAGTGGACCTCCCCTGCATCATGCATGCCCTTCTGCTGCATGCAGAGGCCCTGTGCGCAGTGAACCTCCTCTGCATCGTGCACCCCTTCTGCTGCATGCAGAGGCCCCCATGCACTGTGGTCCTCCTTTGCATCGTGCACCCACCTCTGCTGCATGCAGAGGCCCTGTGTGCAGTGGACCGCCTCTGCATCATGCACCCTGCATCGTGCACCCCCTTCTGCTGCATGCAGAGGCCCTTTGCGCAGTGGACCGCCTCTGCATCGTGCACCCCCTTCTGCTGCATGCAGAGGCCCCGTGCGCAGTGGACCTCCTCTGCATCATGCACCCTCTTCTGCTGTATGCAGAGGCCCTGTGTGCAGTGGACTGCCTCTGCATCATGCACCCTGCATCGTGCACCCCCTTTTGCTGCATGCAGAGGCCCTGTACGCAGTGGACCGCCTCTGCATTGTGCACCCCTTCCGCTGCATGCAGAGACCCTGTGCGCAGTGACCACCTCTGCATTCTGCACCCCCTTCTGCTGCATTCAGAGGCCCCGTGCGCAGTGGACCTCCTCTGCATCGTGCACCCCACTTCTGCTGCATGCAGAGGCCCAGTGTGCAGTGGACCTCCTTTGCATCATGCACCCTCTTCTGCTGCATGCAGAGGCCCCCTGTGCAGTTGACCTCCTTTGCATCGTGCACCCCCTTCTGCTGCATGCAGAGGCCCCGTGCGCAGTGGACCTCCTCTGCATTGTGCACCCCCTTCCGCTGCATGCAGAGACCCCTGTGCGCAGTGGACCACCTCTGCATTCTGCACCCCCTTCTGCTGCATCCAGAGGCCCCGTGCGCAGTGGACCTCCTCTGCATCGTGCACCCCACTTCTGCTGCATGCAGAGGCCCCGTGTGCAGTCGACCTCCTTTGCATCATGCACCTTCTTCTGTTGCATGCAGAGGCCCCGTGCGCAGTTGACCTCCTTTGCATCGTGACTCCCTTCTGCTGCATATAGAGGCCCGTGCGCAGCGGACCTCCTCTGCATCGTGCACCCCCCTTCTGCTGCATGCAGAGGCCCTGTGCGCAGTGTACGCCTCTACATCGTGCACTTCCTTCTGCTGCATGCAGAGGCCCCGTGCACAGTGGACTCCCCTGCATCATGCATGCCCTTCTGCTGCATGCAGAGGCCCTGTGCGCAGTGAACCTCCTCTGCATCGTGCACCCCTTCTGCTGCATGCAGAGGCCCCCATGGCACTGTGGTCCTCCTTTGCATCGTGCACCCACCTCTGCTGCATGCAGATGCCCTGTGTGCAGTGGACTGCCTCTGCATCATGCACCCTGCATCGTGCACCCCCTTCTGCTGCATGCAGAGGCCCTGTGCGCAGTGGACTGCCTCTGCATCGTGCACCCCCTTCTGCTGCATGCAGAGGCCCCGTGCGCAGTGGACCTCCTCTGCATCATGCACCCTCTTCTGCTGCATGCAGAGGCCCTGTGTGCAGTGGACCGCCTCTGCATCATGCACCCTGCATCATGCACCCCCTTTTGCTGCATGCAAAGGCCCTGTGCGCAGTGGACCGCCTCTGCATTGTGCACCCCTTCCGCTGCATGCAGAGACCCCTGTGCGCAGTGGACCACCTCTGCATTCTGCACCCCCTTCTGCTGCATTCAGAGGCCCTGTGCGCAGTGGACCTCCCTCTGCATCGTGCACCCCACTTCTGCTGCATGCAGAGGCCCCGTGTGCAGTGGACTCCTTTGCATCATGCACCCTCTTCTGCTGCATGCAGAGTCCCCTGCGCAGTTGACCTCCTCTGCATCATGCACCCCCTTCTGCTTCATGCAGAGGCCCCCAGTGTGCAGTGGACCTCCTCTGCATCGTGCACTCCCTTCTGCTGCATGCAGAAGCACCCATGCAGTGTGGGCCTCCTTGCATTGTGCACAACCTTCTGCTGCATGCAAAGGCCCGTGCGCTGTGGACCTCCTCTGCATCGTGCACCCCTTCTGCTGGATACAGAGGCCCTATGCGCAGTGGACCTCCTCTGCATCGTGCACCCCTTCTGCTGCATGCAGAGGCCCCTGTGCGCAGTGGACCTCCTCTGCATCGTGCACCCCTTCTGCTGCATGCAGAGGCCCTGTGTGCAGTGGACTTCCTCTGCATCGTGCACTCCCTTCTGCTGCATGCAGAGGCCCCGTGCGCAGTGGACCGCCTCTGCATTGTGCACCCCCTTCCGCTGCATGCAGAGACCCCTGTGCGCAGTGGCCCACCTCTGCATTCTGCACCCCCTTCTGCTGCATCCAGAGGCCCCGTGCGCAGTGGACCTCCTCTGCATCGTGCACCCCACTTCTGCTGCATGCAGAGGCCCGTGTGCAGTGGACCTCCTTTGCATCATGCACCCTCTTCTGCTGCATGCAGAGCCCCGTGGCGCAGTTGACCTCCTTTGCATCGTGCACCCCCTTCTGCTGCATATAGAGGCCCGTGCGCAGTGGACCTCCTCTGCATCGTGCACCCCCCTTCTGCTGCATGCAGAGGCCCCGTGCGCAGTGGACCGCCTCTGACATCGTGCACCTCCTTCTGCTGCATGCAGAGGCCCCGTGCACAGTGGACCTCCCCTGCATCATGCATGCCCTTCTGCTGCATGCAAGAGGCCCTGTGCGCAGTGAACCTCCTCTGCATCGTGCACCCCTTCTGCTGCATGCAGAGGCCCCTGCACTGTGGTCCTCCTTGCATCGTGCACCCACCTCTGCTGCATGCAGAGGCCCTGTGTGCAGTGGACCGCCTCTGCATCATGCCCCTGCATCGTGCACCCCCTTCTGCTGCATGCAGAGGCCCTTGCGCAGTGGACCGCCTCTGCATCGTGCACCCCCTTCTGCTGCATGCAGAGGCCCCGTGCGCAGTGGACCTCCTCTGCATCATGCACCCTCTTCTGCTGTATGCAGAGGCCCTGTGTGCAGTGGACTGCCTCTGCATCATGCACCCTGCATCGTGCACCCCCTTTTGCTGCATGCAGAGGCCCTGTACGCAGTGGACCGCCTCTGCATTGTGCACCCCCTTCCGCTGCATGCAGAGACCCCTGTGCGCAGTGGACCACCTCTGCATTCTGCACCCCCCTCTGCTGCATTCAGAGGCCCCGTGCGCAGTGGACCTCCTCTGCATCGTGCACCCCACTTCTGCTGCATGCAGAGGCCCCGTGTGCAGTGGACCTCCTTTGCATCATGCACCCTCTTCTGCTGCATGCAGAGGCCCCCTGTGCAGTTGACCTCCTTTGCATCGTGCACCCCCTTCTGCTGCATGCAGAGGCCCCGTGCGCAGTGGACCTCCTCTGCATCGTGCACCCCCCTTCTGCTGCATGCAGAGGCCCCGTGCGCAGTGGACCGCCTCTACATCGTGCACCTCCTTCTGCTGCATGCAGAGGCCCCGTGCACAGTGGACCTCCCCTGTATCGTGCACCCCCTTCTGCTGCATGCAGAGGCCCTGTGCGCAGTGGACCTCCTCTGCATCGTACACCCCTTCTGCTGCATGCAGAGGCCCCCATGCACTGTGGTCCTCCTTTGCATCGTGCACCCCCCTCTGCTGCATGCAGAGGCCCTGTGTGCAGTGGACCACCTCTGCATCATGCACCCTGCATCGTGCACCCCCTTCTGCTGCATGCAGAGGCCCTGTGCGCAGTGGACCGCCTCTGCATCGTGCACCCCCTTCTGCTGCATGCAGAGGCCCCGTGCGCAGTGGACCTCCTCTGCATCTGTGCACCCTTCTCCGTGCATGCAGAGCGCCCTGCATCATGCACCCTGCATCGTGCACCCCCTTCTGCTGCATGCAGAGGCCCCGTGCGCTGTGGACCGCCTCTGCATCGTGCACCCCCTTCTGCTGCATGCAGAGGCCCCGTGCGCAGTGGAACTCCTCTGCATCGTGCACCCCCTTCTGATGCATGCAGAGGCCCCGTGCGCCGTGAGCCCCTTTGCATCTGGCTGCCTGTCTGCATTGGCATGCATTTCTCCACAGTGCCCTGTGACGCAGTGTGAGCACGCTAATGCATGCGCACAGCACCCCTCTTGTTTCCAGCGCCACAGGGGCCCTCCCTCGCTTGGTCTGGAGGGACCCGTGCACTGGGATCCTGATGACTCTTGAATTGGTCTCCGCAACCATATAACAATGTGCAGCCCCTTTCTTGGGGCGCCTCGGGAGATTCTATAGAGTAATCCACTATAGGGCTCTTCATGCGCCTGGGGTGGAGGTGGGCGGGCTTGAGAGCGAGCCCCCCCTTACCTGGCACCTCAGCCATTGTTGGACGCTCGGGAACCTTTGCAATCTCCAGTTGCCATCTGTGCCCTGTCATGATGTGACGTGGGAGGCCAGTCCCCCCTGGGAGCAGCTGTCCTGCGTCTGTGGACGTCTCTTAGAAGAGGGTTCTTCTGTCGGCCTCTCCCTGGGGCTATTTCCATCCTCACGTTGGATTTTTCCAGACATTAACCTTGTGCATCTTCTGTGACTGTGCAGCCGCTTCTGATCAGGCATCTTGATAGCCAGGGCATCCTTCGTGTAGAGGCCCCAAGGGGTCTGACTCTGAAGACGCAGGGCGCGCGTTTTACAGCTGCTTCCCGGGCGTGCGCTCATCGCTCGGGTCTCATTTCTCTCTTTGGTCTCCTTTTTTCTCTGACAGTTCTCTCTCTCTCCTTCTCTTCTCTTTTTCTCTCTGGCAATTCTCTCCCTCTCTCTCCTTCTCTCTGTTCGCTTTTTCTCGCTGGCAATTCTCTCTTCTCTCTTTTTGTTCTCTTTTTTCCTCCGGCAGTTAACTCTCTCTCTGTTCTCTTTCTTTTCTGGCTGTTCTCTCTCTCATTCTCTCTTTATCTTCTGTTTTTCTCTGGCAGTTCTCTTTCTCTCTCTTTTGTTTGCTTTTTGTCTAGCGGTTCTCTCCCTCTCTCCTTCTCTTCTCTTTTTCTCTCTGACAAGTCTCCCACTCCCTCTTCTCTTTTTTTCCTCTTGCAGTTCTCTCTTCTTCTCCCTTTCTCTTCCCCTTTTCTCTCTTTTTGTTCTCTCTCCTTCTCTCTTTTTGTTCTCTTTTTTCCTCTGGCTGTTCTCTCTCTCTCTTTTTGTTTCCTTTTTCTCTCTGGCAGTCCTCTCTCTCTCTCTCTCTCCTTTTGTTCTCCTTTTCTATCTGCAGTTCACTCACTCTTCTCGTTTTCTCTCTGCAATTCTCTCTCTCTGTCTTCTCTTTTTCTTTCTGGCAGTTCTCTCTTTCTCTCCTCTCCTTTTGTTCTCTTTTTCTCTCTAGCAGTTCTCTCCCTCTCTCTCCTTCTCTTCTCTTTTTCTCTCTGACAAGTCTCCCACTCTTCTCTTTTTTCCTCTTGCAGTTCTCTCTCTCCTTCTCCCTTTCTCTTCCCCTTTTCTCTCTTTTTGTTCTCTCTCCTTCTCTCTTTTTGTTCTCTTTTTTCCTCTGGCTGTTCTCTCTCTTTGTGTTCACTTTTTCTCACTGGCAGTTCTCTCTCTCTCTCTTTTATCTTTTTTCCCTGTGGCAGTTATCTCTCTCTCCCCTTCCCTCTTTTTGTTCTCTTTTTCTCTCCGGCAGTTCTCTCTCTCTATTGTGTTTGCTTTTTCTCTCTGGCAGTTCTCTCTCTCTCTTTGTTCTCTTTTTCTCTCTGGCAGTTCTCTCTCGCTCTCACTTTCTCTTCTCCTTTTCCTCCTGGCAGTTCTCTCTCTCTCTCTCTCTCTCTCTCTCTCTCTCTCTCTTTTTTCTCTCGTGTTCTCTTTTTCTCTCTGGTAGTTCTCTCTCTCTTGTGTTCTCTTTTTCTCTCTGGCAGTTTTATCTCGTTCTCTTCTCTTCTCTCTAGCAGTTATCTCTTACTCTCTCTCTCTCCTTCTCTCTTTTTGTTCCCTTTTTCTCTCTGGCAGTTCTCTCTCTCTCTTGTTTCGCTTTTTCTCTCTGGCAGTTCTCTCTCTCTCTTTCTCTCCTTTTGTTCTCCTTTTCTCTCTGCAGTTCTCTCACTCTTCATGTTTTCTCGCTGCAATTCTCTCTCTCTGTCTTCTCTTTTTCTCTCTGGCAGTTCTCTCTTTCCTCTTCTTTTGTCCTTTTTCCTCTCTAGCAGTTCTCTCTCTCTCTCTCCTTCTCTTCTCTTTTTCTCTCTGACAAGTCTCCCACTCTCTCTTCTCTTTTTTCCTCTTGCAGTTCTCTCTCTCCTTCTCCCTTTCTCTTCCCCTTTTATCTCTTTTTGTTCTCTCTCCTTCTCTCTTTTTGTTCTCTTTTTTCCTCTGGCTGTTCTCTCTCTCTCTTTTGTTCTCTTTTTCTCTCTGGCAGTTCTCTCTGTCTCTCCTTTTCTCTCTGGCTGTTCTCTCCTCTTCCTTTCTCTGGCCTGCCCTTTTCTGGCATGTCTTAATTCGCTTGTACTTTTGAAACACCCTTTTTTCTGCTAGTTCTGGCTAAAGCAGTTAGTACCAGGTGCTGTTACCCAGTAGCATGGATGGTGGCCGTGTGTTTATGAGGCCCAAGCTGCAGTCTCTGACATTGGGAGGCCAGCAGAGCTGACCAGAGAGAACAGCAGTATGGAGGCTCAGTTCACCCAAAGCCATTGAGTTAACTGCGGAGCATTGTGGGGTTCGCCTGAGGAGTTAGGCCCCAAAGGAGAACTGACCAAACCTTATGGTCTCTGCCCTTTCTGGTGATTTCGAATGGATGAACCTAACTCATGAGTTATTTTTTTAATTATTAGTTGTGTTTTCATAAAAACATATTGGTACCCGGAGAGGGCTCAATCAGAATGAAACAAGCATTCTGATTGGCCCTCACCGGGGCATTACTCGGCCGGGAATCCCTCTGCTGGGATTCCACAGCCATTGTTCCCGGTGGGGGGGCGAGGCAGCCCCTCAGCCAATGAGAAGGCTCAAAGCGGCGCTATCCCTGCTCCGAGGCTCCACACGACTGAGAAGCTGCCTTCACCCCCGGCCGGGACTCAGGTATGTGGTTTTTTTCTCCCTTTCCTCCCACCTCCCCACCCCACTTACCTTCTGCCTCCTTTGTCCATGGCGAGCGGCGTGGCAGCCTCCAGCCATGTAGAGGCTAGGAGCGGGGCCATCCCCTCTCCGTGCCTCCACACGGCTGGAGGTTGCCTTCATCCACCGGCGGGGATTCAGGTGCGTCTATTTTTTTTTCTTTTCCCTCCCTCTCCCCCCCACCCTCCCAAACCCACTTACCTTCTTCTCTGTCGACTTTCAGGAACGAACGCGCTGGGAACACTTCTGTTCCCAGCGCATCCGCTCCCGATGGCCGCCATGGAAAGGGAGAACGTACTCCGTTTTCCCTTTCCCGGCGACCATTTTCTTGGTCTTTAAAAAAAAAAAGAAATTTGCGACAGAAAAAATTGCTTTTAGTTCCCCAGTCATGCAGATCTTGCGGGCCGGGGTACTAATAGCAATATGCCCCTCGTGGCAGGGGTATTACCGAGTCAGGTAATGCCCCGGGGCCTTCGTTAATGCCCTCGCTTCATTCGGGCCTATATCTATGGGCCCTCAAGCATTACCTGACTCGGTAATGCCCCCGCCACTCGGGGAATATTGCTTAAATAACATATCCAGATTCCCTTAACATCCTCATATGCCTGCATATGAGTCACCACCTGTCCTCTCCCTACGATGGAACTCCTATCTATGCAACAAATTCATTACCATTATTGATAAACAACTGATTGTCGATGAAAAAATAGGTCTTCAATTTTGCTCGGTATAACAAGTAGTAGATAGCCACATCTATATAATTAAATCTGAATTGGCCAAGTTGGCCCAAATGCAGGCTTTACCGAAAGCAAATCATCCCCAACCCTATAGTAGGGATATTTCCTGGGCAAAACGCTCTAAAAATTGTGATATGAGACTACTAAAATCTAAAAATGTATCCTCGGTAGACTTCTGCGAAAAGAAAAAGACCCTTTGTAATGCCTATCGAAATACTTGTTTAAAAATTAAGTGTCACATTCATAATTTGAAGAATCAAAATATGATTTTTCATTTATGTCGCAACGATCGTAGATCCGTCTGGGCCATGCTCAGGGTGGATAAGTTAAACCCCAGCAATGATCCCTCGGCATCTATCTCTCAAGAATCGTGGACACATTTCTTTACCACAAAATTTCAATTACCAAGCAAATACTGCCACATAAGTCCATCTAGTTCCTTGATTCTATATCCCGTGACATCACCATGGTCTCTCGAAGATGTTGAATCAGTCATAATCACTCTAAAGTACTCTAAAGCTCCAGGTCCGGACTGTATACCGCCTTGTGCGTTGAAATGCAATACACAGTTCTGGGCACAAATTTTAAAAACTCAGTTTGATAACAACTATCTCACATCAAAAGTGCCGCGATCATGGTTATATTCTATATTTGTGCCGATATTTTAAAAAGGGAATCCAGCTGAGCCTCATAACTTTCGTCCAATTACATTGTTAGATGCTTCTGCCAAAGTGTTTGCCATCTTGCTTCTTAGAGAACTGCACATAAACCATAATAACACATTATCACGATTTCAGATTGGATTTCACTCACAGATGAGCACTTCATTGAATGCTACCATCTTGGCCCATCTGCTCGTGAAGACGAAAGTGTGTAATGCCGGCACATTATACATGGCATCAATCGATCTTACTGCAGCGTTTCACTGTGTAATCCGCAACGTTTAGGCTAGGTATTCCATCTCACTTGATCACACTTATTGCAAAATTGCCTCAGAATAATGCACACTTAGTATGGGTTAATCAGACCAGTTCAACAATGCATCCAATACCGACCTATATGGGTGTTAAACAGGGTTGCAATCTGTGTGATATTAATAACATCTGGCTACAGGATATCAGTTCCCTGCGAAGCTTGGTAGTTCGCCTTTGCAGATGATATTATTATATTCGACTTTTGAACCTTGCAAAGATGATGTTTCCTCGTCCCAACTCATTGTATGAGAATTTAGGGGTTATGGTCCACCGTCAGTAGTCAAATATTTTGACAGAATGGCAGCTTTATTGTGGGAAATGGGGCTTAAGACGGAGGATTTGGAATTCAGGCTAACATGTAAAAAAATACTTTATGAGCTAGGATGGTGTCACACGATTAATCGTATTGCCTTATTACGATCATATAAGGAAATCTCAAAATTCACCACAAAACGTTCACATCGCCAGTTTTATCTGTTGCAATTTCCTTGTAACAAATTGCGTGACACTTATCTAAGGATCAAACGGAATCAGATGCCAACGTATGAGAACATTTAGTACTAGTACCCACATATTAGAAAGGATGACAATGAGAATTATAGATTCAGAAAGAAACAATCAAACATCTGGTTATTTATTGTCAAATTCTTGAAGACTGACACATTCAAATATTTGGAATTGAGAAAATTGGTAATACTGACTTATCCAGGGAATGGTTTTGGTCCACATGCATGTGGGGGACACATATTAATCTGATTCTCTCATTGACAAGATTTCTTGCAAAGATTAATGAAGAACTAGCAAGTAAGCTTCCACTCTTGCTTAACAGCTGTCAGAAAAACTGTACCAAAACAACCATGTTGAAAGTGACAGTCTTGAAAGGGGAGCCATATATCCAAAATATGAATATAGCAACATCCCTCGGGCTCCTCTGAGCGATGCAGGAAAATGATACTGACTATTTGCTGATATTTTGTGTTATTTTGTATTCTGAAAAGGGATCGATGTTATGCCATTGATATTATAGGTTGTGGCTCGGGCTGTTTTGTATAATTTTTTAACCGAGAACAATGTTGCCCTATCCAGGGCGGTGCCATTCCTAAAAAATATAGATTGGAATCTCTCAGCAAAGCCACCACCCTCTCTTGAATTGTTGCCGATATAATCATGTAATCCCCACGCCAGGATTTATTGTTAATACAGGATTACAAAGACCAAGCAAGTTCTACGAAACTGCAAAAAAGTCTATACAAGAACTCATTGAGACACTCCTCCAAGTAACCAATGGCACCTGCGAGTCGAAACCCAAGAAAGAGATGTCTCATTGAGAGAAGTACTCAGCCCAGCCATATCCCCGCCCACTAGCAAGTGACGAATCATCCATGGGTGGTGCATGAGGGTAGAAGTAGAATGTGAGTGCAAACACCAGGCATTAAAGTCACCCCCTATAATTATTCTGCAATCAGGATTCAGACACAAGACACAAGACTTCTAAAATCCTTGCAAGATGATTAAACATTTTGTACAACTGAATTCGAGCAGGATTCCAATAAATTGGAATCATGAGCTATGAAAAATGAGACTCAGCACCAAAAGATACCACCATAGCTAAGATCTCCGGAGAGTTTTGGACAATTTGAGATTTTACCTCAAGACTGTTGTTAATAAGAATTGCCAAACCCCCATATGGCCTCTCCGGCGATGCCCATTTGTGCCCCAGCATGAAATGCCGAGAAGCCTTTAACCTGGAACTCATGCCACCTCATAGTTTCTTTTCAAAATATGATATCAATAAATTTGGATGGCAAGGTAGAATTGACCCAAGCAAACAAATTAGAGAAACTGCATGAATTCCAAGAGGCAATTCTTAAAAGAGGTTGGCTACAGTGTTTGGGGAGGTCTCTGGGCCATAGTTAAGCTAGCAGCAAGCAGAGTCAACCATGACCAATCCTTACTGATCTTTGAAAGGGCCGCAAGTTGAGTGATCACCACCAGATCCGGTAAGGCAGCACCACCCGACCTGGCTTCACTTGAGGTAGGTACAAGTGGTAACGCCTCATAGGTTCCGTTAAAGGCAATTGCATCATCTAGAGAACCACTAACACAATCCAGCCCACCACACGCTGCACAACTTGTAAATATACTCTGTGTAAATTTGTATCCTTCCTGCCTTACCTGTACATTTTTGTAAACCCTGTGCCTCCTTTGCCTACTGTAAATGCAATATGTAATGTAATTATAACCGTAACTGTAATGCATAAGCAACCTGTAACCAAGCTTTGAATAAACTTGCTTCTCCTGCGCCCTCATACCCTCGGGTCTGGTGTGCACTACAAATGAATAAACTAAACTAAACCAAACAAGGGCGGTGTTAACCCTGTGGAATCAGAAAATACAATGTAAGGCTTTTACACCAAGCAAAGAGAAATACGCCAACACGGGCTTGTAAAGATTCCCAGAATCTTAATTGCAACACTAATCAGTTTACAAAACAAAGTACACAAATAGCTATTTGGCCGTCAGTACACCACAGAGAACACCAGCAGGTTCAATGTGAGCTGTGAACAGGAATTGCTAGCTGGACATCAACATAGTTATACAGTTTCTTCGTAACGATGTCCAGCCTCTTACGAGTTAATCATGTACTGGGCTACGGTTCGCGCCAGGTTCATTCCTAATTTACATATCTCGTGCATGTGGTTTACTTCTTAATACATTTACTAACAAATATTATTATTCTCTGGGTTTAACTTTACACTCTTTACACATTTGCTTCAATGCAGGTCAAACAGATGTGTCGCGTTTGATGTTTAAATAGTATTATCGTTCTTGTATACTTGTAGGTTAACATCGTCGATCCAAATAATCCCCTGATACCGAGGTCAACAAAGGACAAGGTCTACATGACCCTAACATGTAGCCTGCAGGCAGGTTGGACATTAACTCGCCTACAGAGGTTGAAGAGGTTAAAGTAAGAACAAGAGAACACAGGTCAGCCATTTTAGGCCACAGGGTGACTTTGCACAACAAGCCAAAATGGCGGCTTTAACCTAAAATGGAGGCTTGATTAACTCAAGGTCACGACTTTGCCATGTGGATTTCCTCGTAAAGTGACTGGGCATAGGCCAACATGTACAATGAGGACGAAACAATATTATATCAGTTTTGACAACCCAATCAGAATAAGGTCAGTTCTGTGTGTCCATACCAGTTTAGTTATGATGATAGATTGGAATCGACAAACCATACGATAATTATTCGTGGTTGGCAACATGATCCATTCTATGTCTCCTGAAATAAGAGTCAACATGCTGGTATTTTGTGAAACGCCTGTAAGATAAAAGATTGACTAAGACGCTTTTCACCATTAATGCTGAACTGCTCAACCAGCAAACTATATTCCAAGTAATTCCCATCCCACTCTCATTTCCCACGGAGTTAGATGACAGGTTTGCCTCGGTCTTTGTTGGGATAAACTGTGGATCATTCCTAGAGATGGCATTTGCTTGTAAGGGTTCCATTAATTTGATATTTGTCATATCATTTTTTGATACCACATGAGATGTTATCAGTGGTTTGCCATAGTTCTCTGCTACTGATGGCAAGTGAAATGGGCGAGAGTTGACCCTAATGGGTTGGCCATTAGCCTCAACAGATGGACCTGCCAAGTTAGGTTTTTTTTATTTGGGATCTGTTTATAAAACATTGAGAGTTGTGTTTGTTGTGGAACTGCCAGAATAATAATAGGTTCAGTTTGTTTGGCTGAGACAGAGTTTTCCATTTGTGTAGTCGGAGTTGTGTTAGGAATTGAGTTAGAAACAGTTTTTGCGTTGGTGGTTTTTCCTTCGAAACAGTACCAGTACAGTACCAGAAGAAGTGTTAGGAGGCTTACTATTTAATTGTAAGGCTACCTTACTTTATTCAGTGGGCTCGGTTAAGTCAATGATTGCCTTCACATTATTAGGAATGCCTTTCATATTTGTAGCAGCCTCCAATGCTTTGCAGATATTTTTTTGGATTTTTTTAACAATCGCCTGTTGAGCCGCTTGACTGGCTTTACGTTTTAGTGTTCGTAAGTACAAGCGTTTATCTCTCTGAGATAAAGGGCCCGGTATCAAGAGTCACTTCAATGCCCTCGTGTCCTTCACCGTGCCCTTCTTCACTTTGAGCCTCTAGCTCAATCAGGTTGGTAAGCGCAGAAGGGCTATCTAATTGATCAGGTTTACAAGGCATTTGCTTGGAAGATCACTTTTGGACACAATAGTGTGTATTCCATTGTATGCGTGGAGTGAGTGTCATCAGCTCCCACCAATACTTGTGCATATGATCGAGAGGAAGTATTGGGGGCATGTGTGCATCTTGTGATTGAGTAGTTTGATGAACATTACGAGTCTTAGCTGTTTGTGTTGCTATTGACTTTGTAATAGGAATAAGTGGTTTACCAATGGTCGCGCTGCCACCTTCATAGCTATATTTGTCAGCGCAAATAAAACCCTCCAATTTGTTTAACTTTGACAACATTTCAGACAAAGTTGTTTTTATGTCACGTGGCTCACAGTCAGTGTAGTCATGACCCTTGTCCGATAGGTTCAATATTCTTGTTATCACAGGAAAAGAAGATTCTAAATTCTGCAGGTCCTCAGTTGGGTTCATCTGCCCAACCGAAAAAGATCTGCCATTCATGTTGGAAAACATTTGTAAAGGTTCCTCTATATTCTTAGAGTTTCTCGATTCATAATGTGAAGGGTTGAGTTTGCGTGAACTTGCAGAAGGCATCCTTGGTACTGAATCAGTGTCAACTACATTATAAAGTGAAGTGTTCACGACAGGTTCACTAACATCGTTTCTGTGGTGCAAGTGAACATTTTCAACCCCTCCTGCCGATGCAGTGACGGGCGTGGAAGGATCCACAGAGAGTCGCACTCTTTTTTCTAATTCTGCCATCAACGCAGGGGCAAGAATTGATATATCAGAGGGTGCACCTTTCGGTCAATCTGGCGCCTCGGCCATAGGTGCAATAGAAGAATTATCGCGCATACTCAAAAAACGAATTAGAGGAAAAGTGTCAAGATCACAGGCCTTTTGAGAAGCGAGGGAGTGCGAGTCCACCCTCAGTTCCACGGGAAGATGTGTCTGGGCGCGCAGATGCGCAAAAGCTACCTCGCGACAGATGATATTGTCATTAGGTGGCTGAGTCAGGCTGATAGAATTGGGTTTAGATTGACATAAATGCGCAACTGGAGAGTCAGGTACTTTTGTTAAGGTATTCTCACCATGCTTTAAGCTATCCCCGCTAGACCCTCTAAACGTGGATGGAGCGGAGTGCTTTCGTTCGAGTGTTTTCCCTATTCGGCCACTTCTTACATTGGTGGCCATCATCAATGAGTGTTCTGTGGTAGTCGCTGTTACTCAAATCTCAACTAATTCACGTCGAGAATGTAAGTTTGCTACAAGGTCAATTAACATAGACAATCCTCAACGCAAGTTTGAACTTCACAGAAAGATTTTCTACTAATCTCAACTCAATCTTCCCAACATGCAACCGACGGTCAATACAATCCCATAGGTTTACCACATGCCATATAACGAACAAAATCACTCTCCACGAGCTTAAAAAACTGTGCGGTGCAGAAGGACTTCTAAAGCAAGTCAAAGCACAATTTAAAGCCCCAGCGATAAGCTAACAGAGAGCATCATCAAAAAACAGGGCATAAGTATAACCGCACAACGTAGGAAATCACAGCCACTGTTCGTCCTTATATAAGATCGAAAATCACGCTGAGGGGTTATCGCACAGTAAATAAACAATCAAATTCAAAGCCCAATATCTAAAGCTGCATCAAACCAATCGAAATAGAAAAAAAGCAAATAGCGTCATCGAGTAAGTCATTTACCCCCTCTAACCCACT
>CM030328.1:239337277-239476916 GCA_002915635.3 Ambystoma mexicanum
CATGATGGCAGTGGTCTTGACACCTCTCCGGAGGTGGAGTTTGGCAGGCCTGAGCCTGGGACGCATGCCGAATCCTCCTATAGGCATTTAATGTCCAGGGTGACTGAATACTTGGGGCGGTCTGCTCCACCTGTTGATTTTGATCAGGATGATCTGACGGACATCCTGGACCAAGGTCCACCCACTGACAGTGTTGCCATTTCACATGGCTTTGCAAAGAAGGGTGGTGGCGGCTTGGACTGCTCCGGAGAGTCTCCCGGCAGTGAATGAGTTGATTCCGAAAAAATACCACCCAGCCAATAGTGACCCCTGCTACTTGTCGACGCACCCTACTCTGGAGAGTTTGGTGGTGCAGGCGGCTACGGCCCCACAAAGCAGGCAGCGTACCCTACCATCCCTCCTGATGGGGACGACAAGCGCTTTGATGGTTGGGCGAAGAAGGTATTTTCATCTGGGGGTATGGCTTTGAAGGCAGGCAACTCTGTTTGTGCCTTGGCGAGATTCACTCACACTCTGTGGAACTGTGCATCTTTGGCGGCTGAGCATATTCCAGAAGGGGAGGAACGGGAAGTTTTTCTTGCCCTCGTGCAAGATGGCAAGGATGCCATGTGTGAATCCGTTCAGTCTGGTTTGGACTGGCAGACTGTCAGCGGGTCTATGGCTGCGAGCACCGTGATACGCAGGTTTGCGTGGTTGCGGAAGTCGGGGTTTGCTCCTGATGTGCAATCCTGGCTTCTCAACATGCCCTTTTATGGTGTCAATCTGTTTGGCAGCAAGGCTGACGAGAGCCTTGAGAGGTTGCAGACCTCCAAAGCTGCAGCAAAGTTTTGAGCGCTGCAGTACGTCATCCTCCGCCTTTTCGTCCTAGGGGACAGCAATGGAGGGGAGGTTCCTTTCGGTACTACTCTACTTTTTGGTAGATCGAGAGGATCTGCCATTCAAAGGGGCCACCATAGGAGTACCAGAGGTGGAAAGCAAGGTACTCGAGGTGCCAAAGCCGCTCGGGCAATTGCCTCTTTGCCCTCAGGCACTGCCGCGTCTGCTCAGTCATGAGGTCATGTCCCATGGTTCGCCGGTTGGGGGCAGACTTGCGCAGCATCTTGGAGAATGTCATGCCATTACTTGTGGGTTCTGGAGATCATACCCCACAGCTACTGTCTTCCCTTCCGGCAGAGGCCTCACGACAATCCACCGTGGAAGCTCTCTTTGAAGCTTCCGGATCCGCTCCTTGCGCAGGAAATCCTATCCCTGCTGGAAAAAGGCGCCATAGAACTGGTGCCTATAGCAGAGAGGAACAAGGGATGGTATTCCCCTTCTTTTTTGATCCCGAAAAATGCGGGGGGATTGAGACCCATCATGGACTTGCTTTGGTTGAACAAGCTCCTCAGAAAGGACAAGTTCAAGATGGTAACTCTTTCTCAAGTCCTCCAGGCCCTTCAACTTCAGGATTGGTTGGTGTCTCTCGACCTCATGGATGCTTACTTTCATGTGCCGATCCATCCCAAGCACAGGAAGTACCTGAGGTTCGCGGTTGCCGACTCGCATTTTCAGTTTCGGGTCCTGCCGTTAGGATTGACATCCACCCCGAGGGTCTTCACCAAACTGATGGTGGTGGCAGCGTATCTCAGGAAAGGGGGGATTCACGTCTACCCCTACCTGGACGATTGGTTGATCAGGGCGCGCTCTCCCGACCAAGCCCTGGATCATATGTCAGTCACCTGCCACTCCCTCCACAAGTTGGGCTTCTCCCTCAATTTAAAGAAGTCTCATTTGACGCCTACCCAGCGGCTCCAATACATCGGAGCAGTGCTCGACACATCCCTGGGGCAGTGTTCACCTCCCCAGGTGAGGGCTCATCACATTCTGCAGATGGTGGTTAAGTTTGAACATGCCCAGAGTCTCCCGGCATTCGAGTTCTTGAGGTTGCTCGGCCTCATGGCATCCTGTGTTTTCCTGGTGCCAGAGGCAAGACTCTGAGATGAGATCTCTGCAGTGGGCTCTCAAGATGCAGTGGTCGCAGTTCTCCAGCAGGATGTCAGATCCCGTTCAGATTCCGCCCTCGGTCGCCGAGGATCTTCTGTGGTGGCCGTTGAAAGTCAATCTGATTAAGGTTGCTCCATTTTGGCAACCATGGCCAGAGGTGACAATCATGACTGGTGCATCCCTCACAGTTTGGGGGAGTTCATGCCAACGAGTTGACAACCAGCAGACTAAGTCTCCGTCGGAGTCGAGACTCCACATCAATTTGTTAGAACTGTGGGCCGTCAGGCTAGCTCTGAGGCATTTCTGCCGTCTATGTGGGTGAAGAATGTCCTGATAATGACAGACAATACAGTGGCCATGCACTACCTCAACAAAAAAGGGGGGGCAGGGTCACTCCCATTGTGCAGGGAGGCAATGCAGCTCTGGTTCTGGGCCATCCAGCAGGAAATCGATCTCAGCAGTTCATCTGGTCGGAGACAAAAACGCGACGGCGGACGCTCTGAGCGGGCAGAGCACGGTCACTCACGAGTGGGAGTTGGCTCAGGATGTTCTTTTGAAGATCTTCGGCCTTTGGGGAACCCCACAAGTGGATCTCTTCGCCACCAGTGTCAACCGGAAGTGCGAGAGATTCTCCTCGCGGGAATTTCCGCCAAGAGGAGCCTTAGGGGACGCGTTCATAGTGGAGTGGTCCTTCCCAGGTCTGTACGTGTTTCCTCCAGTCCCCGTCATTCCGCAAGTGTTGAGGAGGTTACGGGGGTTTGGATCCCGAATGATCGTCATTGCTGTGGCATGGGCCAGGAGAGTGTGGTACCCGGACCTTCTCGACATGTCTATCTCCCCTCCACGCCGTCTTCCCTATCGAGACGATCTGCTCTCGCGGGAGGGCAGTCAGGTTCTCCATCCAGAGGTCAAGTCTCTCAGCCTTCATGCTTGGTATCTGAAAGGTTGAGGTATAAGGATTGGGACCTCCCCAAAGACATGATGGGGGTGTTGCTTTCGGCCAGAAGGCCCGCAACGAAATCCCTGTACCATTGCCATTGGAGGAAGTTTTGTGACTGGTGCAGGGTACAGAATGTGGATCCTTTCCAATGTTCCATTCCTTTGGTTTTATCTTTTTTGCTTTCATTAGCCCACAACGGCCTGCAAGTGGGAACCATTAAGGGTTACCTGGGGGCGCTGTCAATATTTAAGCGCTCGTCTGAGGAGTGTTCTTATTTTAAGATTCCTTTGATTTCTCAGTTTCTAAAAGGGCTCACTAATGTGTTTCCACTTTTGCCTTTCCAGGGGCTGGGTTTGGATTTGAATTTGGTTTTAAAGTTCCTTATGGGAGCTCCGTTTGAGCCCTTACATTCTTGTCCGTTGCGACTGTTGTCCTTTAAAATTGTATTTTTAGTTGCAGTGACTTCCGCACGCAGAGTGAGTGAGTTGCAGGCACTTTCCGCCAAATCACCCTTTACGGTTTTCCATAAGGACAGGGTTGTCCTAAGGGTACGGCCTTCTTTTCATCCGAAGGTGGTGTCAGAATTCCATTTGAGCCAGAAGGTGATTCTTCGACGTTTTATCCTCCTTCGCATCCTGGTAAGGAAGAGGAGAGGCTCCATAGGTTGGATCCTAGGAGAGCTTTGAGTTTCTATATCTCATGGATGTCCCGGGTCAGAGTGGACAATCAGCTCTTTGTTGGTTATGCTGGAAGGCGTTTAGGTCAGACTGTTTCCAAGCAGACCTTGTCCAGATGGATCATTTTGACGATCTCTGAGTGTTACTGTTTGACGGGAAAGGACCCTCCAGTAGGCTTACGTGCTCACTCTACTAGGGGTGTGGCTGCTTCCACTGCTCTACAGAGGGGTGTTCCGATTCATAATATTTGCGAAGCAGCCACACGGGCCTCTGTCCATACTTTTGTGAGACACTATTCCTTGAATTCCATCATGGGCAGGATTTGGCTTTTGGTAAGGCAGTCCTCTATTCAGCAATTTGATTGGGCATTCTAAAATTCTAAATTGTAAATTATTTTCCCACATCCATATGTTGGTACTGCTTTGGGAGTCTGTCAGAGATGTGGAATACGTTGGAGAACACAATCCCCTCGAAGAACAAGTTACTTTATCTGGTAACGTTCTTTCGATGGGATGTTCCTCCGACGTATTCCACAACGAACCCTCCCAGCCTGCCCTTCTACAGAATTTCTTATGCGATTGCAGCTTACGTTTCTGCAAGGATTCTGCATTCATACTGGCAGGAGATTGGTGCCACACGTTCTGGGGAAAAAACAACTGAGGCTACGGGTGCCGTGCATCCTATATATAACATCCAGTGACGTCGACCCTCAACGGAGGCCCTCGAGGAACAACTTATCCACGTCATTGAAGCAGGACGCCCTCTGCCGAAAATTTTCTGAAGCCAGCACAGCTGTGGTCATTATCTGTCAGAGATGTGGAATACGTCAGAGATGTGGAATACGTCGGAGGAACATCCCATCGAAAGAACGTTACCATATAAAGTAACTTGTTCTTCTAATGTCTGCTGCAAGTCTACCAGTTGCCCTTATACTATTCCTTTATTTGGCTATCAAAGCAGTGCTTGTGTTTAAAATGGGGCTTTGAATTTAGCCCCCAGTTGTGTTTAAATTCGGTGTATGCATCCAGGATCTCAATTCAGCTAGCTTCTCCTCAGTCCATTTAAATCCATTTCTTCATCATGTCAGAACTAGGTTATAAGGGATTTGTCAGGCTTTTCCAATTTCAAATCCCATTTCCAGGTGCACATTACGAGGTTATGATCGCCCTTGGACTGGTTAAGGATCTCAAATTTCTCAATTATATTAAAAGTTGCAGAAATATATCATGTGTAGTCGTGGCAGCGGTACCTCTTTTCCACGTTGTTTGAGCAGGTCTATCTTCTTTCAGGTCACCATTTGGCATCAAGGACTGTCTGTTCCTCATAAGAGTTACCCGTGGTGTTATTATCTTGTCCCTTTTTACAGTATTGGGACCTATACAGTTCATGTTCAGGTCTCCTGCTATTAACGTGTGGATTACTGTATAATCTCCAGCAATCATGTCCAGCATTTCAATAATACCTGCTATGAAGATATGATCATCTATATCATTGTGATTCCAATATATGATGAGAATGACAGTTCCTCCCTGAGGGGTGAGGGGGTGTATTCTGACCAAGTAAAAGGGTTGGGTGATGCCCAAAAATCAAATGTAAATTGTAGGGCAGTCTTAACAGAGACCAGAGGACCCGCTGAGGGGTGACCAAACGAGCCTTTCTTGGCTGGTAGGGCTGACAGAATATGGCCTTCCCAAACTGGAGTGTCTAGCAGCCAGGTTTCTTGTACAAGTATTGTCTCGAATACATTGAGGGCTTCTGCATCACTGAATAAGAGATGCTTGAACCCTCTTGTATTCCAGGACGCTAATGTAAGTTTGGAAGGCTGACTTTGGACGCATAGTTATCTCTGAACGTTTTTATCCTTATTGAATACAGGCTTGGACCATGTTTGATTTAAGCTTTTGAAATTTTGTAGGTGCTGTAAGGACTCTTGTAAACTGGCCTCCATCATCCATAATTTGGAGTCAAGATTACTACAGGAGTGTAGTGGTTGGTTATTAGTTTGACCTTTTTGCTTGCTTTTTTGGTCGCATTTGTGATCATTTGTTTGGCTCTGAGCGATGTCTTGATCTGTCGTAAAGCACCAAAGTATTAACTGAAAAGGATACGGTACTCAAAAGGATACAGATGGTAGGGTCTTCCGGATCCCTGTTCACACGATTTGATAGTTGTGAAGTCAAGTTTAGACCTTCCAAATGATACAACTCTCTGACTGATAAAACAGGCAGAGAGATGGATCACTGGAAAGGGCGGGGGTAAGGTATAGGAAGTCAGCCTAGAACAAAATAAAGTATCATAAGAAACTGCCCCCAATCGACTCTCTATGATAGAACAGTATTTGACATTAATTCACACACTGACCTTATGTCTAGGGCAGAAGAATCCAGCAGAAGTCTCTTGAGGAAAATCCAGAAGTAGAACAAACGACAAGGAAGGGAAGATTAGTAAGGGAGACTTATCCCGAACGGAACGAGGCTCACGCTAGATACCGGGTTGATGCACCACAGGATACCGTCCAAAGTACTGTTCACTATCACCTTCCAATAGTCCTTGAAAAGCTTCCTTCCCACGTAGAGAAAAGTATAGAAATGAATAAATCCCCCTGTCAATATCACAGGTGCAGGAGTTGGAAATAGCGCCCTTTTATGGTATAAACAAAGTACACGTGGTTCTGAACAACCACGAAGAAAATAACGTGTGCGTGTGGAATTACACGCGAACAGGATTCACGCAGCCCAGGCCAGCAGCGCTTGAAGACAACGTGCGCGTGTGGATTTACACGCGAACAGGATTCACGCAGTCCAGGCCAGCCGTGCTTGAAGACAACGTGTGCGTGTGGAATTACACGCAAACAGGATTCACGCAGTCCAGGCCAGCCGTGCTTGAAGACAACGTGCGCTTGTGGAATTACACGCGAACAAACAGCTCCAGGAATCAGCGTGTGGCGGAAAACACGCTATAGAAGGCCAAAGAAGTAGCTGAGAAAAACTGCAAGGACGCAGATCGGAGGTTCAGCTACACAACGCCAAATGATTCGATCAGAAGCAGCGAGTGAAGTTTCCACGCTACTTATATACGTAATGCCGTAGTTCACGTGACGAAGCAGAATATACGTGAATTTAGCGACGTGAAAAGTGCAGACGTCGTTTTCCCGGCAACGTATCGAACAACCGCCATTTGGAATAGAACGGTCTAGCTGTTCTATGAGCGTAAGAGGTAGAACCACGTCCAGCATGCATGACATGATCTAGGATAAATCCCATGTCCTATAATTCAGGCCTTGCTTGCCACAGAATATTTATCACGGCTCATGACAAAATCAGCAGTTTTACTACTTTTTTTTCTTCTTTTTAGACCAGTGAACTGAAGTCACTGAACTGGAGATCGTCTAACATGTGTATATCACCCAGTATATTAAGCACACTTGTTCTATTTAATGCATATTGTGAGTAAGGATTCAGTCTACATTGTAGAATCAAAGTGGGATAATTATGAGTGGAAACTATTGGATTGGCTTTTAAATAGACTGGGCCGCTTGGAGCGGACTGCTGCTTCAGGCTTTCTTGACATTTCTTTTTCCATCAGTCTGGCTCATTTTGAGCTACTAAATCAGTGTTTGATTAGCGGGATAAGATTTTCCAGGGAAGCGCGAGACAGGAATGCCCACACTCGTGCTTTCTAATTCTAGTCGTCTTTGTTCTAAGGAGGTAAAGTTACTTGGGTTTTGGCAAGGTTTAATAGAGCTCATTCGAGTTGCATTATTATTGAATCTAAATTGAATTTAGTGTGAATTAGTGCTGGTTTTCATTTGGTTGAGATTTTCATTGTTTTTAGCAGCCACTTCTCGAAGTTCTGCTGCTTCAATACTTTAGATGATTTTTTTGTAAGCTTTTGCTCAAGCTAATATCTTTTTTTTCTTTATTACTCAAGATTTAGCATTGGCTTTTATGTTTTCCAGGTTTGTTAAGGAGTGTAAACATTTCCTTGAGCCTACTTGCAAGATCTCAGAGTTGGCTTTCTGATTTTTCTATTTCTTTTTTTTAATAGAGGGTGAGTAATTGTTCCCCCTTGTTTTGGCAAAGATGTCAAAACATGGTTTATTGATTTGTTCAGAGGCATCCCAAGTACTTGGTGCTAGGAGAAGCACTGTTATCGGAGGTATGAAGTTCTCAATTTTGGCTTTGTAATACCTCATTTGCAACTATTATCTCATCTGTATTATGAATTGTTGATCTACTTAAAATAGGGTTCAATCAAATGTTAAGGTGAAATACTTCTGTTACAGATTAAGTTGCGGGAGAGATTGCGCATACTGGAGTCTTGGGTATCTGGAACTAGAACAGGTTCTAGGTCTTTGTTCTTGAATAGGGGTATTAATGTATCTCATTAGGGCTTCTGTTATAGCTATTGCTTCATTCTGTTTGTGCTCCCTTTCCGTTAATTTGAGTAGATTCTTTGGTACAAGAGGGGGCTATAGCACTTTGTTGCTCGTGCACTTGGGCACTAGATATAACTGGTTCGGATCAGAGGTAAGTTGTCACTAGGTATAGATTGGTTGCAGCTTTAGAGGCAGGAGAAAGATTGTACTCTAATATTTGAATATAGCAATTGTGGATGTGTGTTTTGTCTTTGTTAGCTATAGGTGGAGCCATATTAACTAAAGCATCGGATATCAAAGTATCAGAAATATCATCAGTGTCTAAGTAGTTTTTGTATCTGTTTGTAGTTGAAGTCCACATTTGATAAATGTTACATCTTTGTGCTTTCATTTCTGATGAGACTTTTTTTAAAGCAAACATAAATTAATTAGGACATCTCAATTTGTTAAACATTGGGTCTATTATATTGGTTGATCGGATACAAATCTGAGATTAAAATCCCTTGTCAAGAGTACATATTCTCAGGATTAATTCTGTATGTGATGCTTGGATGCTAAGGAATCGGGCACGTTTTTTGTCGTAGCAGTGACAGTTTTCAATGTATTATTTCCAGGTTCTATATCCAAGCACAGTTTTTTCCAGAACCTTATTGCTGCTGTGCTTATCGACGCATATTGAGCACTTGGTGTCCCTGACCACATTGTCTCTGCAGTTACTTTTATAGGATAGGAAATGCTTTTGGAAGTGTTCTTTCCTTGCTTCAATTAGCACTGTACATTTTGTGATTAGATGTTCAATAGTTTCTTCTTCGTTTAGTTTATCACATGATCTGCATGCTGTTTGGTTGCTTTGATTTCATTTTGCAGTGACAGATCTTGTCGGCAATAGGTTGAAGCGGATTCTCATCAGAGATCTGTTCTGTGTTAGGGAATTTTTGCAGATATTTGGGTGTCTGATGGAATTGCTTCGGTATAAAGGTTTCTTGATAGTATGTTTTTTGCATAAATGTTTCTGTTTCCAATCATTTAGCCCTATTTCTAATTTTGCTCTCTGGGGATTTAGTAACAGCGTTTGCTGATCTATGCTTGCTTCTTCCATACTTTTCCTGCATGCGTTTATCCACAGGTATAACTTGTTGTTGTGGAGTTTTTCAGTGTCTTGTGCCAGGCAGGCTATAATGTTTTCTTTATGTCCCTCTTTCATGAAGCTCTTTCTGTCTAGTGCTAGTGTGTTCCATTCTACAAATGCCTTTAAGGGTATTAAACCTAGTTCAAATCTTATGATTGCATTTGGTAGGCTTTTGGGCAAAGAAGTATTTTTCCAAAAGTATCCTTCCAAATATCACCACTTTGGCTGGTTTGCTTCATCTTTGGATTCAGCTCCATACATTAAAGATGATATGACTCTTTGCTTGTAAAAGATGAGAACAGACCAGCAAGAGTATATCCTGTACTTGCGATCAATCATCGATGCCTCTGAACATAGAGTTGTCATTTTCGATTTTATTTACATTTTGTATTGTAGGTCTGTTTTACTGTTTATGTTGACTTCCAAGTATTTATATTCTTGCGCTACCACTAGGGGTGTGTTGTCTATATACTATGCAAACTTTTCATCTTTACGTTTTGTTTATGGATCCAGTTTTTAGTATATTCGATTTCTGGATGTTCTCCAATTCATTTTGAGAAGCATAATTTGGTAAATTGTTGAGAGATCTTTGAAGACCAATGGGGGTTTGGTCCAAAATAATTGTCTTCAGCATATAGGAGATATGGTTTTTCTAGCTCAGTGTTGGTTAAAGAATTCTGTCAGTTGCTTATTTTTCTCCTAGGTCTTTTATGTAGAAGTTACAAGCGTGCAGCCTTGTTTTAATCCTTGATGTGTGGATAGGCTTAGAGTAGTCCTTCATTGTTTAGTTTTATTTCAATGTTTGTTTCACTATAGAATTGGTGTAATACATTCATTATGTATATGGGACATTTTGCAGTTTCAAGTTTTATCCAGTTTTTTTGTTGAGACTGAATCGAATGCTTGTCTGAAATGGATGAAAGCCAAATATTTTGGTTGTTTTTTTCTTATTGCTTCTTTCTTGAGTGGGGATATAATAATTAAATTAGGGGCAGTGCCTATCCCACTAATGAATCCAGCTTGATGAATGTCCAATAAGTTTTTCTCTTTGAGCCATTTTGTCAGGTCCCTTAATAGTAATCTTGCATATATGTTTCCGGTGGTGTTTAATGGTGCTAATGGTCGATAGTTTGAGGGTTTCGAGCAGTCACCATTTTGTATATCGGTATGATTATAGATTGTCTCCAAGATGTATGGAGCCTGGTCTGATTATAATTTGGTATATTTCCATAAAGATTTGGGACCACCTCTCTGGATGTGCATTGATTGTGGCATTTGAGATGTTGTCCGTAACTGGGGCACTTGATGTGCTCAATTGTTTTTATTTGCATCAGTATGTCGTTTATCTATGGTCACTTTTTCTTGGGTTTTTTGCCACAGGTAATCTGGGAGTTTCGTGACTTATCATTGAAGTGGAGGGTGAAATGTGCTATCCATTCAGGTTTGTTTAGTGTTCAGTAGGTGAGACGTTGATCCTGTTTTAGCCCCATTTCTGAGCAGATTCCATATTTGCAAACTTGATTTTGTCATGATATATTTTAACATCTTTGTTGTTCCTTGGAGTTTTTAATTCTTGGGTTAGGAAGTGTTTATATTTAGTGCATGTATTAGCTGCCTGTTTTTGTAATCATTAGTCGAGTTGGTTTTTTATGCTTTTTAGATCCTGTCTTGTATGTTATTTTCTGTTTTTGATGATTGGATCATATGTAGAGGTGGCTGTGCATGTCGGGCGAGAGGTTTGGGATATAGTTTGAGTGAAGAAACATAGGTTGTCTGTGTTTGAGTTTTGTGGTGTCTTTTTGCTCCTTGCTCCAGTCAGCCAGCTTCGTTATTAGACTAAGGAACTTTTTCGAGTTTAGGTGTTGTCCATTTGATTCTATTTCTGCCTTCATTGAGTTGTAGGCACGGTTTGTAGTAATCCTTGTGATTTATGGGAGGGGACATACAGGTTATTTCCAGAATGTTGTGATCACTGGCCTCGGTTTCGATGATATTGACTTTTTTGACTATTGGTTATTGTTTGATATGTAGGGATAATCCAGGATGGCTCGTGATTTCTTTCTTTTCCATGTGACGCATGGTGGAATATCGCTTTCTGTATTTCCATTAAATCTAATTAGGTTTCTGTTGCTCATGAAATTAGAACATCTAGTGGCTTTGGCATCACATTCACAGTCAGAATCAACTATGCATATTGTGTTCAAATCTCCCGCTAAGATTGTTGTGTGGATTGATGGTTCCTCATCAGTGATATCTAGACGCTTTATGCTGATGGAAGTCCTCTTCGGTTAGTATGCCCAGGTTCAATACACGTTAATTATTTCTGTGCCTGGAGCTAATAGATGACCATCAGTTTTTACATCAAGTTTTATAAGCTGAATACATGGATGGGGTGACCTTCCATGAAGTTATTTTACCCAACGAGTTTAGTTTCAGAGCCACCAACAAACCAGCCATAGGTCTGCCTTTTGTTTGTTTTATAGCCGGGATCCAGCAGACTTTATAGCTGGGCCAAGTGGGTTGTTTTCTGTTTCCACGTTTCCTGGAGTATTATCAAATCCTATGATTCCAAATGGTGTGTTGTGCTGGGTTTCATGAGGGGGGTGAAGCCTTGAGTATTCCATATACCTATTTTCCAATGGTCACCCTTGTTAGTGATCTGGCATTATTCCTTTTGAGGTCAAGTATTTGCTTTTATAGTTTGCTTCAGCCAAGAACATTTGGATTAGTTTTGTGTTTTGCTTGCCTCATTTAAATATATTTGTCACCTCGTGTATTGGGTTCTCTCTTTTGATTACTTCTATTGCACCAATTGAGTTAGACTCTCTATATTTAATAAGCAGATCTGATGTTTTGTGTTGAGATTCAGATGAAATCTCTTCATATGAGTATTTGCTATGGTGATTGTGCTTTTCTTCATCTACACTTTTTCTGATATTTCTTGGTCTTTCTATCTTTCCAAATAGATTGCTTTTCATGCAAGGGTATCGATATTAACACTGAATTAACTTTTCGAGTTCTGATTATGTGCTGAGCTGCAATGTCTTTGGATCGTATTTGGTAAAGGCTGCCATTGTTTCTGAATATGGCTAGTAAAGTGGTGCGGTTTGGATAAGGATCCCTTCTTACTCTTTCAGTCATGGTTATAGTGAAGTTATCCGATGCTTTTAAGTTGGAATCTGAGCAGTTTGTGTCTTTTGGAGAGGATATCCTCCCTCCATCCTTTGTTTTCCTTCCCCTCACTCTTTCTGCTCGCATGTTTTTCCTGAGCTTTGTTGGTTAAACAATTTGCTGCCTTGGTTGTGGATTTCTGGTAAAGTGCTGTATGTCTCTGTTCAAGAGTTCGGAACCGAGTATCTTCTTTGTCATAGTCTTTGGGTAGTGCTTTCGATATATCTGTGGAGATGTCCTGCACAGATATCTTTGTCGTTTATTTCAGGAAGCGTTGTTCTGGAATAGATGGAAAAATTCATGATTTCATTTTCAATTTCTTCCTGAATTTGTATTGTAACAGCCTTTATATGTTCGTCTTTATTAATGCCGACTCTTTAGGCTCTTGCATTGGCTCTCCGTGGTTTATTGAATGTTGGCAAAGCTTAGTGTGTTTGTTGGCAGGTTTCGGTGGGGAGGTGTGGTCAGTCCATTTATAAAAATGTTTGCTCCTTTGATTGTGGTGTTTTTTTCGTCTGTCATGTTTTTGGTTTTCTTTTGTTATATTTTTGTCTTTTTTTTTACATTTGATTTTTGTCTTGTTTTTTTGTTTGTAAGAACTTCAAATACAGGTTCTTGTGCTGAGGGAGGTTGCTTTATGGTTGTCTGCATTAGGTGATAGGATTTCTCTTATGGGTTCTGTTTTCTCATTTTCGCTCCATTGTGGTGGTGAGACGGGTTCCGCCATTGGTTTGATCTCCAGGTTCGATCATTCTCGTTCAGTCCTTTTTGGTAAGTTTTCATGATTATCATTTTGTTATCTGGTTTTATTTGTGAGGCTTTGTTCCTCTATTTTTCTCTTACTATTTGCTCCCGAAGTTAGGTTTTGTTGATTTAATTTCTCAAAAATGTGATCAAACTGGGTTCAGGTTTCGTTTAGCAGGTTGGTGTTTATCTGTTTTTGTGTTGATATGTTCATAAAGTTTGGAGATTGCAAATAGCCCGTTTTTCATTGCGCACAGCGTTATCCGATGCGCTTGTGCTGGAAGGTGCTTTAGGCCAAATGAAGGTCTTGGTGTTGGCCTGGCAAAGGACATAGAGGAAACGTAGTTGAGTTCTTGTTTGGGGAAGCATGGTGCATTATGAGCTTGAGACATATTAAAATCGCTGTTTGTCCCTGGTAAAAATTGGATTTCCTGAATTAATATTGTTTGTTTTAAACTTGCTTTGGTTAGTTGGCCATTTCTGTGTGTTATAGACCTCACATAAGCTGTGACTCGGCTTCAGTATTCGTGGCTCCGGTAGGATGGATACCATTTTTATTTGCTGTGTCATTGATCTCACATAAGCTGTATACCTCCGCTTCATTATTTGTGATTCCAATCGGAGGGATGCTGACATTGTATTTTAGGGCATTAGAATAAGATTTCACCGGGGTTCAGAGGTCTTGGCCTTGGATCGTCACATTGATTTTTTTCACGGTCGGCCAACGGTCCATGTGTTCATCTGTAAGCTTCAGGTTACATGCTGCTTTGATGTTTAGCATGCCTTGTTTGCGGCGGCATAGTAATATTTCCTCCATATGACTGCATGTGGTTTCTGCATTGGAAGCAAGCTTGTAGTTTTTGTTGTGCAAACCTTGGCTGTTGGTTGTGAATGAGTCACTGGATTGCTTGCGAGTTGCTGTTTTAGATATTGCTTTGTCTGCCGGAAGCCAGAGTTTTCTAATGTCCGCTGATCTGGATTGTGAGCACGTAGACTGGTTCTTTTTTTGTTGCTGTTTGGAGGGCTTTGGAGACCCTGTGGCATGCCCCACTGTCATTGGTGGGATCCCAGCCACAGTTGATCCTTTTCGTTCCAGCACTGGTGACAAGGGGGTTGGGGTATGGCTTGTTGGGAGCATGTGGCGCGCAGTGCTGTAGGAACGTGCTCCGTTTAGTGGAGGCAGAGTTGAGAACATGTCTTGGGGCTATAGGTGTGCTGCTTTGGCCTTCCCGGGGTGGCTGCTGTGTTTTGAGGCGGGAGGGAGGGGGATTTGCTAGGCTTGAGAGCATCAGGGTTTAATTATGGGCTGCGTGGGCTTCCTTGGTGGACGCTGTACCATTTATTTGTGGGGGGTTATTGCAAGGCTTGAGAGCATCAGGGTGTAACTAGGGGCTGTGGGCTCCCTGGCGGCCACCATGCCGTTATGGGGGCCAATTGCAAGGCTGGTGGTTGGGTGTACACAGCCACCGTTGGCATTAATCACTCGTAGAAGTTGGTGCTAAACATTGCTCCGACCATCTGTTCTGAGTGCTAAGCCGCAAGCACCAGTCCAAGGGGAGTAGAAAGTCGCAATGGTAGACTGGTTAGGCATCGCATCTTGGAAGAGTCTGCAGTAAAGGCGGTTCTGAACCTCAGTCATTGCGGTGTGTAGTGCTGGCAAGTCATCTGTGGTGTTTTTTTAAAAAAAATGATTTAGCCGATCAAATCAACTTTTCAATATTACATTACAAAGAAAATTCACAAATTCTTAAAAGGCAAACATCAAGATTTGCCAACTTTACAAAAAGCACATTGCAATTCTAATTATTCGAATTAACATGTTACAAATTGTGTTGGACATACAGAATTTAAAATTGCATATTTCTTATTTAGGGCAGAGTAAAAGAATTACTAAGGTCAACACAGATCAGATGATACTATGGTTACCAAAACTAGTTCATGAAGAGAAATCATACAATACAATCTCCCAACGCAAAAGAGTGATCATGAGTTTCATAAATGTCACTATTCAATGGAACCAGTTGATCAAAAGCTGGTAAGATTATGCAGTCTAAATTGGAATCAAGTATGATAGCAATCACGTAGCGCCAATTGAGAACATAGATCATATTTCATTTCATCGATCAAGTAAAACAATTCAGTTTAGCTGCAATGCATCTTCAACATGTTGTGTCTCCCAGAATGACACGATATATGCACAAATCATGTGAGATAAACTCAGCAGCACCACAGAATAATCTATAGCTGTTGCTGTAATGAAAATGCATTTAGAAAGTTTACTCTTGCAACTCGAATGCTAGTGCTTGCGTTAAAAAAATAAGACACCAACGAGCATCAATATGAAACGTTTTCCTGTACTGAAGTACTCTATTCACTGTCTGTGCCGGGCAGAACAGGATAGCATGGCGCAGAGCTTCCTGTTTGTTATTTTTACAAAAATGACAAAAGTAATTTTCTTGAGGAATTATTCTGTGCTTGGCCATTAGCTCTCTCGTTGGCCTTTGATTAAATCTAAATCGCACAACTGCTGATCTGTGTGTCGGTGAAGGATAGATCAGCAAATAAGGTTCTATTGTGCAAAGTTTTTTCTCTGCTAAAGGATTTTCTCTAGTCTCTGTACAATGAACATTGTCTCTGTGTATTAATCCAATCGGCCAAATAGATTTCCTCTTTGGCTCGATTGGCACCCCCCCCCCCCCGGGGGAGTTGCCAAGGCTGCCATGAGATCGTCCAATGGTAAATGCGTGAGAGACCGATTTCTCTTCTGTGACACATTGACTTCTTTGTTTTTCACCAGATTCTCGTACTTCTTGCAATGGCTATGTCTGCATTTGTCTGTTTCTGTGAGGCTGCAATAGCCTAAACCAAATGTTTCAAGCTTGTGGTGTTCACAGACCACAAAGACCTAATTTTTTTTTTTTTTAAGGATTTGCGGATGGCATTTTTGGATCCATTTGGGGTTCCCTTTCGAATGTTCTCGGATGCAAAAATATCAAACGATCGATGCCTTTCTAAAGGAATTGTTGGTGCTAATTCAAGGTCGACGGCGTCATGTAAAATATTTGTGCAAGTTTCAGCTGAATTTGATAGCGAACCGTCAAGAGGCCGCATAACTTAATGAAATGCTGGTAAGGCAGGTTGCAAAGAGACAGTAGGCTCGGTGAGGTTGTGAAATTGTCGGGACCTGCATTGGTTCTCCAGCCTGTGATATTATTAACCACAGACCTAATATGTGACTTGTCATTGACCCAATTTACAATCTGCTGCATTTGTGTGCCCCGCTTGGTAATTTTTGAAGAGTTTGGTCAAACTAACTATGGCCGTATTCCTAGCCGACGAGGTCATTTCTAGCATTACATTTGATTGTAATTAATCTTTTTGCTTAAGTGGAGGAGCTGGTCTGCAGGGGGTGGGAGCAACAAAGGACACAAACTGCAGTTGAGTTATGCAAATCCTGATTAAATAATGTAGGAGATTGGGATACATTATGTATGAAATCTGAGTTCTGTTGGCTAGCATTAATCGAAATGTCAGATAAATCTGTCAGCACGGCCACCATCCGTGTCAGAATTTAAAAGGCTTGAAAGCGCCCGATGGTGCGGTACTCCGAGGCCCAGAGACTGCTTGGAACAAGCCCTTGTTGGGAGAGACATTTTGGGCAACAAATTAATGGGCACCACGTCATTTCTTTGGCAAAGGTCAGTAGCACAGACTTGTTCCGTGGCTAGAATCATCAGGAGTGTTAGTAAAGCCTGCGGTAATCAATGAATCAGTCTCGGCAAGTGTTCCCCCGCACATGTCACAGTGCTTTCCCCGCCCCACACACATTTCACAGCGCTTTCCATCCCCAGCCCCCCTTACTCACTCAGTCTTCCGGCTGGTCGGGTGGTGCCCTGCCCACGGCTGTGCCCCTCAAGTTGATGGTGGCCCACAGGAGGCCGAGCAGAGCGGTGGAAGTCTTCTTAACGAGGTTCATCATGAACACCCCCCAACGTCCTCGGCTGCAGAGGTATCCGCCTCTTGCGAGCCGAGGAGAGCTGGGGGTCACTCCCCTCAAGGGGGGGTGGGTCACAGCCCCCTGTCCTCACGCTCCTCCACGTCCCAAGGGGGCCTGCTGTGTCAGGGGGTGGGGAAGGGGCAGTGTCTCCTAGGATGGGGTGGAGGGGTGCTCAGGGCAGAGGGGGTGGTGGAGGAGCCCACACCGGTGACTGGGGTGGGGGGGCGGATCTTCCACCACGGGAGGTCCCGGTCCAGTTAGATCGGCTGAGGTGATGAATAGTTGCATCTCTCCATAAATGGGTCTGATGATCTTCTTGGTCTATTTCCGGTCCCTTGATCTTTGACCACTAGATCATCATCTGATATATTGTCACATGACAGTTCACTTGTTTCCTTGATTCTAGTATCTCCTTCATATTCATGGATGATTATTAGGGAGGGAGAGTGTACGATTTTCTCTTGATGGTCAGTCAAGTCAGATGTTTCCTGTGTATAGACAGATTCATTAAGATCTCTCGTTCCCTTAATTCTTCTGACGTATCTTTACTTAATTGATCATTCATGAATGGTTTGTTTGAATTCTCCGGTGTTGCTTCTTTCTTAGCCACCAAGTTTTTTTTTTGGTCTGACTTTCTTGTTTTCTCCGGTAAAGTTACATTTCTTAAAAATGCTCTTGAGCCTTTATTTGAGTTCTTTTTCTATTTTAATTTAATTTTATTATTAATGTGATATAGTCTATTAATAGTCTTTACACATGACAAATTGTACAAGGTAAAACAATTACAAAACAGTTTGCATAATACAACAGTTACAGAACAATTTACAAACACAAAAACAATTAGAAAGAAAAGAACAACAATTTGCTGAATACCACAGTTTCAAAATTATTTACAAAGATGCATAGAAACATGTTAAAATGAATAAAAAGATAAAGTGAAACTAAACCACCATAGTTAAATATGTTTTTTACAGCACATATCTTAACAGTGGGCAGTAATACACCCAGATCAGGTCACACTAAAAACATATATTAGTTTCATTCACTTAAATTATAAGAAACAGAGTAAATGAATGAGCTTATTTTCCAATAGCGAATGGCTAGTAGCTGTTATTCAGTGCTTTCATGGATAGAAGTGTGGAGCCTTTTACCCCAAAATTTAGTTCAAGCGAATCAATTCAAATGGATATTTCTAATAAACTCTCAATACATAGCCGTACATTATACATAGCAAGAAAAAAATGGATATTGACTGAATTAAGACTGCTACGCCAAAAGGCTAATGTTGCTATGTACTCACTGTTATGAACATATTTACCATAGTGGGTCAAGTAAGTTGTGAATAATTTCGGGAAGTTCATTAGAACATGTTTGCCTGTTTCAACTATAGCAGGGTTCTTACAAAGCCAGCAAAAGCATTCAGAATAAATAATCTGTTTTACTGGGCCTGTGTTAGCCAACACAGGAAGATGGTTCAACCTAAGCAGCTAAATAAAACATCTTACTCTCACTGACGGGCATAGATTGAGAGAGAATTGCATTTTCTGTATATGTATATAGCATATAAGTGACAAAATTGATTATTTCTTGAGCTTTTCCAAGTGAGCATAATTCTCAAGCCAGTCACCTAACCCTTCTTTTTTTTGTAATGCCCTTTTGGATCTGAGTAAATTCCCTGTTGCGAGTATACCAACAAATTTCTTTCAGGTACATCTCTACTTTGGTTCTCAATGGTGATTTCCCGGTATGTCTATTGATCTCTTTTCCCATGGTGTTCATTAATTGATTGCCAGAGTTACTCAACATAAGAAGATATAATTCTGCCCTTTTCTTGAGGACCTGCGATTTGAAAGAAGTTAAACCTAGTTCAAGCCTAATGACGGCCATTGGTATGCAGGTTGGTAGGCCAAGGATTTTTTTCCAATATCTGCCTTCCACAATCTGCAACCAATCAAGGTTCATTGTTTGTAAGGCTTCAACACCATAGGTCATCATCGGCGATAAAACTTGTTGGTAAAGTAAACGCGCAGCGCGGACAGTAAAGCCACCATGGGAGATGGTGAAACGGTATACCATGGCAGAAATTCTCATCTGCTTATATAGTAGATAATCCCCTTCGATTTCAAATTCAATACCCAAGTATCTATAATTTGGGGTATATAGGATCTCCAGCTCCTGAATCTTAAGACAGGTTTGTGCTACTTTTTTTGCAGTGAACAGCATCACTTGGGTTTTCTGCAGATTTATTATTAGACCATTGATTTTAGCGTAAAGCCATAAAGCTTCTGCTGATCTACGCAGACCGCTCAAAGTGTAATCTAATATCACTAGATCATCTGCATAGGCAAGAACTACACAATGTTTATCACCAATTTTGGGTGGGCAGTTGTGGGCCTTTTCAATAGCAGCTGGTAGATCGTAAGTATATTAAATTGTATAGGGTCGGGCCATAACACAGCCCTGCTTAACTTCTCTGTTTTGTTCAATTTGCGCGGTCATATTCCCTTGATGGTCCAATTTCAGGGAAACTGTATTGTTTTGGTGGAGAAGCCTAAGATAATCTAATAGGCTTTGGGGGCAACCAAGAGATTCTAATTTGGTCCATTGAATATCGCTACAGACCAAATCAAAGGCCGCCCTAAAGTCAACATACAGCACATACAAGGGAGGATTATCTTTATTTCTGGCTAACGTACGTAGGGTATCTAAGATTACCAAATTGTGAGTCGTAGAGTAGCCCCTCCTAAAACCACTTTGGAAACAATTAAGTACATTTCCCTTGTACAGCCATTCATGTAGTTTGTCAAGGATTAGGCCCGCAAAGAGTTTCCCAGTACAATCCAACATCGAAAATAATCTGTAGTTATTAGGGTCGCTCTTATCGCCCTTTTTATGTACTGGTATAAGTGTAGCTGTTTGCCAGGAGCAGGGTATCCTGCCTTCCAACATAATTTTGTCAAAGAGAATCTTTAATAGCTTGGCCCAGAATGTAGGGTTACTTTTCAGAGTAATATTGTCCAAACCATTAGGACCAGGTGCCCTTGAAGATTTTAAGTTATTTATCTTCTTTATTGGTATAGAAACTGTTACTGTAAACGGGGGCCTAGATGGAAACGTATTTTCAGATTCTATTATTTCCATGTTATTAGGCAAATTACGCTTTCTCAAGAAACCTTCCCATATGTGGGCACCAATAGGATTAAGGATTGAATTAGTTCTATTACCTCTTACTTCTCCCAAGAGTGCCCAGATATTGCAAGAGTTCTTGGTACATAGTAGCCATTTAGTATCTTGCCATTGTTTTAATTTCTTAAGATACTTTCTTTGTCTTAACCAAGATTGGTACTTACCCTTGAGTTTTTTTTACAGATGGAGAGGAAGTATTTCACTGATGCAGATGTTTTTCTTGTCTTCCTAATTTCTGCTCTGAGGTGCCTTTTAGCATCTCTAACTTCATGGTCAAATGGATTTTTCCTGGGCGGCCCGAACACTGCTCCACCCTTACCAGCACTGGTATGCTCATGGGCAAGTGTAGAGATCCAGTGTTCAATATGGTCGATGGACACATCCTGAAAGCTGCTGGTATCCCTATACTGGTCTTGTGATAGAATAGCTACCACTTTGGCTATGTTTTTCTCTGACCAGTAGATCCTAGTTCCTGCATGATTTACCCTTGGGTCCCCCATAGGTTAAACCACGTGATTTAACACCTCAGTATTCAGAGTTAACCCAAGTGAGGCGTGATCACTCCATATGTTTTTAGCAACCTTCGTATCCTTCACCTGGCTCGCAACATCAGGGGACACAAACATGTAATCTAAAATGCTCTTTGAGGCACCACTTTCCCACGTTGGTTGACCGGGAAAATCATTAAGTGTTCTGCAATTAATCATCTCCATATCCCATAGTCCAAACAAACTCAGCCAGTACTGTCCTTTGGAGTCAACTTTCTTAAGGGACATTACACTTTTAGGTCTTAAATTTGTGTTATTCAAGGTCCCCACATATCCAGACATATAACAATTGAAATCCCCAACAATCATTACAGACTTATTTCCCTGATTATATGTCCAATTGATTAAAATGTCATGCAGGGACTCTTGGATAGTAGTGGTATGAGCGTCCCCCGGGGGATTATACAAGCTAATCAATAGCATTTTCTCATCCTTCTCAATATAGATACCCAGTTCAACCGCAATCACAAAGTCCTCTGTTTTGGTTTCAATGCGACGTGATTTGACATTATGCTGAATCCCCATCAACAGTCCCCCGTAAGGTCTACCCTTTTCACCTTTTTTGGCAAGGGATTGGAACACTGTGTATCCATTCAACACAATTGGGTCAGTCAGCCATACCTCTTGTAAGCAGAAACATGTAAAATTACTAATATATGGCAATGATCCCTCCTGAGAGATCAAGTGACTGAATCCCCTAGTATTCCATGAGAAGAATGACATCCCTCAATCTTTTTTCAATACCACCAGTAAAGATTCCACCAGCCATTTTTAAGATGTTTTGTACAACTGCTAATTGAACCTCATTGCCCGCGGGTAGGTGGGTTGTACTGGTCTTAATCTTAGGCTCTGGTGCTTTTCTTGGGCAATTCGGATCTTCCTTTTCTGGATCCACATCAATTTCCACATCAACTTCCAGCAGGTTGACTTTATAAGTGCGCAGCAGATTAGCAGTGGCCAGAAATTTACAATGAATTGCCAAAACATTTGTATTAGGAGTATTTAATGGTTCAATGTATTCAAAATCGTCAGTTGTTAATACTCTTAATTGGGGGATAGAGTGAAGTCTAATCAAGAATTCTGTTTGTGTTAACCAATCATGATCGTTATTTTGGTAAAGATTCTTGATTACACAGATGCGATTGTTGCTCATATCTGGCTTCTGCTCCTCATACGTATGCATGGACTTCTGTGTGGTCTCAAGGAAGGGAGTCTGCCTAGAGTTGTTCGGGGTAGATGAGATGTTATCTACTGATTGATCATTTGGCATTCTCGAGGGTTCAGGTGTACGTTCTTCTGCCTCGGATAGGACTTTATCTTTCTCCGGAATGAGCCAACTCGTGAGGCTCCCTTCCCTTTTGGAATTTCTCTTTTCAGCCCGTGCTGCTTTTTTCCTAGCTTTTTTTGTGTTTTTGACCCCGAGGTCACACAACAGGTAATCCAGGTGTCTCGCATGATCTTTTCTTTTTTATGACCTTTTTAGCTAGGCGCCGCTGTTTCCGTGAAAAGATCTGAGTTATTGGTCACATTCTGATCTGCTTCCAACGGTGGGGTGCGGTCATTAAATGGCTTCAGACAGATTGTTCTCAGTGTCCTCGATCACTACTTTCTCTCCTGTATTTGCTACGGCCAAGTTAATTGTATTTTCCAAGATACGGCCGCACAGTTTTAGTAATGTTTTCAATGCAAACTGCAGTGAAGCCATCGTGGATTGCATCTCAGCCAAGGTATTCGTATCTAATAAAGAGCCCATATTAGATTCCGCTTCGGTGGTTACTGAATGTCTCGCCAAATCCGGAGACATACATAGCCTCTCGGGGATTGCCGCGGGTGGTGTAAGTGTTTTCAATGGCACGTCATTTCCCTGTCTATAGTTGAACTATTTAAGACATGGATCAACAATCTTTGGACAGATAGACAAAGCTCCAATAACAAATTATCAACCATTAGTACTGAAGAATTGTCTTGCACAATACTTACTCTGGTTGGACCCTATAGCCTTTTCAGGAATATCCGGCATGGATTCAGGAGAGGTGTTACGAGGGAAAAAATGTGTGATAATGCCTTTGCTCATAGGTATTTGCTGTTTGTTTATTATTTGCATCACGTTTTCTCATTTTATCAGTAGGTGCCTTAAACTGCTTATTACGCAAATTGTATTTGTTCTGTGCAGGTTTTCTTCGGGGGGGGGACAGTCTGTTCCTGTAATAGTTACAGGAATTACACTAAAACAGACTTGTTGTTCTGCCCCTGATGGTATTAGCAGTTAACAGTACAATAGCTGCTACTAGTAGGGTAAAACACAAGATAAATTCCCAGTCAGCGTTCCTCGCCAGTAGTTGTACTGTTTGCACTGCAAACAAGAGATTGTCTCTTGGTTTCCACAGGTCTCACCATCAGTCCACACCAGCACCGCACATGACAGCGAAAAAATCCACCGGTCGGGATCAAAGGAAGAACCTTCCCGCAGTCTCCCGACCGGTTCCACCTTCTGCCAAGAGCACTGCCTCCTGTTCCCCCAAGTAGTACCAGTACTGCCTGCTGGATGCTCTAACTGCCGAAAAAATACAAATGAAGACAAAAAAAAAACGGGTGCTCAAAGCAGGACTGAGATACTGTTCTCTTTAGCCCTCTTCCGCGATACTCTACCAATAGGGGGGTGATTTTTTTTTTTTTACAGCTTTTCCAGCTTTTACCGCTCTAGTTTCACAGCGCAAGAAAGCTCAGGCAGGCAGACTGATCACGCTCTGAACTCACCCTCACAGGTCGCAGTGGAACTTTGCCTGGGCTCTGCAAACACTGCTAACGCTTCCGCACAAGCTGATGGGTGACGGATGATCACGGACTCCGCAACCTGTGTCTCCATGGTTCACTGCTCACTTATCACCATTCGCAACTTGGTGTTCTGTGTTCTCCTGGGCGTTCCAAGGAAAGCATCTGTGAACGTACCAACGTGCCCACGAGCGTGTCAACATATCAACTTCAAGCCGCACCTCCAGACAGCAACAAGCACACGGAGGCCTCTTCCGACGTTCTTTTTTTAAAGGTAGTCCTTTGCATCTTTCCGTGCTTAAGGTGGTGTTTTTGTTCAGATCTCCTTTCTTTGGTCGCTCAAATATTGGAAAGGTTTCTTGTTGCTCTACTGGGTTGGTTTTCTTGCTTGGTTGTTGAACTTGTAGAGGCAAATTTCCCTCTCGGTTTCTATTTCTTTGGTTCCATTTCTAATCCTGAATCGGTCCCACCAGGTATGGTTGTTGTTGATGAACTTTGCAATCCCTCATCACAGAAGCCATCCTCTATATTTTTTGTCGGAGTTTATGTTGGTCTCTGCTCATCATTAGATTCTTTACTACCTTGTTTTAATAGCTGGGCTTGCAGATCTTGTTGTGGCCCTGGATCGTTTCCCTGTATAGATTTTCTTTGTTTATCATGTAGAATTTCCACCATCGTCGCTGTTATTTGCGCTTTGTCAGCTCTGTCGCTTCTTGCCATGTCAGCAAGCCTGAATTGCCATTGGGTTGATAAATCAGCTTCGCGATCGAGTCTTAATTGAATCTTGGCTATAACTGATTCCATAAAGGTTTGCTTGCTATTGATTACTGCAAGCAATGTGGCTTGACCCTTTATTACAGCTTGTATCTGTTCATATAATTTTATAAATGGTATCAAAGCGACTGAAGAAATGATGGCGTAAATCTGCCAGTCTCGGGCCAGCGGTGATCAGATGAAGTGTTATGCATTCGTGTCTCTGAGCTCACACGCTTGTCTCTAGATGGAAATGCCACCAGTGCATTATGGGCTATTAAGGACTGAAATCATCACAAAAGGCCAAATGAAAGAAACAGACATTCTTCAGAATTCATCATTCAAAAATAGTGGATATTTAAACAATGAAGAAGTCAAGTGTCGACTGTAGTGGAGCGCCAGGTGTGTCTGGCCGTTTGCAGCAGCTGCATCTGTCGAGTAGCGAAGGTTGGCCTGGGTTTTTTAGCCGTTGATGCTGCTTCTGGAGATGTAGAGGTGGAGGGCGAGGGGCTGGGGACGTTGTTTTGTGGCCGGTCCACTGTGGTGGCTGCCTCATGCAGGGAGGGGAGGGTGGGCGCTGTACTGCTCCTCAACATCCGACATTGCTCCTTTTCTCTGAAGACCTTTTAGTATATTTCTTAAACTATTTTTTTGAATAGTAATAAAATACATTTTTCGTAACCAAACAAGTTCAATGCATCTGAACTTTTGCAACAGATTATACAAAGTTTACAGGAGAAGTGTCACAACTAATAAAGATTAAAAACATGTTTTAAGCGTTGTAAGGGTTCAGAAGCAAGAGACCGACTCTGTGGTGGTATTGTGTTGGCTATAGACTTTTGTTGTAATAAAAAGAGGAAAACAGGTCTATCCCCAATGTTGAGATGTGTTTCCCTGCCTCAAATAAACTATAGGCCTGTCGGAATGTCCAAACGTAAAAACATCCTCTGCTCTGTCAAATCCCATTTCTACCCTTAACACTATTAAGTAACTAAAGAAAATGTCTCTACTAGTTCAGAAGGATGACTCCCTCCTTCTGGGCAGAGGATTTGCACAGTTCCTTGAAAGTAATCCGAAGAGGATATCTTCGTTTCCCTGGTTTTCTTCAAGTGTCCAATGTACACAAAGGGATGACTCCTTCATCTTGGTTCCTGTTACATAAATTATGGCACCCAAGGGGATGACTCCTTCCCCTGGTTTTTCATAAAGATCCCACCCCCCCTGTTTTTCTCCAACTTCTGACTTGTTATATCACAGGGATGGTTCACTAACCTGCCAGAAACGGTGATGGAGGGAAGGACTTGATAGTGGTCTTTTCCCTGTAGGTCTTGGCTCTGGTGCTTCTGAGTATTGGTTTGCAGTCTCTGCATGTGGTTGAGGTACCCAGACCCTACTTTATGGCTTTCTTTGATTTCCCAGTATTCGTATCAGTCCCCGACCCTCGTTCTGTCACTTCTACGTAATAGCGGGCCTTCCCGCTCTTCCAGTGGGTCTCGGACGCCCTCTCTGCGGCTTTTCAGTGTTACCGGGCCTTCCCGGTTTCCCACACCTTCCCCTAAGCCTCTCGTTGCTTTGAGTGGCCTGTGGGGACTGGACACGCTGTAGATGTCCTGCAGCATAAGTGCCTGGGCACTCTGAGGTTCTCTCCATTCCCTGTTGGTCAGGTGGGTTGCTTCCGCTTTTCAGTCTTCTTCTCCGGTCCACTGCCTGTGAACCACTCCGGTGCACCTACACTCTCGCCTCCCAGCCAGCTTCCTCTTCTTTACAGAAGTCGGACATTATTTATTTATTTTTTATACTTGATTAACCTGCAAGGTTTTTGCAAGAATAAGTCTTTGTTGCATTCTTCTACTGTGCATTTCAGTCTATATTTTTTTCTTGAACGGCCGAAGTCAAAATTAAATCCATTATTTTGGCAGTAGCTGTCACCCACACTGTTTTCTGTCCTCCGATCAATCTTGACCACCAGACGTCTTCATCGAAGATGTATGCCGAAGCCTGAATGGGTTTCAGGTAAGCTTGCCTGGTGTTTTCCACTTCCGGGCATGATAGAAGCAAGTGCCTCGTTGTCTCGACCTCATTTGGATTTTTTCAAAATCTGCATTTATTTGACGTTGACTGGCCACGAATGGCGAGAATTTCATTAGTATGCAGCAGATTGAGGTGAGCTCTTAAGAAGGTGTTCCTCAGTTTCCGATTGGGGTATTTGCCCACGAATGGTTGTAATGTGTGTAATTTCTGATGCACATATGGGAAAAGCGAGCTCAGTTTATAGGTTGTAGCTTGCTCACATGTATTGATCCAGTCTTGTTCATTCGTTTTGTTATGGATCCTGGTTGGGTTCTCGATCAGATCTTGATTGCAGCATTGGATCGTTTCTAATTTGCCCGCTAGATTGGAAGACAAGTGGTTTAGAGCTGTACAGTGTTCCCCGGTCAGCTCATTTTTGATTGTCTCTAGTAGCTTGGGACTGTTTTCCAGCAGGAGTTTTCTGAACAGCATCAATGAGTTTCTTTCAACCACCGATTGTAATGACAGCTGGCTCAGTTCACGCCTTATCAAGACCATAGGCGTTGAGGTCGGCAGGTTCAACACTTTCCGCCAGAAGTTGCTTTCAAGTGTGAGTCAGATCTTCTTGGGCAGCTCTGGCATGGCCTCTGCGCCATAGATAAGTGATGGAACAACCTTGGCTTTGTAGAAGTCTATGACTGGTGTTAAAGAGAAGCGACCAAACTTCTTGTCAATAGCTTTCGCCTGAGATATTAGACTCTTCGTTTTGTTTTGCAGATAGTTTTGCATGGCGTTTTCATGTTGAGAGTTGTCTATCATGACACCCAGGTATTTGGAATCTGTGACCTTCTCGATCTGTTGGCCTTCCAGGTGCCAAACAAAGTTGTCTGCTTTGCCTCTCCCTTTCCCAAATGATAGTATTTTGGTTTTGGATTTATTGATTTCTAGGTGATTATCGGTGATCTATTCGGCAAAGTTAGTAAGCTGCCTCTGTAGACCGATGGGGGTCTGGTCTAAAAGGATGATGTCATCCGCTTATAAAATCCTGGATATTTTTACCTGGCCCAGTTGCGGGAGGAAGGCTCTGACTTTTTCTTCAAATTCTCTGTAGTCTCCCATGTAAGTTTTAAGTAATGGGTAATCCCTATTTTTTGTTAACGGGGGGTCTAATCTGAAGGAAGGGACAATCTTTAAAGGAGAAAAATGAAAAACAGATTGACTACCCCTCTCTTTTAGTCTTATATGGATCTTAAGTGAGAGTTAAAGGCCTCCTAACTGTGTCATTGGTTAGGAAGTCGCCGGTGGAGAATAATTGCACTGAACGCTGCAACTTATAACAAAAGTTCTATCTCTTTAATGATTATAAAACATCTAAAAAAACATTTCTAAATTGATACTCAATCATATCACTCATTCTACATTCATCTCATCTAACAGGGGAGTTCTAAAGTGAATATAAATCTTTGTTGGCATAACATTTCAGTCTGAGTATGCATTTTTGACATGGGGAAAAAACATTGGATTTTCCTTAAACAGTCGACATATGTTTCGGCCCGTTATAATATACCACTTTTGTCAGCAGTGGTCACTAGAATAAGTATAAGGCCATCTTCAGGACACCAATCGCTTTGTGGTTGATAAATCTTGTTCCCCTTTTAGTACACACACTCATCTGCAAAAAAATACATACATAAGTGTACGTGTATTAATCTCATATAAAACTCTACTATAAAACATTTGTTTAAAAAAAGACAGAACAAATTGTGTATCTCAACTTTAACTGAATTTAAGAGCGATGGCTAGTTTTATGTTATTCTAAACCTGCCTTCACCCCACTAAGTCCATGTTATACAGTTTAGACTATTGAGAATGATCAGACTTTGGGTGTCACTAACTGTGAAACTACCCTAGTCTCAGGTTTTCGTAACAGATGGGAAACCCTATAATCTAACTTATTTGAACATTTTTCAAAATGACTACATATATTAAATGCACTTACATGTCCACATCTTGTATTTGTGTAACTAGGATTCTTTGATTGTCTCGCTGTCTGGGCTTGTTATACTCAAACCTCCTCTCAAAGGTAACTTGAGTCAACCTCTGCAGTGTTGGCACCTGCAGTTAATTAAAACAACTGTTTTGATGTGGCACCTGTAGATGATTCAAAACCACTGTTTAGATATAACAATGTTTATCTCATAACTCTTAGATGATAGGTGGAAAAATAATAACTTACAGTTTGGCGTCAGCTGTTTGTGCATGAAAGGTCGTTAATGTCATTGTTGAATACTGCCAGGTTCCTTCTGATGGATTAGAATGAACCAAAAGGCCGTGAATGGGTTTATTTCCTGTGGCAATGGAAACGAAACATAGTGAGTCTGGGAGCACATAAATGCGTGATGTGCCAGTTAGAATAATTCTCATAAATTTGAGCTCTGTTCGAGCTGTGAAACACGCTATTTTATCACGTTTCACTGTTACTGTTTTAAGCCTCATTGTTAAAAGGCCACAGCGCTTCAGTTTTTGTCGTTAGATTTAAATACACTGTTAAGCTATTTGCAATCTCGTCATGTTTTATTGAACCTTGTTCGCTTCTGCGCTAGCCGAGATGCTGTGAACTACAGTCTTATAAAAAAAGGACACCCCTGCTAGGTTATCTGATCCTTTTGTAACCTTTAAACTGGTTACACACCCAGACTGTCTTTCCTCGTGCAAGATCAAAAGGCAAGAAACTAAACGAATAACATTTTAATGCTGAAGTTTCTAAAGGCGCAAGCCTTATTTACCTTTTAGTCCGCAAAACGTGCGCTGGGAAGAGGACTTGTCTCCGGCAACGGGCAGCGAGACCAAAAGTGAAGCTAAGTCTTATTTAAATAGAGTCACATGATTCAGGATTGCCATCACGTGATCACCGGTGTATTATTGCAAGCCCTAAGGATGTTGGGACTGGTAGTTTAAAACGAACAATGACCTGAATTCATTTATTTTTGTTCTTTTATTACACTTGTGTGTGTTTTGCGAAGCTGGCTTTGCTTGAATGTGCCTTATTTAAAAAATGTGCGCTAATGGGAGTTACGCGAACCCATTTATGACTATCACTGTGTATAGCTCTGGTGATACCTCCTCAACCTCGGTAGCTAATTGGTCGGGTTTGTTTTCTACACTGGCACAGCCAAAAAAGCACACTCTTAAATCGTGCTTGTTAATGATCTGAATTGTGCTTGTTACCTGTTTCTGTTAGGTATCTCACCCTCGGCATTGTTGGTGCGGTGTGATGATACTGTGGAGTGCTATTTCCATATCTGTTAGTTCAAACGAACAGCATATCTACGCTCATTCTTAAAGAAGTGTGTTCCATTCTATGGCGATGTTGAGGCCATGTTTCACAGTGTCAAGGTTGTATATCCATTTCTGCTCACATCTGGTCAGATTGAGGTCCATGTTACCGCCCCTGGGGGACAGTTGGATCACTTGGATCACACACCAATGTAATTCTGTATATTTGTGCTGTTTACGAATATAATGAGCCTCCAAGAGTTTGTTGTCCATTTTATTTCGAATGCAGGATTTGTGTTCGCAGATTCTTTGGCGTACCTGTCGTTTGGTTTTACCTATATAAACTAAATCACATGGGCATTTAATGGCATATACCGCCCATTTGGTGAGGCAGTTAGTAAAAATCTTCAACTGTATTGTGGTGTTACATAATCTAATACTTTTCACTGTCATAGTCTGTGCGCATACAGAACAATTGCCACAACGATGATGACCTACCACCGGTGGTAAGCCCCACAATTGGGTTTGGGTGGTGATTGCCCTTGAAGGTCTCGGGTATGTATGGACTAAAAAGTCTTTTATATTGCGTTGCCTTTTGAATGCAAAACGGGGCATGTAAGCCACAAAGGGAGCTGGGGCCAGAAGGCAGCCTTGTTTGACCTCTCGATTTGTGGTTATCTCTTCTGATAGAATCCCTTGATGGTTTAAGCGGACTTGTATCCTAGTGTTATTGTGGAGCGCCCTGATAGGTTGTAAAAGTTCAGCCGGACAGTTCCACTTTTAAAATTTCTTTCCACAGTCTTGCTCTGTCTACTTGATCGAAAGCTTGGCTTAGAGCGATGAAGGCCATAAAGATTTGGTTGCCCCCTGCCAGTGTTTTACTCTTCAGGATGCTCGGTGTTAATATATTGGTGTTGGTGCCTGCGTTTTTCTTGAAGCCAGACTGAAATGGGTCTTGCAAGGTGCCGTGCTCGACCATGATTGGAATTTACGTAACAGCATGGATCCGTAGACCTTGCCGATCAGATCCAAAAGTGCAATAGGACGAAAGTTCATGGGGTCATCTCTGTTGCCTTTTTTGAAGATGGGGACTACTACCGAGGTAGTCGAGGAGTCTGGTAGTTTTTTGCTTTTGCTGATCTTTGGATGTCTTGACTAATGAACAGAGCCCATTCTGCCGGATGCTGTTTCAGGTGCATGTTCGACAGTCCATCCGGACCTGGGGCACGTGAATTTTTAAGTTTCTTTAAGATTTCCAGAATGTCCTGTCTGTCTTGGAGGTCCACCCAAGGAGATGCATCTTGTTCCTCTGATTCTGGGGCGGTCGCAGATGGATCGTAAAAAAGACTTTTGTAATGTGTGATCCAGGGGTCTTCACCAATGCTGTTGATTAGTGAGTCACTCGTAGACGGTTCAGTTGCATTGATCAACGCCCAAAATGTGCGCCTTATTTTTGCCACAGATGGCCCTGAGCATCTCCTCCGAGTCTCTTTGGTACAGAGAGAGGCGATAGCATTTTAGCCAGGTCTTGTAATGCTTCAGGCCGTCAGATAGGGCTTGTTTATTTGCCTCTGACCTATTGCTGGCTAATGATGCTCAGTTTCCTTAAGGGGCATATCTTTGCGAACAGTATTTGGTCATAATTGTGGGTGGGTTTCTTTGTTGCCCTGCCTTGATTCAGTTTGGGTTTTTTGAAGGTGTTAAGCAGCGAACGGTAGTCTGGATCGTAATTATGCGCTCTCGATGGTCCCAAATTTGCATAGTTGTTGGCCAGGGCAATGTTGTTTGCACCAAGTGAAAGGCGATTTCCTTTGAGGTTGATGGCCAGGTTTGAATTTGGCATGACTTTTCCCTCCAAAGTAGATGGCCACATTATGCTCAATAGGTTGTGGTCGCTAGCCGCGGTTTTGGTAATATTGAATGAGGTGATGGTTTGGAGCAGAGTAGTTGAGGCAAAGATATAGTCAATTGTAGCCGATGAGTTGCGGCCTTCCCAGGATGGAATATGGTAGTGCGGGCATAGATGCTATCTAAATTTACTAGGTCCCTGGAATTCATCAGTGAGATCCACGCTTTGCCACGCTGCTCTTCCGAGGTCCCCGAAGACCATGAAGTCTCTTTTGTTTTACAGACTGCGTTTAGATCCCCACATATAACAAGGTAAGGTTCTTCGTGATCAATGTATGAGCGATCTATTTCTTTCGCTATCATGTCCAAGAAGTCGTTGTCAGTGATGGCATCTGGATTCCAGTAGGTATTCATGATTTTTGCGGAAACCTTCAGTAGCTTTTCTTGTTGTGGATTCCAGTAGTTCCACTTCACTTGGACAGTTAATAGGAATAGAGTGGAAGTTAGTGTTTTGATCATTTTCATTCCTTTCCCTGAGCGTATCGCTGTTAAAAGGCCTGAAGATGGACGCCACTTGAGTACTTTTTTTGCTGGAGCGAGGACTTAAGCAAAACAATCTAAGGCAGGCTTTTCTGTGAGCCATGTCTCCTGAAGACACAGAATATCAAAGGTTCAAATTCACATCTTCGGAACCGTAAGATGAGAGAACCCTTGTGTGTTCCATGATCCCAATCTTGAAGTTTCATTGCTGCGGGTTCGTTGAGTTGTCGGTTCGTGTAGCTGGGTGGTCTTGAGTTGCTATTTTCTCTGAAGTGCCAAGGACTAAGGAAGCCATGCCCATAGATTCTGCAGGGGGTTGAGCTTACCCCCTTCGGTCGGCTGTTTGGGGACTTTATCGATGGTCTGCGTGAATGTTCTTTTTATTGATGTCAGAGGGCCGGTTGGTCTGCATGTAGGTTTCTCAATAGTCTCAGGCCTTCTTTCTTTATTTAGCTTTTGGAATTGTTATTATCTTTTTGCCTGGTTGGGTTGGGGATTGTTTCCTTTGACCACGTTGGATCTACTCATCGTGTGTGTTTCAACACAGCCAGATTTATGAGGCTTATTTTCACTATTGTCAGATGGTAGTTTGTTTCGACTGGTCTTTTCTTTGCAAAGAGCTTGAGTTTGTGCGGCCTTTTCTATGAGAGTCCTGCGATTGTTGATGTCTTAGATCTTCGATTTCACTCAGCTCATAACTAAGTTTTCAAAGATTTCTCTTGGAATCGCGTAGCCTCTGTTTTACTGATCTAGAGGTTATGTACAGGTAGGAGGTCGCCTGTCTTCCTTCGTGAGTAGGTTCTACCAATTTTAGATCATTGGATTCCACTGATCTAAGGTTCGGTCCACTGTGGAGCAGTTTCATAACTGTTCTTCTGTGTAAGATAACATATTCTCTGCTGTCTCATGCTTGGTCGAGTCTAAAGGCAGGTTTGGGACTCTTCGCTATTTGAATGTTAGGTTTTATTGGGGTGCCTCTACTTCGGTTTTCTTTGTCTTTATAATCGTCGCTCCACTTCGTTTTTCCACCTTCTTTTGGGGATCGGGTCCTCTGCCGTCCTCTTGGGGTAGTTGGATTTTTAGAGAAATTACTTGATGGTTTCCTGGAGCTGAGATTGGGGGCCCTTCGTGCTTTTGAGTAATAGTGGCGCTGCGGTCTTTCAAGAAAGGTCACAGGTTATGTGTGCACTTGACTATCAGACCCCCGTTTTCCAGTTTTGGTCGCTTTCTTATGGCGTTCCTCCAAGGTTAGGAAGGGAGAGTCATCTTTTGCTTCACTGGTATGTTCTGTTGACGAAGCTTCGTGGCACTGTGCATTGTGTTTTGCTGGGGGCGGTGTATCGTCTGGTATAACCACCAGAAGATCGTCAAGGTGTTGACTTTAGTTAGGGCCTCTTCCATCAGGAGGTCCTCTGTCGATCTTGATGTGTTCAGTGGGCTTTTTCTCTCCACCAGATCGATGAGAACTGCTGGGTTTCCCTCCTTGATGAGGTTAGGGTCGGTGTCAATCAAATTGCAAGTAACCTCCAAACCTGTTTTCTGACCCGACTTCTTAGATTGCTTTGCAGCCCGTCTCTTTTCTGATAGAGGTAGGCCTTAAAACTAGTTGTTTCTCCCTCCTCGGGGTCCCAGGTTGTGTGGCCTTCGGGTCTGTAAAGATTGGAAAGTCTTTGTTCAGCTGCGATTCGTTTTCCTTAGAATTGGGTTTGTCGAGGTCCGCTGCCAGTATTAATTTGTTTCCTTCACACACACAGTTTGACGATCGCTTTATTTCTGGTTGGCCGTTTCTTTACCTCTGTCCTTCGATTTTACTGAAGGGATTTTGGATTTTCTCCATTGCTCTTGGCTTTTTTTGAGGTAGGTTATGGGTCTAGTCACCTGGCGTGTGGGGTGGTGCTTGGTTAGAATTGTTCGAGTTGCACGATGTCTGGCATCCTATCTCTTTAGAGATTGTTGGAGTTGATTGCCTCTGGTCTTCAGGAAATTTGTGTCGAGCTGTGGGTGCATGGACTTTTCCTGGTTGTTTTTCCATGGCAGCGATGTAGCCCTCCAAATAGAGAAGTTTGGAGTCGATCATTGCTGAAATGGTGCTGTGGTCCTCTAAGGCGTCATTTATTGACTCGTACAGTTTGGTGAAAGGAGCAAGGGCCACTGTTACTGCTGACATGATGGTCAGAATGTCCAACTTTTTCTTTGGCGAGTCGGCTGGTGTAGACTCTGATAGTTCATTAAGTCGCTGTGCTCTTAAAGGTGTGTCTGGTAAACCACTGTACCTTCTAGCTCTTGAAGGGGTTGGTGCCAAAGGTATCGAAAGTTATTTTTTGGAGGTTCTGGCACACGGAGGTGTTTTACTTACAGGGACCAGATCTGCTGATTCGAGTTCCTTTTGGAGCTCGTTTTGCATGGGGTTTGCCCCTTGAACTTGCTCCAGTGTGGACTGCTCAACTGTTTCTCTTCCACTGTATTTTTGTCCAGAATGGCTCCTGGTGGTTTGTCCTCCCTGGTTTCTATTGAAGATGGGCAGATGTTTTCCTGAGCGGCTGGTTTGCTCAGTGGCGTTTCTGAAAATGCCCGGGGGGTAGGGCCGCCACTGGACAAGTCCTTGTCATGTGAGTCGGTGGGTACCCCAGTCTGGCATTTGTCCTGGCTTGGAGCAGAACCTCTTGTTGGTGTGACTTGGAGATGCTGCAAATCTGATGTCTGAGATCTTAAGATTTTCCCCCAGCGGTTCTGACTCCATGGGGATGTCCGTCTGCCTCGGATCCACTTGATGCAGAGAGGGAGGCAAATTCGAGTTTATTTCCTTTAGTTTGGGGGCCTCTACGGGCTCCTCCGTACTGAAAACGACTTTCAGCATTTCACTGTCACTAATTTCACAGATCTTGTATTTTCTTTTACATTGTTTCCCAAAGAAGTCTTTTAACGTGTGGGTTAGAGCAGGTTTGTACTCCACACTTTTGGGAATGGCCTTGGGTTTCGATAGATTCCTGGTTAGGCGTTTAGCTGATGTCTTTGTGCCATTGGTAGGTGAGGTTAGTTCAGCCCCTTTTTTTGGCAGCGCACCAATATTAATGGTTGGACATGTCTGGGCTGCACGTGATGTGTTTGGGCCTTGTGGATTTTTTGCTTTTCTTGGGTTGAGGTCCTTCGCCCTTAGTCGGGTTAGATACCCGTGTTGGTGAGAGATCCGAGTCACAGCTGTTGATTTCCGCGTCCTCCCATTCCCCATTTGGGTCGGGTACATTAAATGGAGGTGTGCCTGGCTGCACGGCCTCTTTAAATTGTGCGGTCAGCACTGTCCATTGTGTTGGGGTTGGGTGCACGTCGATGCTTACCACAATGGGTTCGGGGAGCTGTGTGCTCCTTTCTAACATATTGTCATGGGCCACAATCGGCTGGTTATTTTTTGATGTTTGTTTGTCCTGTCGATCAATTCAGAGGCAAATTCCTCTGTCATTGAGGTACAATGTTTCCTTACTTGAGGTTCGCCTGCCCCTCCTGAGGCGCTCTCCTTCTCTTCAGACGGCAGCGCCACTCTGGACCCGCCCACTACTCCGTGGCTCGGCACCGTCCCTCCTCCGACAGACGGCGCTGTCCCTCCCTCCTCCGACAGACGGCGCCAAGTCAGCGGTCGCAGGGGAGGGGAGAGGAGCTGCTGAGGTTGATGGCGCCAGGCGGCTAAGATAAAAGGTGAGACTATGTCCGCAGAGGCGATGTTCCGGGGGCGGATGGGCACTTTCCGCCGGCACCATCAGTGGCGTAGGCAGGCTCACTGCTTGGCATACCGTGTGCCTGTAGGGGGGCTGTCAAAGCAATGCTGGGACACAGCATGGGCGGCTGAGGCCGCGGCGTTGTAGTAAGTGACTGGTCAGGTGTTCGAAGGGCCTTGGGACAGACGTCCTGGGGTCTCAGGATACTCCTGTACGGATGGGTTGAATCTTTCGAACCATCTGCCCCAGTGTAGGGGCGGCCGGCTTTCCCGTTGCCGCTGAGGGGTTTCATTTTCTTCTCAGCGCGTGTGCGCGAACTGCTCAGTCGCCGATCTCTTTCCTCCAGGGTGGCGGGGATTAGCAGAGAGCAGTCAACGGCGTCCACAGCGGCCATAGACTGCCAAAGACTGCTACTCTGCCGCTACTCCGCGGCCGCTCCGTGGGGAAGTGAGGTTTTTAAAGGCAGTCACCTCCCACTCACTGAAAACACTGGAAACTGAAGATAGACTGAAAGTCTTTAGATGCAGGAAAAAAGTAGCAGCAGTCACTGCCAAAGACTGCTACTCTGCCGCTACTCCGCCATTAGACATTATCCAGTCCTGTGGCTTCATTTTCACGAATTCTTCCATTTTTATACTCCATTCACAGATCGATGGCTTGTATTGAGTAGAGTCTTGGTGTTGGTTCCACAGAGCATTCTTCACTCTGCGCCTCTTCATCAGTCTTCCTACATGACTCAGTTGGGTAGTCCCTGTTAGGCAGAATTAAATGAAGTACCCTTTGGGAACACTACACACAATTAGGACTAAAAGTGGTAGCAATGGCTGAGGAGCCAGACTTATCTCAATAGCAAGTGAGCAGTATCAATAGTTACTCAAAGGACAGCAATTACTATGATTCAAACAAACACTGCCTCGAGGTTTCTGAGTAAAAGAATATACATTTATTTACAAATCAGTTGTATAACATTTCACTAAAGTAAAGCAGTTTAAAAATCACACTCTTAATACACCACACCCCTCCCAATAAGTTCCAGACAAGTTAAGCTCACAAATGAAGTGGGAGCAAAATGGCACTCCAGAAATTTAAAAGGGAGGGAAAGACCAAGTTAGGCAGAAATTGAACAGCACCAACTAGGTAAGTAAGCAGGGCAATCTAGAAAGAGGAACTACAGTGATGGAATCAAATCAAAAAGGCTTAGTGCCAAAGTCAATAGGACAAAAGTATTTTGCTCAAGATCACACAGCTCAGGGTATTTCGCAGTTAAGTCTTTGCCAAGAATTCCAGACAAAGTTGGTCTGCAGAAAAGTTAGTTTAAAGAGTACAGAAGGACAAGCCCTCGAATTGGAGAAAGATTTCACACACTTTCACTGCGGTTGACTGAAACGAACAACCGGATTTGCACAGTACCTTTTAAATGGAGAAGAAGCTGTAGCTGAGGCGGACGTTCCTCGTAGTTCCTGCAGGCTCACGTTTCTGAAGCGACTGTCGGACTGACACGAAGTAGGAAGCCTGGAGGGTCCTGCACTACCCAGGGAAGAAACCAGCAGCAGATCAAAGCAATGAATAAAAGGTGTGCTCCTTAAAACCCAAGCAGGGTCCTACCTTCCTGGCTATTCCGGCCCACGGTACCTCTGTACAGCGAATTCGACCAGAGGCGGGGGTCCTGGCTTGCAGTTTGGGCGAACTAGTTGGTCCCACCAGCTCAGGGGAAGAAGATTACTGGAGGATCTTCTGTCGTTGGAGTTCGAGGATTCGGACCTGCAGCAGGGCTTCACCGGGCGGTTGTCATGGTAGGGGTCCTCTTCCATCAGCTCCTCGTCCGTTCTTTCGTTGCAGTGGCAACTCTGCCTTTCCAGACCTATAGACCTGCTTTTTATGCAGTTTTCCCCCATTCACACAGCCTGCATCGTGGCTGTCCTGCCGGGACAGTCACCACAGCCAATCATGTCAGAGTGCGACATGGGTCTCAAAGGACACCCTGTGCAGGGAGTCCTAAATCCCTCCCTCACATCCTGCCCCCCCCCCAGACATACAGATGCCTAAGGAGGCCTTCTGCATAGAAGCACACGAAAAGACGGTGACAAAAGGAATCCAACCCGGTTTGGCGTGCAGAGTAAAACACAAGAAAGACTTTTACAAAAAGAAATGGCGAATAAACCCTGCTGGAACCGTAATAAAACATATATGGTCTAGCTGGTTTAAGTTTGAGGCTACCAAGATAGCCTAAAACAATACCAAGGTTATTTAAGATAACAGCGGTAGAAAAAAATAGGGTAGTTACCACTGCCACCAGCCAAGTCTTCATGAAAAGGGAGCAAAACAATGCTCCAAGAGAAACAGACAAAAAGGATAAGTATTAACCCTTTCTAGTACTCCATGTAAGATGGTTTGTACTTGGTCTGTGGTTTTACAGAGGCTAATAAAGTAATGGCAACTTTGTTTTCTGGGAGACAGTAGTCAGTCGCAGATCATGGAGTCTGAGTTGGGAAGTCTAAAAGACAACCCTGTGTCACTGCACTGAAGCTGCTGTGTAACACACAGTAAAAAAAATGATGCATGTGGAGTAGGTGAGGCTGAAAGTCTTTAGATGCAGGAACAAAGTAGCAGCAGTCACTGTTTATTTGTACAAATTATAAAATGCATACCTCAGCAATATGCTTTCTGATGGCTCCAGTACTACACCCAGAGCTTCCTCATCTCTGGGGAAGTGGGGTGCATAGCATAGGTCTGCCTAGCTCCAGTACTACACCCACAGCTTCCTCATCTCTGGGGAGGTGGGGTGCATTGCATAGGTCTGCCTAGCTCCAGTACTACACCCACAGCTTCCTCATCTCTGGGGAGATGGGGTTAATTGCATAGGTCTGCCTAGTTCCAGTATTACACCCACAGCTTCCTCCTCTCTGGGGAGGTGGGTTCATTGCATAGGTCTGCCTAGCTCCAGTACTACAGCCACAGCTTCCTCATCTCTGGGGAAGTGGGTGCATAGCATAGGTCTGCCTAGCTCCAGTACTACACCCACAGCTTCCTCATCTCTGGGGAGGTGGGGTGCATTGCATAGGTCTGCCTAGCTCCAGTACTACAGCCACAGCTTCCTCATCTCTGGGGAGGTGGGGTTCATTGCATAGGTCTGTCTAGCTCCAGTACTACAACCACAGCTTCCTCATCTCTGGGGAAGTGGGGTGCATTGCATAGGTCTGACAATGCTTCGTCTTGAGACATTTTTTGGGGGTGGTCAAATGGGGAGTGGGTGGAGTGCTTACCAGATCTTTCCACAAGTTACAAAGTCCAAAGCCACCTGGAGACGGATTGTGTGCAGTAAGGTGTTCCTAAATGTAGCAGTCCTGCAGCCTTTCTAGGCTATAAAAATACCCTTTAAACATTGGCCATGGAATATTTTGACAAATGCTTACTTTAAGAACGCAGCCCCCTTATGCTCTTTGTTCTTTGTATAGTACCGTGGCCATAGGTGTACCACGATTTTTGAAAAACCTTTTATCTGGATCTTTAAAGAAAAAGGCAAATCCAAAACAAATTAAACTAATTTTTATCCACTTGTAGCAATGACTAGTTACGCAATGGTGTCTTTCACTAAAAGGTTTTACTTCCATTATGAGAACTAACTCCTTTGTGGGTCTTGTGCTTTGTGGGGCTCACACTTCCAACAACTAGGTTGCATCTACCTGCAGTTGCTCCCCCTCCACCCCTCTGAAAGACCAGGGCTCTTACACTTCTGTCAACAGCTGCTGAGAAATGAAGCTGAGAGGTGTGCTTCAGATTAAGGAGGCTGCAGAAGAGGGCTGCACACTCATTTGAGAGTTTGCTGTGATCTGACATAGGTTGGATACGGTCCTCTGCCGTTGGTCTTTCAGTTTCTAGATCGGTCTGCTGCCAGCTAAAAGTGGTACAGCATTTCTCAGACTGGTCCGCCTTCCTCAGTTTCGACAGGCAAGGTTCAGGGCCTTGTCGTATCCCTTTTTCTAGGTTCCCGACCTACCTCTTAACTGCCATCTTGTGCTCTGGTTCTCACCACATGTTCCTCACCGGGGCCTCGTCGACTGAACCCTTACAGATCAGGGTCTCACACCTACCCACTGCTTGGGCAGGAAGTATGACCTCCTTGTAGCTTACTGATCTTGCTAGATTTGACCTCATTAGTGTAGGGACGTGCCCCTAATCATCTTATCCCAAGCTGGCCCATCACTTAAGGAATGATTGCACGTTTGTACATAAAGCAAGTTCATTGTACAATTGTCCAGGGAGGAGCTAGATGACGCCGCGAGTCAAACTAACCCAAGTCTCACTGAACCACATGAGTTGACACATTATATACATTTTTACAAAAGTTAAAACACTCCCATATATATATTACAATCCACCCTCCACACACGATTGGACGAAACATATACAAATACATCCCATCTTTCTCCAATTCTTCCATTTTCATTGCCACTTCTAATCTTAACCACCATCTTGAGCTCATGTGTACAATACAACACTTAGTATTTGTCCGTTGTAGGTGATGACATCACGCAAACATTTGTGCGCAAACTGAATTACTAATAACTGGCCTGAGCCCTTTGACTTTAAACATATTTGCACATGGTTTGCATGGATACTTTGCGCAACCTGAGAGGCTGAATAAACAAGTTTTCTTTGAACTGACTAGAACCATCTTATCCACCCTGGCTTACTGGAGCCATTGAAACGTTGTAATCTAAATGATTACCATTTCAACACGCCCTGCACATCTGAAAATAACTTTGAAACACCTGGGTATTGATTACTTTGGCCTTGAACGCCACTTCACCCCATATTTTATTGCTGGTCAAAAAAAACGGACGGATCCCTCTGCAAGACTTTAGTGCATTGAAAGAGATTGCGTCTGTTCCCTATGGAACTAAGCCATAGACATTGTTCTGCTGAACGGTTGACCATCTGCTTAGGTAATCATTGTTCCCCTCCCAGCTCTCAATCCTGCAGAACTAGCTTTTCCCAGCCCTTTGAAATTCATTGCACTAACTGCAGACTGTAAAGTCTGAATTCATAAAGGCCCCACTACATGCAGATTTATAAATTCCCTTTGTATCTTCCTCAGTGTGCATGTTTAATATCTCTTTTACAGTTTGTTCTTCGGGACGGCCCCCCCCCTTCCAACATGTGCATTATGAAACTCCTTGTCATGTCACACCATGTCTGAATCGTGTTTATATTTAATTTGGTGATTTTAGCTTTTATCTGTCTACACGCATGTAAATCTAACATGTATCAACTTCAAAAAAGTAACACTAAAGTAACATATCCCATTCACAATTAACTACACTGGATACATACGAAATTGCAACATCGCGCCCAGTTTGCTGCACCCCCAGTCACAAATATGGCACATCCAACATGAACCCTTCTTTATTGTTGGGACCTATCCTGACCACCCCAACATTAGTCTCTTGTTCAATTGATCCCCTCGCCCCTTGTTTCTAACCTCCATTCTTTCCAACCTGCTGCAAACTCCTATGACTTGCTCCTTCTCCAAGCACCCACGCTGCCTCACCGAGACTCTGGGATTGTTTAGCCCTTAACCCCTTCCCTCTGGTGGTGCTTCCTGCGAGGGGCTGCACCTGTGTGTGAATGAGTCCTGGGCTGTGATTGGCTGCACTTAATTTATTTATCCGAGTGCTTTGGAGCAAGCTTTGAAAAGGCTGTATTTCGATCTTTGAGTTTACTTTGTTTTGGTGGGGTTGATGTTTCTTCAGGCCACCAAGAGCATTTCTTTGGTCTGCCAGTGACCTCTGACCTGTGATCTCGCACAATTAACTGCTGGCACCACATTTAGACTTTGCTCACCGTTTACCATCCGATCTCTGCACTCGTACTGCAGGAAACCTGAGTTTTTCTGAAGCTGGTGCGTCATAGAATGTTTATAGGAAAGTATATTGTGACTCAACAGAGCAAGTGGCGTGAGAAAATGTGATGGGCTTCTGAATTCCTGTTGGAGAAGGGATTCAATATGTGGCTAAAGTGTTTCCTTTGATCAGGAGTTGGTTCTCACAAGGCAGTGTTTGCACATGGTGCTGCTGAAGGAGTACTTTAGGAATGACTACATTCCACATATCCAGTACCAGGAGCAAGCAGTCTTACTTACAGGGCGTGTCCTTAAATGGCCTCATAAGATCCTACCCTGCCCGTTGCTGGTTATTAAAGCAGTGGCTGGGATCCTCCGTACCACCCACTAGCTCGCAGAGGCACCCAACCCCCTATGTTTCCCCCAGTAGGTATTCCCTAAATTGGGTAGCAGTAATGGTTACAGTGCACAGCAGAAAACTTTCAAAATAGTCATTTAAAAAAAGCCTTTAGCACACTAACCCCGGTCGCAAACCTTCAACTCTATTGCTGCCTCACGTGACCGACAAATTCCGACGAGTCCAGGACCACATGGACAAAAAAAAATATTGCAACCAAAAAAGTCATGCAACAAGCACTCTGGCTCCCACACACATGGTAAACACTAGGACCTTTCCCCACGATCTTGATACAGGAAGTATTACAGTCCACCTCAGCAATCTAGCAGGATCTCCTGAACAATCTAGAAAGCCATAACCCCAGCACCTGGGCTCTCCTCATCTTCCAATCCCTTCTAACTCCTGAATAGAACATGGTGACATTCCTTGAACCTCAAACAAATAAAAGCACAGCTAGCCATGCAAGCTGCTGACCCATCCAACACACCATACACGTTGGGTAATGTTATTGGGTCTTGTACCACTGCCAGCTTCTTGGATGTGAAAGAGGCGGGTTGGTAGAACCCGAGGTGTGCATGTGTTTGTTGACAGAGGATTACTCGAGGGCAATTGAGATCTTTCCGTTTGTGTGCGGGTGTGATTGGTTGAGACTGTTGGGCAAGTTGGTGAGAGAATTAGTTTTATGTTTGAGATGTTGAGAGAGGGTGTAAAATTGTCTAGTAGGAGTGTCTTGCTCTGGTGTAATGTGAACCTTTTTTATTGATATGACACGAAGTGTGCAACCTTACTCTGGAGTTTGAGGGATGGTCTTTAAATGTTTTAGTAGATGAAGTGTATATGGTGACTTTAGAAATATGCTCCAAAATGAGCCTCTGTTTAATGGAGCTGTCTGTTGCTCAGCGTTATAAAATGAAGTGTTTGGTGGGGAGCCCTGAAAGTCTGAATCAATGGATTCTTGCAGCAAATGTATAAAATGTTTGCAGTTAGAGCAGTACAGACTGTGGAAGCAGACAGCACATGTTGCAAAGGTTTTAATGTATAACATATTTCACCTGCCTCACTGTTTATTTTCTGTGGGAATGTGTTTAATGCACCTTACTTAACACATGTGATGGCTAGTACTGCACCCCTTGATTGCATTAGTTTGTGAGAGCAGTTCTGTAATGTCAGGGGCTCAGTGTTCATGGATTACAGGACTGTTCATCTTTAACAGATGACTTTGCAGGAAGCGTTGTAATAGGCTGCTGGAGGGAGCAAATGGCAGCCAGACACTAGCCTAAGAACTTCACGCAGTACACTGGCAGGACATGGCATAGTGGTCTGAGCTGCCTACTTACAGACATCTCCCATTTACCAAATGTCTGACTAAAGACTGCAATTGCCAATTGATATACCTGCTGATCAGACTTTGCATTTTGATTATTAATCTATTAGTACAACTGCTCTGACTTTAATTTAACGCTGCTTCAGCAGCAATTTTGGTACAACCCCTCCACAGCGCCACAAGAGTTCATTTGAACTTTGAATTCCATGGAAGAACCTTTAATAAGTTGCTATTATCTGAAGGAAGTAAAGACTCAACTGGTTGAACTGTGGGTTATGACTGGTCTTCGATCTTCAATCATGTACCTCTTGTGTTGGATGTCTTGGATTTTTGCATAACTGCAGCTCTAGATTAGTAGTGATAACGGATCAAGGATTAACTGCATGTCATGTCTTTTTCCTACTCTTTCTTTTTAGGGTTCAGATGTTTTATGCTGCTTGCTTGACCTTTCATGTAAACATTGATGTAAACATTGGCTAGGCAACTAAATGTGTTGTATTAATAAACGTTATATTTTTGATAATTTGATGTAAGCAAGTTTTTTTGAATTGGGCATTGTTGAAACTTGTGAATTATTCTGTTCAGAAGCCAAAGTTTGGTCAAGTCTATCTTGAGGTTGCTTTCACAGCACAGCCGAGAACCTGGTACGTATATAACCTTAGGTTCATAGTTTGGATATCCTGTGCTCTCTGAAAGAAGGTGGTATAACTCTGCCTAGAATTCCAGTTCATTCTTACTCGACACAAAGTATTTTCTGGTGTAGACCCTGTATTCAGAGAAGGCTGACTGTGCAGTGTCATATAAATGGTGCAGTATATAACATAACCCCCCCTACAGTCTGACAGGTATTTTCAAGATGGTATCTTTACAGACATCCATACAAACCTAAATCTTCTACTCCTCATACCGAACGTCAAAGACTGATCCAGAAATTGAACTCCCATGAGTTTAGGAGTGGCTATCAAATGGTCTATGTAATGTGAGTTAAGTGAGCCTGGAGGTGACCTTCAGGATCATTGTCCTACCACTTGTCAGCAATTGCCACTGCTTTCTAAAGTCCATTTTATTGAAAAAGACTTGACTTCCTACACTTGCCGTCAGATTAAAACCTGCAATCGCAATTGCTTTCTTTTTGAAAGCCTATGATGGATTCCAGGAACATTACAGTTTCAGTCAGTCTCTAATTGGTCTTTGTAACAAAATTGAAAGTTGTACTTTGCCAACTGCAAGACCTGGGGATCAATTTCTTGGACTCTATACAGGGACAATGGGCCACTTCGTACAACCAAATATGTTATAACCTGTTTTCTTAATGGTCGGTCAGCAGGCAGAATGGACGCGGGGGGCACCAGCTCTCTGGTCGACAGCCACCTCCCTTTTCTTTTTGTTAACTGGAAGACAGTGGGCCTCATTACACGGAAGGCGGTAAGGGTTAACAGTCACCAGTAATGGTACCAGTGACCGTTAACCCTTACCGCCTTACTACGAGGTCCCTTTGCGGGTTGGTACTTTAACGCCTGCTTTTTAGCAGGCGCTAAAAACCAACCCGCAAAGGGACCAGGGTGCTAATTACGGTACCGCAATTTGTGGTACCGTAATTAGCACCTTCCCCATTCCCATTATGCCCTATCGGGCAAAAATGGGAATGGGGAAGGGCAATGGGGGAAGGGGGAATTACCGCCCCGCCAACCTTGGAATAGGGCGGTAATTCCCCTTTCATCCAAGGCGGTGCCAGTATTTTACCGGCATGGACCAAGGTGCTAATAGCACCTTGGTCCACCGCCTACCGTGTAATGAGGCCCATTGACTGTGGGGTCCACGTCCTTTCATGGGAATGTCCTTCCTGATGCAAAGACTGTTTCTCTCCCACCTTTTACCTCCAAAGCCTGGCTACTTGAGCAGGTCTGCTTCTCAGGTTGATAGCCATCCACACTTTGATACAACTTAACTTCTTCAATATAGCTATGTCTAAATCGGATATTTTAGTTGCAGATAAATCATTTGGGACATAAATGCTTCAGCACTCAAATTTAGGCTGCAACATGTAAACAGATTTTAATAGCAAGAAACCAATCTGACACATTAGCCCAGTCCAATGAGACGCTTCCCTAACCAAGGGTCTTCACTTCTCCAGCATAGGATCTTTCATAGATTCACATGCTTTGAATATTCCCAGTCAGGCTGGGAACCTCTGTCTTTTTTTTAAATAGCGTTTTCCTTTGGTTGGAAAACTTTGACACTTTAGTGTCCTATCAACGTCCTTTTGGGGTGCTTATGTACCACCCAATAGGACGTAGGGTATAAATAGACCCGCTCCCGCAGCCTCTCCTCAGATTTCAACTGTCTCCAAAGTGTCGGGATCACCTCGTGCTTTCTACACATTGGTGTTGTGGTGTTTTTCTATCCCAATGTCCGGAAAAGAGTTGTTTCAGCCCTGTGCTACTTGCGGAATGAAAGGTATATGAAGGGGACGGGCACATGGACTGCCTCTACCCTCATCACTCCGCCGATGCCTGCGTCATCTGCAAGGGTTTCTCACAGAAAAAATTGAAGGACCGCAATCGGCGGCTGATATCGTGGCTGAACGATGGGGCCTCCCCTCCATCGGAGGTAGGATCGGTGCACAGTCTAGCATCGGAGAGACCTTCTCCTGCAGTTCCTCGCTGGTCGGTTTTGGTTGAACTGCCGGCAAAGAAGTGATGGCCTACAGAAAAGAGTTGCCGCCCCTCTTCGGGGAAACACCTGACGAAAGGGGCTCCTTCATTGTCTAAACATGCTCAGTCTGACCAGTCCCGAAGGCCTGAGAAATCTTCTTCGAAAAAGGGCAAAAAGGACTCTTCAAACCGCTCCTCTTCAGAAGACCATCATAGGTCTTCCTCGAGTAGAGAATCTTTGAAGCACCTATCCAGAGATTCCAAAAAGGCAGGATCGCCTGACAAATCTGCGCCACAGCTGCCATCGCCGTCGGAGGGAGTCTCAACGTCTTCACTGCCGGCCACAGTGTCTCCACAGTGGTGTCGTCTGCTCCAGTGGCGGCAATCAACAAGGGCCCAAGGTTTTCGTCGTCGACGGTCGACGTGCTACCAGTGAGTGGATATTGGCAGCCTTCGGCGTATGACGCCCTTCTGCTGGACACCTTATTACAGCAGGAATCCATCCTTTCAGTGTCGTCGATGGAGGCGGAACGAGAGCCTGTGGTAAACCTAACAAGCCTTGGCTTACAGTGCGTTGGCCCTTTGACGGCGGGAGTACAGAATATTCCACCTGCGTCTCCTCTGCTGAACTCGCAGTCAGGGCTGTCTCTACAGGTCTCATCTACACTGCAGTCCCTATTAAGTCAGCTGGATGCAAGATTGCCTCCTGTGGGTACGCCTCTGGTAACACCTATCGTCGACGCAGCAGGTGCCCCTCAGCATTCAGCGTCCACGGCTGAGTTGCCAGCTTCCCGGCCGATGAGCACTGAGTCTCCTTGTTCCCACCCGTAGGAGGGTGAGCTGCAGGACTCTGATTCCGACCAAGGTCCCAGGGACTCCATCTCTGACATTTCGTCGTCGCCATCAAGAGACCCGAAATGGGAGTCTGATGTGGAAATGGAGGTTCCTAGGAGTCCGGCGCAACCGTCAACCCGGATGACATTGGGGCATTTCATGTCATGATGGCAAAAGCCTGTGTCGAGTTTGGTCTGACCCCAGAGGAAGAACGAAAAGAATGTTTCCTATTTGATCACATGCGAAAGAGAAGGAAGGCGGTTTTCTCCGTTCCAATCCTGGACCATGTTTGGCAAGAAGGCCTACGGACCATGCGCCACCCATTTTCAGAGCCTGCAGTTAAAGGCAGGTTAGAGAAAAAATGTAAGGCCCCGGACTATACGCCAAAGTGTTTGGTTGCACAACCTACCCCTGAATCAGTGGTGTCAGCGGCGGCTAGCAGGAAAGCCAGAACAAAGCACAAATGCACTACACCTCCTGACAGCGACGCTAGAAGAAAAGATGCCTTCGGAAAGAAGGTTTTAACAGTGGGGGCGACGACACTTGGCAATTATGGCGCACTATGACCGTGAAAGGTGGCATTGGCTGGGCCCCTATGTTAGAACATTAACCCAAGGAACACCGAAAGGCGGCCATGTTACTGGTTAGTGAAGGTGAGGAGGCGTCAAATCATAGCATTAACATCGCTGTAGATTTAGCGGAATCTGGGTTCAAGCAGATAAATAATGGTGTGGTACTAAGGAGGCAGGCCTGGCTAAAGTGCACAGACTTTAGGCCCTAGGTTCATTACAAGGTACTGGATATGCCCTGTTAAGGGGAACAATTGTTTGGGGAAAAAATAGATGAATCCCTCAAGTGCATGAAAGAAGTCCCTTTCACCCCTTCCGTGGAGCTTCAGGAAACACCCGGTTTGATGCATCTAGAGACCGGAACTACAATAGGTCTGGATACTCCTCACAAGGATATAGAAGGGCAGTACAGTCTACACAAAGAAGCCTTGATTTTCAAGCATCCAGAAGGAGAGGACAGCCCTCTTCCGCCAAGGCTAAACAAACAAAATCACAGCAATGACGGTCTTCGAGGAAATGTGCTGGGGGGCAGAGTGGCCCTACACTTCGACCAATGGGACAAAATTACACCAGACCGTTGCGTATTGGACACAATAAGGTTAGTTGGGCTACTCTCTGGAATTCAAGGACCCACCGGTTCCCATGCCTCCTGTGCATTCTGTGCAACCTCATCTTCACATCTTACAGCAGAGGTCAAGGGGTTTACTCCCATTACTTTGTGGTCAAGAAACCCAATGGCAAGTGGTGACCCATTCTCGACCTTTGGGTGCTGAACAAGACTCTGCAATGCCTGAAGTTCAAGATGCTCACACTTCAGGAAGTCATTTGGTCGATACAGCCGGGAGAATTTCTGGCGTCGTTAGATTTGCAGGACGCATATTTCCACATACCAGGACATTTACAAATTATTATTTTTTTAAACAATTTTTATTCAATTAACCAAAACAAATACCAACAAACACGCAGTGCAAATAGCTATACCATTTCACATTGTTCATTACACAATATTGGTCACTGCTCCCCTTATCCACCCTCCCCTACGAGCCTATTGTTCCACTCAATCTGTATCCGCACCGCGTGGTGGGGTCTCATTTCCAGTGGATTCCGTCAGATTTTGTATTGTTCCAAACCAGCGATTTCCATGCCATCAGGGTTCCCATCTCTTCTTCTCCCCCTATATTACTTGCTTCCTGCCATACCATGGTCTCCGTCTCCGCCCACTTCTGCAACTCTTTCTACCACATCTCCACCCGTGGCCTATGACAAGCCTTCCATCCCATGGCAATACTCCTCTTTGCGAGCACATATGCTAAATCTTTCAGTTTATTGACATGCTTAAGTTTCTGCGATCTGGGGCAGCTCCCCAGTAAGCAAGCCCAGGCTGAGTCTACGACAATAGTGACCCCTTTTACTGCTAGTTTCCCGCTACTTCACTCCAGAAGCGCTCAATCACTGGGCAGGACCAGAACATATGTACCATATCAGCCTGTTCTTCGTCGCATTTGGGGCATGCCTGTCTACCGGCATTTTGAAACCTCGATATCCTCAGGGGTGTCATGTATGCCCTGTGCGTGATATATAGTTGTATCTGTTTTAATCTGGCATTCCTTGACACCTCTTGTGGTACCCAGGGCACGTTCCCACATCCCATCCTCCATCGGGCTCCCACCTCCGCTCCCAGTCTGATCTCAGTTGCGTTAGTTCTTTCCCAACCCTGGACATCAACATTTGTACAATCTAGAAACCTCATGCCCTCCTTCCGTTATATCATATATCATGTCTATGGTACTCAGGTCTTCTTCCAGTATTGTTTCTGGCCAAGTTTTTTTATTTCCTGCACCATTTTATAATGCAATATATTGGCCACATGTAACCACTTCTCCCTTAATCTTCAAAGTTATAATAGTCCCCTCCGCCAGACATCACCCATAGTTGCAAATCCCACCGATTCCAGTGGTTCTAATTGTCCTTCGTAGCTGTTCATCTCCCTTAGCCAACGCAACCAGCGGTATCTGTGGGGAGCATGGGGCTGGGTTTTCCATCATCGGCATGCTCGGCGCCAGATCCTCCACCAACATCATCATCTTAGGACGCGCTTTCATCTCTGTCTCAGGTAACCAATTATTTCTTTAAGTCAAATGGGGCACTATCTGTACTAAAAACCTAGATTCAGGGGTCGCTTCGTCTGAGAGCCATTTGGCAACGTATTGCAGTTGGCTCGCTACATATAGGCTCATGTTAGGCAGTTTTTTTCCCTTTCTCATAAAGGTTCTGCAGCTTCCATAGTGCACCCTATTCCTGGTACCCTGCCACAGAAAATCCCTGCACATGCGTGTAGTCTGGTGAAGAACTTCTTGGTATAAAATACGGAATGTTTCCAAATAATGCAGGAGCCTGGGCAAGACCACCATTTTAAGCATTGCACTCCGCCCATCATTGCTAGAGGTGACTTTGCCCAAAACTTCATACTCTTTTCGATTTTCCTCATGGCTACCTCGTATTGTGCATATGCTCTTCTTCCACTGTGTGATACAATCTATCCAAGGTACCGAAAGTACCAACAGCCCAAGGAGCTTGCAGCACCGGCAACCGCCCGGCGGGGGTCCCCTTATAACTTCCTAACGGGAAGATAATAGATTTCTGAGGGTTTACCCTATGCCAGACAGCCCCGCATACCTGTCCATAACTTCCAAGATGTACTGGAGATTCTCCTCCGGGTGTTTCAGGTACAACAGCAAATCATCCGCATACAAGGAGATCAAATGTCGCTCCCCCCCTTCGATGCCTATGGTATCATACTGTTGTCTGGTATATCGCCAAAGGCTCTAAAGCTAATATGTACAGCATAGGGGACCATGGGCACCCTTGTCTGGTGCCTCTGCCTAGTTGCCATCTCTCGGAAATCACTGCTCCTGTTTTGACTCTGGCCATCGGTTCACTATATAGCATCCTTGCCATTTTATGTATCCAGGCCCATACCTAGCCCGCCAAGGCTGCCGCAGCCATGGCCACTTGACTGAGTCAAAGGCCTTCACAGCGTCTAAAGACACTATTGCCATTTCGCCATCATTTATGCACCCCCATTCAACAACTCGATGAAGTCGCCTGTGATTATGAGTTATGTTCCTATTTGGGACATAGCCTGTCTGGTCCGGGTGTATTAGTTTACCAATGAGACTGCGCAGTCTGCTTGCTAGGACGGCTGTCAATATCTTACTATCCTGGTTCAGCATTGAGAGCGGTCTCTAAGAGCCACAGCTGTATTCAGGCTTATTAGGTTTGGGAAGCGGTATTATAATCGCTTCTCTAAGTGATTCCGGCAGCCGTCCTATCTCAAACGCTTCATTTAGCATATCTAACATCGGGGGAGCACTTCTGCCTTATACACCTTATAAAACTCACTTGGAAAACCCATCGCCCTGGGGTCTTACTAGTAGGTAGCTGCCTCACCACTTCTTCTAACTCCTCTATGGTGATCGGTGCATCTAACTCCTCTCTTTCTTCGGCACTTATTGTGGGCAGAACTATATTGTCTAGTGTCTCTCTTATTTCTTCACAACTGCTTCTCCCCATATCCCCATATAGATCCCTGTAGTAACTTGCAAACTCCTGATTAACTTCCTCTTGGGTGTCAGCTACACTGCCATCTTCTCTTGTTATTGTTCTGATGGTGGGTCTGGGGATCTCGCTCTTGTACAACGATGTCAGAAGCCTCCCTGTTTTATCTCCTCCCGCATGCTGTCTTTCTATATATTTCCTATATTTAAGGTTAGACAATCTATCCCATAGCTCTGCGCATGTCTGTTGCCATTTAAGTATCAGCTCCATGTCTACTCCAGTGTCATCTCCTCCTTTCAGCGCCTTTTCCAGTTCCCTTTCTGCTTCTTGTAGATCAGCCAGGATTCCCCATTGTAGGCCTTTAGATTTCGCTATGGCTATGCCCTGCAACACAACCTTAAAGGCTTCCCATAGCGTGCTTGCTGAGTCTATGCTCCCTGTATTTACCTCAAAGTACTGTATAATCTCCTCCCTTATGTCTTCCCTGAAAAGGGGGTCTTTAAGTGCCTCTGCTCAGAGACACCACGTCGGAATCCTCGCTCTTGGGGGACAGTATTGCCAGCCTATTACCAGAGGTGAGTGGTCTGACAGGACCCGCGCCTTATATTCCGCCTGTCCCATCTCCAACATTATCTCCGACGCGACGAAGACGTAGTCCAGCCTCTTATGCAACTGCTGTGGGGCAGAGTAATGCGAATACTGCCTTTCATGGGGTGTTTTATTCTCCACACATCCGCCAGACCAAAGTCGTCTAGCAGCGCCTGTAGCGCTTTTGCCGCTGGGGCAGGTCTATCAAACTTCCGATCTGATCTGTCCGTCTTAGGGTTTAGTACACAGTTAAACCACCTCCCAGATCACCGCGCTCCCCATACACTGCTCAGAGTAGTACTCAGGGTTCTGAAATATGTAGCGTATTTGATTGGGGGCATAGGTGTTCACAATGCATACCTTCTTGTTCTCCACTAGTCCCTTTGTATAACATTCTCCCGTCTGCTTCCGCAGATTCCTGCAACTTGTGAAATGGGACATGCGGCGCCACCCAGATAAGCACTCCTCTGGCATAGGCAGAGTATGTTGAACCCGCCATACCCTTTCAATTTTTTCCCACTGTTCTCAATTTATCCCGCTTCAGGTGAGTCTCCTGTAACAGTGTCGATATCTATTTTTTGTCTGCGCAGGTATAACATCACCTTGTTCCTTTTTAAATAACTATTAAGGCCCCTGACATTCCATGTAATAATTTTAAGGTCCCCATGGCTTGTTAGAATTCCCGTTCCCCTCCGCCAGTGCAGCTCAGTTCCTCCTTTTTTTTCTGTCTATGTAGGCTTATACCCAGTTCAAACTGTCCACTAAACACCCACACCCTCCCTCCCTCCCTCCACCTTCCCTTCCCCACTTCCCAAACTCCTTTTCTCCCCCCCTCCCCCTCCCTCCAACATCACCCCACAACTGTTGCCCAGCTCCATCTCTGGATCTCCGGCACCCCCGCATCTAGCTCTTTCTGGCTCGCGCCTGTACTCGAAGCTCCGCAGGGTGAGGTCACCCTAGTGGCTGACCTGCGATAACAACTAACAACTATTATTACTCGGGGGGGGAGTAGGGTGCTGGCACCCAGCCACTCCTGATTGCAACCGTCCAACCATGCATTGCTATTCAATCTGTGCATATATGCGCACTACTATATTCCAGTCTCTTAAATTCGACACGGTTGGAGGTATCCCAGTAGAATGTAACCTTTACTCAATCGCATCCCTTAATCTTAAACACTATAATTATCTCCGCTGGGACACTCACCCTGCATCTCCTCAATATACGTGCATTGTCCCCATCACTTATCGTGTTCCTCTCGAGCCTGCTCCGTATCTCGTTCTGGACAGCCCTGAAGGTCCAGCCATGCCGTTGCTTCTTCCGGGGTGTCGAAAAAGTACATCTTGCCCTTGTGCTGCACTTTCAATTTCGCAGGGTACAGAAGCATGTATTTCATACTCGCCATGCGTAGCCTCCTTTTCATTGCCACATAACTGTACCGTTGCCTCTGTACCAGCATTGTATAGTCAGGATACGCTGTAATAGTACATGAAGCCCTTTCAATTGTTCCTCCCTTGCGAAAATACTCCAATATCTTCTCACAATCTTTATAGTTAAGTATTTTTGCGATTATCGCCCGGGGGGGAGCCCCAGGCTTCAGCCTCCCCATAAGGGCTCTGTGCGCCCGCTCCACTGCAAATCCTTGCAAAAGTTTTTCGGTCCCTATTTCCTGTAAGAGTAGATTATCAATGTAGTCTGTAGGGTCTTGGCCTTCGTCCCCCTCTGGCAGGCCGACCATGCGGATGTTGTTCCTCCTTGCTCTCCCTTCCGCCTCCTCCGCACGATTCTCCAGGTTAGCTACCTGTTGCTTCAGAATATGAACCTCCTTTGCATTGTTGCTACTAGTGTCCGTGTTGGTTTTCACCGCACTCTCCAGGCTGCATGTCCTCTCTGCCAATGCCCTAACATCCTGTCTCAGCAGGGTGACGTCGGTGTCTACTGCGTCTATCTTGGCCTCCAGGGAAGTGCGCAAGTCCGCCATCGCTAATCCCCATGAGTCTTTCAGTTCAGTGATAGTCGCCAGAATCTGGTGATTTTCCGTTGCTACGGTGCTCTCCACCGGACATTTACAAAATGTTTAGCGCCGATGGCGGCGTGGCTCAGACGAGAAGGTCATCACGTCTACCCTTACCTGGACGACTGGCTGATACGCGGCTCGTCTCCGGCGGTGACGCAGGCAAGTCTCAACGTTACCATGCCGCTATTGCAATGACTAGGCTTCGCTGTCAACTTCGAAAAAAGTCATATCGATCTCCCTCCAGGAGCTTGGTGTTTTTGGGCGCAGAATTCCAAACTCAGTCAGGCCTGTTGAAGCCTTCCATCGAGAGAATTCAAAAACTCAAGCAGAAAGCGGCAGAGTGGAGAGTCAGAACGAGAGTGTCAGTCAGAAAATACATGTCGCTGTTGGGAGCCATCGCGTCATGTATTCTGTTTGTGAAGGACAGTCTTCTCTTCATGAGGCCAGTGCAAGAGTTTCTGGCGGACCGGTGGGCTCAAAGTCTCGGGTTATGGTCGGAGAAGGTGGTGGTCAACAGCGACTTACAGGAAACTCTTCGATGGTGGTAGCTCTCACAGTCGAATAGAGTCTTCACATCAATGAGCTTGAACTGAGAGCAGTTCATTGGGCTCTAAAATCGTTTTTGCCAAGCATACGCGGCTCTGTTGTGAGAGTGTTGACGGACAATACAACCACAATGTTTTACCTCCGGAAGCAGGGGGCACGCATTCCAGGATACTCTCGAGAGAGGCTCAGGAACTATGGCATTGGGCCCTCGAACAAAACATCAATATTGTGGCGTTTCATCTAAAAGGGGTGTTGAACGTGCAGGCAGAGTCTCTCAGCAGAGAAATGAACCAACTCCACGAGTGGTAGCTGAAGGAACAGCAGGTGTCAAGCATTTTCTTGAAATGGGGTTGTCCTTCATTGGATCACTTGGACACCCGAGAGAACAAAGTGCAAGGAGTTTTCCAGCAGATGGCCTCAGCCAGGTTCGCTGGGGGATGCGTTCTCTTGGACGGGCATGTTCGCGTATGTGTTTCCACTCATACGGCGGACGCTTCAGTGGATTCAGAAATACCTGTGCCGTGTGATCCTGGTGGCCCTGTACTGGGCCAGGCAGCCGTGGTTCTCAGACATACCCCATCTATCCGTAGCAGAACCAGTGCGGTTACAAGTGACGCCAGACCTTCTGTTTCAAGACAAGGGTGCAGTTTGGCACCACGACCCAGGCTCTCTCAGCCTGACAGCGTGGCTCCTGACTTCTCAGAGTTTGGTCTACTGAACATTTCTAGTGACTGTTGCCGCATTTTTGAGGCGGCTAGAGCTCCGTCCACGAATGTCTCCTATGCATGCAAGTGGAAAAGGTTTTGTGTGGTATAAGGGTCAGCCTGGGATGGACCCTTTAAGCATTTCATCGGAACAAATTCTGCCCTACTTGTTGCACTTGGTAAAGAAAGGTTTGGCGTTCTCCTCCATAAAAGTACACCTGGCGGCCAGTTCTAGATTCACTCGGAAGAGGCATGCTACTCCTCTGTTCAGTGATTGTCTGATTAAACATTTCCGAAGAGGATTGTTTAGGACTTTTCCTCCAGCCAAGAAATTCCCTCCTCAATCTGGTGCTGACGGGTCTGATGAAAGCCCCTTTTGAACCTATGTCGTCAATGCCCCTGCAGTTCTTGTCGTGGAAAGTGGCGTTTTTAGTGACCATTACTTCAGCAAGAAGAATATCGGAGTTGCAAGCCCTAGTGATTGATCCTCTGTACTTGCGTTTCTTCAAAGACAAGGTGGTGTTGGCTACTAACCCGCACTTTATTCCAAAGGTGCCAACTACTTTTCATAAACTCTCTTCTATTGTGCTGCCATCATTCTTTGCTTCTGCTTCCTCAACGGCAGAAAAGGCGCTGTATACGCTGGATGTAAAAAGAGCATTGAATTTTTATCTGAGTCGTACTCGGTTCAGATGTTCAAGACAACTGTTTGCTCTTCCCTTAACTGAGGGCCCATAAGCCACAATCTCCAAACAAGGATTATCTCGCTGGGTCTCATCGGCTATTTCCTTCTGTCACTCTAAGGCAGGAAAGCATTTGGAGAGGCTCCCGAAGGTGCACTCGACAAGATCCACTGCATGGTCGGCGGCATTATGGTCAGGGCTTCTGCTGGTGGACATCTACCAGGCGGCCTCCTGGTCGGTGCCGTATACTTTTACTCAGCATTCATGCCTGCAGCAGCAGCATGGTGCAGATGTACAGATGGGACGTGCAGTCCTGCAACGCCTGTTTCAGTAAGGTAAGCCTCACAGCCTTGGGGTATCTGTTTTCAATGTTACCACTGCTAACGTCTTCTTTTCTGGTCTTATGTGTTGCGTTCCTGATGTATTGGTTTGCATTACACGCCACCATGCATGATGACTACTGCTATGTAATCTATTCAAAGCATGTGAATCCATGAAAGATCCAATGCTGGAGAAGGGAGTAGTTTCTTACCTGCAACTCCATTTCTCCAGCGTTGGTATCTTTCATGGATTCACATGCGCCCACCGGCCTCCCCTGCATGCAAACCTAGTGGGTGCCTCTACTTTAGAGGTTAAAATCTGAGAAGCCGCGGGGGCGGGTTTATTTATACCCTACGTCCTATTGGGTGGTACGTAAGCTCCCCAAAAGGACGTCGATAGGACACTAAAGTGGCGAAGTTTTCCAAGGGAAAATGCTATTTTAAAAAAAGACAGAGGTTCCCAGCCTGACTGGGAATATTCAAAGCATGTGAATCCATGAAAGATGCCAACGCTGGAGAAATGGAGTTACAGGTAAGAAACTGCTCCCTTTTTTCATAGGGTTTTTTTGCTAGCTGCCTTAAGATATATTGTAAGATGTTAGCCTTTACATCTGATGCTAGTACTATTCTCATTGCATTTCCTTCATGTTGCTCTCTTGAAATATCCTGTTTCTAACTCAACCCTTTCCATCTAACCTTATCACATGACTTCGATGACATTGTCTTGTCATCACCTGTTTCAGCGGGTCACATGATTTATACTGGAGTCATCTGTTTACTGGCATACCTGTTATGCCCTGGCTTTGCCGGCACTCGTGTGGCACAGATGGTGGAGAATACATGGCATATTAATTTCCTCTACCAAGATGCCGTCAGTTGTGCTGTGTGCTAGTCTAGTTTCTGGTTGTGATTCTGCCTTCTTCCTGTTTCCGCACTGCTTTAGCGTCAGAACAGGTTATATTCAGCTTGCTGGGAAGCTTCAGTCCATCGCTACGCCTGTTTCCAGATGCTTCGTAAGTTTGTCCTTCCTTTCATACTTTCACTAACAAGACCTTGTCTAACTATCCTTTATTCTATTCCTCCTTGCCTCCGCTTATCTTCAGTACAGAACACCTGAGAAATTCCTGCCTACCTCACACTGGTTTCCTTTTTTAGGAATCTTCAATATGCTTAGAACTATTATAAGATACTTACCTCCAATTCCGCCATCCTTCTTTAATTCTCTGTTCTTTTCTATTCAGCACAACTTCTGTAGGCAGCCAGCATTGGGGTTCCCGGGCTACTTAAGAAGCCAGGCAGAGCTCAGCCAGAAGGCTGTGCCCGTTCAGCATCACGGCTGTAGATCCTGAGACCAACTGACCCAGATGGGTAGGGTTTTCTTCCCCAGAGGGCTTCCCTATGGTCTGTTTCTCCCTATTTGGCTAGTCAGAAGGGGAGTTGCAGGGGTCATTTCGGAAGCTTTTCAATGATAAACGGTGCTGCTTCTGATCAGGTTAGTGACTCACTGTTCATATATTTATCTTATGAAACCATGGTTACACTAGAAAGCATAAGTTAGCGACGCCTGCCTTAACAGTGAACAACTATGGATCAGATGCATCAATTAGTGGCATCGGTACAGTCTTTGACCCAAGAGGTGCAAACATTAAAACAAGAGAATGTCTCTTTACGACAACAATTAAGACCTACTTCTAGAAGTCCTGATACACCTCCTGGTCCCCCAAACCGGTGGGAAGTACGACGGCACCCTCACAAATTGAAAGAATTTGTAGAGGCTTGTACCGTACAGTTTTCTTTCATAAACACTTGGTCCCAGCAGAGAGGGACAAGGTGGTGTATATGTTTTCACACTTGACTGGGCAGCCATTGTGTGGGCTACATGGGCCACTCCTTTGGTTACAATCAATAATTCATTACTAGACTCCTATCAGGGATTTGTTCACAGCCTTAAGGCAATGCTTGGGAGGCACAGAATCACGATCTTCTCAGGAGCATCTCTTAGATTTCAAACAAGGGTCACAAGACCTCTTGACATGCATAACCAGGTTCAAACAGTGGGCAGACGATGCTTTGACTATATTTTGGAGAGGTCTTTCTGAGGAACTGAAAGATTAGATCTCCAGAGTTCTGCTTTCTGCTAATTTAGCAGAAATTATTTTGTTAACGATTCAGCTAGACATCATCTGCAGGAACGTATGATGGAAAGGAAGAACAGCAGATCTTCAAGGACATACTCCCACCCAATCCGTGCAAACCATAGGCAGTAGAACCTCAAGAACCCATGCAGTTGGGGGTAACTAGGGGCCCATTAACCTCCGAACAGAAAAATCGTAGGTCGATGGGTTTATGTATGTACTGTGGCTCTAACGATCACTTAGTCCGGGATTGCCCTATCATCCTTCCCAGGTGACAGGGAAATGCGTTGTCCCAATCATAGGGGGAAACCATCATCCGGGAAGACTGGGTCAGTTCTCCATCCAGTGATCCTACACAATCTCCTCCTCCAACTAGCTCTTATGGATTCTTCCATGATCATTCTCAGTGACATTTATACTTTATCTTGAAATTCAGAATGTCCCCGCTTTAATTGACTGTGGAACGACGGGCGTCTTCATTGATGATCAGTGGGCCAGCAGGAAAAGTATACCTCGAATCACCAAGTTCATTTCTATTCCTGTGCAAGGAGTGGATGGGTTCCCATTAACATCTGGACCCATCATAGAGCACACCACTCCTGTTATAATGCACATCTCCTCTCACAAGGAGCTTGTAGCCTTGGATATTATCAAGGCTGCTCACTATCTGGTGATTTTGGGGTTACCCTGGCTTAAGGTACACAACCCATATATCGACTGGTCCATTGGATCTGTTTTTTGGGGTCCGCATATTGTTTCCCATTGCCTCTCAGAAGGATCAGTAGTTTTACTTTCCCCTTTTCCTCCTGCCTCAGTGTCTGCAATGAATGCCATGATTGAGAACATCTCGGTCTTAACTGAACCTTACAGGCATCACCAAGAGGTTATTTTCCGCTCAGAAATACTCAGAACTCCCTCATCGTAGAGATGATTATGTCCTCAACCTCCTACCAAATCAACCCATTCCCTTCGGCAGAATGTATATCCTTTCAGAAATGGAAGACTGTATTGAAAGATTATCTGCATAAAAATCTCCAAAATGGGTTGGTCCCTGAATCAACCTTCCCAGCAGTGGCTTCATTAGTTTTTGTTTCCAAGAAAATCACAGATTAACTTCATCCATGTATAGACTTTTGGGGGCTTAAAAAGAAAAAATTCTGATCGGTGCCCCGTGCCCCTGATTCCAGACATCGTGGAGGCAGTAAAGGGTGTATCCATATAACCAAATTAGAAATCAGGGGGGCGTTCCATCTCATCCGTATTAAAGCGGGAGACGAGTGGAAAAGGCCTTGTGTACCCCTTTCTGGCATTTCAAATATAGGGGTCATTTGCTTTTGTTCATCCAATGCCCAACCATTTTTCAGCGGTTTATGGATCACCTTCGTTCCGATCTACTATTGCATTTGGTGATTGTGTATCTTGATGATTCACTTGTATTCTTCCCTCACCCAGCCGAGCATATTCTTCATGTCCGGTCTGTGTTATCTAGACTGATGGGACATCATCTGTTCTGTAAACTAGAAAAATGGGAATTTAACCAATCGGAAGTTACCTACCTGGGTTATGTTCTGTCCGCCGAGGGTACGACCATGGATCCTGGGAAGGTGTCTGCAGTTTTGGATTAGCCATCTCCTTCCACAGTGAAAGAACTTCAACGTTTTTGAGGTTTTCCAACTCTTACAGGAAGTTTATTCAAAACGCCTCTCTTGTTAGCCTTCCGCTAATGGCTCTTTTGAAAAAATGGGTTCTCATTCTATGGACTGACCAGACTCAACACGCCTCCTCGGCTCCAATTTTGAGGCCACTCAATCAAAATAAAGGTTTCAGAGTGGAGACTGATGCTTCCCTTTATGGCCTAGGGGCAGTATTACTACAAATTTCAGATGACGGCCATTAATGTCCAGTGGCCTACGTTTCTAAGACTTTCTCACCTTCCGAGTTGGACTATTCTGTCCTGGGAAAAGAGCTTTTAGCTATTTAAGCCTTTCAGGAATGAAAGCATCTCTTGTTGGGTGCTAGATTTCCAGTGGTAGTCGGGACTGATCATCAGAATCCAAAAAGCCTTCAGTATGTAGAGACCAGGAACACTCATCTAGCTAGGTGGGCCCATTTCTTCTCATCTTATGTCTCCTTCACCTTTATCCCAGGCAAGGTCAATATTCAGTCTGATGCCTTATCAAGGAAGGATACCCGTTCTGATCCCCTTTTTCAGTCTGAGCGTCTTTTACCAAAGGCAATGTTTATACATACCATCTCGGCCTTTCTTCACACTGTGACTAGCGAGATGGCAGCTAATGCTGTTCTATGGTGATCTGGGGCAGCCAAATTTGATCTAGTTCAGGAAGGAGGATACTACTTTCATGGAGAACAAGATTTTCTTCCCACAACGGCTCTCCAACTTGACTCCCTAACCATGTGCCACAATTCATTGGTGGCTGGTCATCAGGGTGTTACTGCCACTCTAGACTTGCTACAAAGACACTTTTGGTGGCTTGTGGTGGCGCACGATGTTCGGGACTATATTGTGGCATGCTCCACTTGTCTAGAGACAAGATACCAAGGAAAGCTCCTTTTGGACAGCTTGTGCAGATGCCGATTCCCACCAGACCTTGTCAGGTTATTTCCAGGGGGGTGCAACGGGCTGGTCTGGACTACGGTTTTGTGTCGGCGAATATTTTGGGCACAATTGATTAATTGAAGGTTATAAAGATGCCCACGAGTGATCATGATCTACTAGCAATAAGCTGGGTGGTGGAGCAACAAGTAAAGATTGAAGGTGCCCCCATCTCGATTGATCTATCATGGGGGAAAAAATAGGCTAAGAGTCAAACCATCTGTAGTTCCACAGATCACAGCCAAGTTTGAGAGATGTATAGCGAACAATCCAAGTAGAACTGAATATGCTTGGATTCTTACAGCATATAAACACGTGTGACCAAAGAGGTAAAGTGCATTTTATAGCTACCCACTCCTGTAATCAGGATGTGGGGTTGGCTAGAAAGGCAGTTGGAGCAGATATTAGGAAACTGAAATGATCGAAAGACTATCGGATAATATGCACATTAGAAAAAGGAAGCCAGTATACTGTAACTGGCTTTGACCGTCTAAAGCACTGAGACTGTAGCAGGATGCAGAACACATGCTGCGGGCAGTCTGTAAACAGAATACTTGGAATCTGTGGGAATTGATCAATAATGGGGGGGCTTTTTCAGATGGAACAATTGGTCAAGTAATGGAAGGCATTTGGGTAGACGGTTTCACAAAATGATTCGCCTTTAGGAGAGACCTACCCTCTAGTAATACTCAGAGTAAGGGGGGACAAAAGGCTTTTCAGCATAGATTAAGGTAATATTGAAATGATAGCGAAGTTGCGCTCCTCTAGGGGTACTGTACCTGATGGGCCAGCGAATCATGTATTGAAGGGAAATGCAGAGGTTTGTCGGATTTTACGATCAAGCTTCTTAACCAGGCCGTGGAGAGTAAGCGGATCCCTTCCACATGGTGAGAGGCAATACTGGTGCCAATTTTCAAGAGAGGAGGCCGAGGAGATCCTACAAATGATCGTCCTATTGCCCTTCTTGACACCTTGGGCAAATTATTTGCATCAATCCTGCTGAGAGATCTGAATGCCTGGCCGGTGCGTTCTGGGTGACTAGATCCCCACCAGACGGGCTTCATAAAGGGATATGGCACTTCTCTAAACCTCTTCCTATTGAACCTTTTGAAGTGGAGATCCATGGAATCCAAAGTAAACACCTACTTCGGCTTCATGGATCTGAAACAAGCTTTTGATGGGGTGAATAGGGAGAGGCTGTGGTTGAAATTACCGAAATGGAACTGTCCCATAGACCTGGTAGAGGCAATCCGAGCACTATATACAAACACATCTACTCACTAAACTATGGTGTCCCACAAGGAGCCGTACTCGGTCCATTTCTTGTCTCGCTTTACACCTCTCTCCTAGCTCCTATTATCTCTTCCTTCGGTATATCTCACCACTTTTACGCTAATGATACCCAGCTATTCCTCTTTCTCTTCCTTTACCCCTGACATCCATCAAAATCTCCTCCTGCCTCTCTATCAAATCATGGATGTCTTCTAATTTTCTTACCTTAAACATTGACAAAACTGAAGTTTTATTCTTTCCCGCTAACACCCTCCCACCCCCTTCCATCCTCTTTCCTCCTTCCATGCTGCCCATCACCCCCCATGCCCGCAATCCTGGCCTCCACTTTGACTTTAACCTCTCCCTCTCTCACCACATCTCCCTCACCTCTCGTGCTTGTCGCTTTCATCTCTCATCTGCAAAATCCGACCCTTCCTCACTTTTCATGTGACCAAACTACTAATTTCCTCCCTCATGTACTTTAGACTTTTCTATTGCTCTGCTCTCCTTTGTGGTTTCCCTTCCTCACATTTAACCCCCCTTAAATCCATCTACCACTCTATCAGCTTCTCTACTTTCTCTCCCCTCACGACTCAATCTCTGCCTCTCTCCTCTCACTTGGCTGGCTCTCCTTTCATTCTCAACTCAAATGTAACTTCCTCTGTCTCGTCTTTAGATCTCTGTATGGTCTTGCTCCACCTTACCTTTCCCCCCACCTCTTTCTCGTCTCCTTCACACCCACTTCGCTCTGCTGATCATTTCCTGCTCTCTGTTCCTCCTGCCCCTGTGCTCCTTCCCGCTTCTGTTCCTTCCGCCTTCTTGCTCCTTTTCATTGGAATCGTCTACCTGCCTCTATCCGCTCCACCACTACATACTCTTCCTTCCGCTCCTCCTTAAAGTCCCACCTTCTTCAAACTCCAACCTAACACCTCTCCCCGTACCCTCTTACAACCACCTTCCAGTTTACAGCTCAAACTTACTGATTCCTCTTATGTAAATTGTTCTCTATATTGTTGTTTGCTTTTCGATTCATTTTTTGTCATTTAATGCTCACAATGTATTAACTGTTTGCTCATGTAAAGCGCCTTGGATTAAAGTGCTATATAAAATTTAATGCAAATACATCATTTCAAGTGAGACTGCCAGCTAATGGTGCTCTTTCGAGAAGAATCTATACATACCTTTATATTTCCGACTTAAGGGAGTCTCAACAGAATGTGTTGCCTTCCATGCTGAGAATGAATGCAGTTGATTTGCCTTGGGTCTTGTATGTTGATGACTTGCTTTTCATAGATCAAACTCCCATTGGACTTCAGCAAAGGCTAAATGCCTTTATGAAGTAATTGGGCGCGGACGACCTGTGTAGCCTTTTATAAACAAAAGGTGGTGCAGAATTTCACGTATGAGCGGAAGCCATGTAGAATTTATCTCAAACTATGGGAAACATTGGAGGGCCAGTTTTGGAGGAAGGTGTTGAAACTCCCCAACTCTCTACTAATGGCCGGTGTTCGATTTGAGCTGAGACTGCAGTCCTTGGAATCAATTGTAGCATGGAAAACATTGTGCCTGTTTAGGAAATGCATTGTTCCCGATAATTTGCAACCATTTGATATTTTGACAGTGAAAAGGATGCTCTGGGTAGAGAACTCAAGAGTTGGAAGGGTAAATGTCAAAACTATCTGAAAGCATCTGATATTACAACAGACATGCTAATGGTAAATCTGGTAAAGGCCAACAAATGGCTACAATATCTGGACGGATATGGGGAGGGGACGCATTAAGGTTGAGGGGCGCCACAGGTGACGGGAGCACCAAAGGTCGAGGCATTGGTCGAGAAGACTCTCATAGGTCAGTCAGATAGGAAGGAGGAGATCCAAGATGTAGCTTCGGCCGACAAGTGGGCTGCGGAGGCTAAATGTTGACATAGAATTAAGGTCAAAGGCTGCCAATAGGTCAAGCAGAAGGAGTGCTGAATTGCCAGCATGCTTGATCTCATCCAATATGAAACCTCTCCCTTAATCACTGATTCCAAAGCTTATCCTTGACATTGCGTTTTCCCAGCTCAATGATCCCATCTTGGCAGAAGCATTTTTGAGGGTTATCCCTGAGAACGAGGGCAGGTCACAAGGAGTCCTTTCATCTTCTTGAAACAGGGGCTCCTATATAGAGGTGAGTTAACGCCAGTCGTACCCAGTTGGTTGTGCCCTGTAGTCATCAAAGGGTAGTCCTCCAAGTTGACCCATGCACATCTAACCGCAGGACATTTAGGGGTTGCCAAGACCCAAAGCCATGTTACCTCCCGGTTTTATTGGCATGGGGTACTTAGTGATTTTAAGACCTTTGTGGCCACCTGTATATTTTGCGAGAAAACCTCCCCTTCCTCAGTGGTCACAGCTCCCCTTGAACCACTTCCTATCATAGAAGTACTTTTCTCACAAATAGGTATGGATACAATGGGGCCGTTGGAACCTTCTACAATGGGTAATGGGTTTAGTCTTGTGATTGTGGATTATGTAATCCGCTGTCCGGTAGCCTTTACTCTTAGGAGCAACACATTTGAAAAGAATGTTGATGAAAAGTCCCTACCTACAAGGGGTTCTTTCTATTATGTAGGTAGGAAGATGTCAGGGGTGATTGTGTAATGTTAAACATGTAATAACTAGCTAAGAAACCATGACTTGCTACACACTTGTGCTACTACAAACAATACATGTGAACACCCAATGCATATAAATGAGACATATACAGGGAAACTCAAGTATATACAAAAGAAACAGCATCAGCAGAAAGTTTGTCTTCCTGTATACAAACTAATTATGTATTTGAGGTCTGCTATTGCCCCATGCATGTGCATCTTGAGCTCACATTAGACCCTAAGGAAAGTACTTTAGGAACATACGACAACATTACTGTTTTGATATACAGCAACTTTTCAATTTTTATATTGTGCTTGTCAGTGAAGAAAACCACCTGGTCTAGATTTTTCAATGCACCAAAATAAGTGACGCAGACATGTGATGCCTTCAATGATATTTGTGATGTCATATTTGATGTCCTAGATGTTAGTCTTAGCAATGCACGCAGATGGTGTGAGTTATGGTTGCTGTGTTTACCATAATGGGGGGAATGTGCAGTGTTTTTTGGTTTCACTGTGAAGTATAACATCCCTTTAACAAAGTTTTTTTGTATGTACATATATATAATATATATATGGCAGGGAACGAAAACAAGGGGCTAAACATGTGATGTCGTCAGTGATGTCATCAGTGACATTTCAGATGACATCTTTCATGTTCTGGGTGTTAGGGTTAGCAGTGCACAGTGGTGAAGGAAAGTATGGGGGCTCAGTCTGCCATAACTGGCGAATTTCAGTGGTTTTTCGGTTTTAATGTGAACCATAATGGGGAGGGTGAACTTTTATTTAGTGAAGGGCACAGGTTTTTCATAGGGCAACTCAACCATAACGTCCCTTCAACAAAGTTGTTTTTGTAGTAAATTTTACAGGTTTTTGGGAGGGCAACGTAACCATAATGTCCCTTCAACAAAGGTTTTTTAATTGAATGCCATAGGTTTTTAGCAGTGTAAATGCAGCATAATATGACTTTAACAAAAATGTTCCACTACATTTATCAGGGTTCTAATAGTAACACATACGCATAGTACTTTAAAGAAACGTTTGAAGTATCCGGGCAACTTCCGAGGAATTTCACGTTATTATATGCTGGCGCACAGCATGGGGGCGTGTTTGAAAAGTCATACCCACTTCACAATGACATGTGTAACTGGTTGATAGTGCGGAAGTACATTGTATATTTTTATAGGAACTTGTAATTGCAAAATTTCCGTGGCAGAACTCCACAAGGCAAGTGTGCAACCCAATATAAGCAAGAGTGCATACCGATGTATCTGGATCATTAACCCCCATTCCTCCACAAAGAGTGGGGGATGAAAGCCATTAGCAATCGAGATTTTACACCAGTAACCCGTGGTACCAAGAACGAGGATTTTATTTCTTCAACCGGAACGCCTCTGGCGTTCCCGGCTGAAAAAAACAAATCCTTTTTCAAGATGGTCATAGAAAGAGAAGACGGGTATTGGATGGAAAACCTTCTTCGCTTTCCATTTCAGGCCACAGAAAGCAAAAATGAAACTGTGTGACCGTAAAAGCAGCACCACATTTGTGATCCTTCAGAAATGTATGGTTATGAGCAAGACCTTTACCGGAAAGGCAGTCCCTGGTGGACATGGAGACCTCAATGCAATGTTTTGTCCCTTCCAGTAATGGGGAGTAGCCACATCCCTGACATTGTGGCCACTATCCATACATAGAGGCTACCCCTCGGGACGGAAGCTGTACCGTTGATTTCATATGTACATCACAACACTTGTTAAATAGCAAAACACTATCACATGTACAACACAAAGCTTTTCGGGTGTTCTCAATGACCTTTACATACAAGTGTTGTACATGTAGTAATTCTTTGCTGTATAAACGCGCGTACAAAACGCAAAGCAGTAGTCTACTTACGTTTACATAAAATCCCAAACGAACTCTGTGATGGGACGCGCAATGACGTTAGATGTACTGGAAGGAACACCATTATCACTTACCTTTGCACACATAATTTCGTAAGTGACACAGGTCAAAAAGTGTAAAGATATATGTATTGGGAGGGTGTAAGCATGTATTATTTTACAAATATATCTGTGGCGCAAACACTATCAGTGCACCTTACCATAGTTTTCCTCTTTTAATAAGATACTAATCATTCTGAACTAATGTTGGTTAATATGGCATCTGCGTGACAGAAATTGGCCTGACGGCACTAAAGCATATGAGATGGCCCTGACCCTCCCATAGGCAATGCAAGTGGTATACAGTACCTTTCTCCGTAACGTTCCTTGGCAGCTTAAAGAAATGCGTCCATATGGAAATATTTGTCATGATGTAGCACCTACAAAAGAACTCATTATGACCTGCAACATAGAATGCCACATTGTGAAAACAGCCATTCATTTATTTTTTTAAAAAACACTAACATGTAAGAATTAGTACAGTAGTTTTATTTCACAATAAACTGAGCGAAATTATCGCCCTATGCAATTAGTAAAGTAGTTGTTTTTCACAATGAACTGTGCGAAATGATCGCCCCAGTCACATTTCCATTTAAGTACTAAGATTCTCTTTCGTCCACAATAAAATTGTTAATGTCCAGGTTGGTTGTTTTCACAAACAGTAAGCTTTCCCGCCACAGTAGTCGTTTTCCTCCCACAGTGATGTGCAAGACGACCTCAACAGCTGTGATCTGCACCACCAGAAAGGATGGAATGTTACTTCTTATTGCAACAGCTGCGTAAGGACACAGAGGTACCACACGGTCATCCCAGTGAATTATAATGCACAGACAACCAGTTATTAACAGTTGCATTTGACGATTAAAAAAAATTAACTAGCTGTAATCCGTGACATTCACAATAGGGAAGAAAGTATCTGAAGGAAAAAGGTGAATTAAGACATGTGTCAATATGCAACCTTTGCAGAAATGAAAGTAGTAATCCATGACAGTTTCAGGTAAAATGTCATTAAATAGGAGGAAATGTAGTGGGACCCTATAGACGGGGGCAATGTGCAATGTCCGTAATAGGACAAAAAAAATCGACCGGCACAGAAAGCGGAAACATCTTCATTGTTCATTACATTTTTTGTTTGTAAGTAGCTGAGCGTAAAATTGGGAAATACAACATGTATCAATACGTAACCTCTGCACAAAATGAAGGAATAATATATATTTGTTTTAATCAATCTTATTTTAATATGGGGAAATGTAGTGGGACCCTACAAATGGCGACAAGATGCAATGTCCATAAAGGGGGGAAAAAATACAACGGCACATGAGCTTTGTAAATCATTAGGAAAAGCAACTTTTTTTTCCTCTAAAGTTCATGTTTAATCTCATTTCAGTGTATAGGCGGGAAAAATACTTACATGATGTGGATCGCCTCCATTGCGGACGTGGCTGTTAATCAGTACTGTTTGTGGAAGAGCGAGTCTTCGGGAACTAATATTTCATGGTCGGAGCAACCGTTTTTGAAGCAAAACCTTATCAAACGTTATGTTTTTCTAAATGTTACTCCCTGCATTCTTTCGGCTCTATCCCTGTAACTCAAGGTTAAAAAAACTGACCCTTGTGGGTGCCCACAAATATGCGGCCGTCCTGAGCGCGTATTTAGGAAAAAAAAATGACCTTCACTTCGAGTGAAAATACATTCTCATTTTGCAACAACATATCAGCGGCTATTCATGGGAACCACTGCTCCCTGGCACGTGCAAAAGGGCTGTGTGTACGAAAAAAGTGCAGGTGGCTGGCTTAGATTACAAACAGTAGGACGCCAGTCTGACGGCAGTAATCTTGTTTATAAATTCTAAAATGGACGCAGTTAGTTCATTTGGTATGAATAGTAAGTTTCACTGTACCGTATGACGACGCTAACAAGAATACTTCAATGTGTGACTTTCGAACACCACGTCTCAACGCTCACCTTTCGAAACAGTGGTCCATAAGTGCAACAAGTGCATTGGTGTCTTCTTCGTGTAGGTATGTTCCCGGCGATGTCCGCATTCAACAGAAAACGAAATAAACATGGCGGACGTATTGGAACATTAAGACACACTTCACGTTTTGCCACAACCAATCGGTGAAAGCGCAACATGTTTGTGGGCAGCACGCCATAGAATAGCCAATTACAATCTTCTCCACGGAGCGAACAGGGAAGTGTGGCCGCGGACCGGACATAGATATCGCACATTTTTAGAGACATACTTTTTCATCGTCTTTAAGGGAACGACTCAATAGATTGTCACAAAATTTACAAAAGCACGCTTTCGCGACCAAGCCCCTGCCACTGGCGCAAATTTGGTGCAAATTCGTCCAGCGGTTTGGCCTGTAGCCGTGCACAAAGTTTACCCCCATTCAGTCTATGGGGAAAAAAGACGTTTTGGGACCCTCCCTATAACTTTGCCACCCCTGAACCAACCATCACCAAACTTTGCAAAAAAATTCGGAGTGCCCCATATACTTTTTTTGCCAAGTTTGGTGAGGATTCGTCCCGGGGGAGCGGAGTTAAAGGCCCCCCAAAAAAGTGATCTTCCTATGGAAACAGCAACTTAACCATAACTACACGGCCACTAACGTGGCCGTGTAATATACAATTATACAGATACAGATATATATACAAATATACGCAGTAGTGGACAGTGTTGTGGCAGTGTGGTGGCGGGTCAAATGTCATGCTCCTTAATCCATTGGATGAGGTTAGATCTGAAGCGTGTGTAGGCCATGTCTTCTCTTAAAGAGGGTGGGAGTGAATTCCAGTTTTGGGCAGCTTTGACCGAGAAGCTACTACCACCAGTCTTCATACATTTGAATCTAGGCACTTGAAGTAGGTTAGTATTAGCTGTTCTAGATGGGCGGTTAGTGGATTGTCTCCGGAATCTGGAGGTAAGGTACTCGGGGGCAGCCATATGTAAGCATTTATGAGTTGGGGAGGCTGATTTGAGGACAATTTTATCTTTGGTGGAGAGCCAGTTGTTGGATCTTCTCAAGTCAGATATGTGGGCTTTCTTGTGAATGTTGAGGGCTGCTCTTAAAGCATTATTTTGTAAGATCTGGAGCTTGTTGGTAATGTATTTGTTGCAGCCTATGTATAGGGCGTATGCCCTAAGTATTGGATGCAGATTACATATCAATGGTAAACAGACTACAGGGCATTTGTAGAATGACAATAGAAAGACAGGCACAAACAGACATTGACAGTGAGGAAACACAACAAAACAAGAAGGGAAATGGTACTACACGTAGGGGACAAAGTGCTGCTACGCAATGAGTGTAGAACTGCAAAGAGTCAACCTAAATGGAAAGGACCCTATGTAGTAACAGACAGAATAAGTAACATAGTATACTGCATTGGCCAATCGGACAGTGAATGTCTGGTTATGAGGCACCTCAGCCAACTGAAGAGTGAAGAAGGGGAGGGAATACGTAGAAAGCAATAAGCACGACAGAGGTACAAAGGAGAGTGTTAAAAAGTGAAAATAGCATGGTCAAACGTGTAGAGCGGAAGTATCTGGATAAATATGTATGTTTTCTTGTCTTCCAGATGTGCCTGTGCATATGGCCTATGTTCTCAATACTATCCATCGCCGCGGCGAAATAGCACATGAATGGATTTATCAACATTACACAGGCCGTGGCCGACCCGTTCAGCATATCAAATTGTTGGTTATGTTTACAGTTCCCCACGCATGCACAACAAGAGATACCATTGGTAGTAGAGCTATTTGCTATGGAAAAGTGGGTGGGGAATGTAAGGGCAGGGACTAGAAAGGACAAAACGGGACTGGCTGTACCCTCATTTACATTCAAAGAAGTACTGGCTGCACTATTTTGCATTAAATCTGGGGGTGGGAGAGGAGTGCGACCATAGGATTATGCATTAGCGAAATACAGGCACTGTGCCTTGACAATCGCGATGGACACAAGAGAAAGTTACATCTATGGATTTAAAAGGGTTGTGTAATCATAAAATAAAATATTAAGGCTTTTACACCATGTAAAGAGAAATACACCAACACGGGCTTGTAAAGATTCCCAGAATCTTTATTGCAACACTGAATAGTTTACAAAACAAAGTACACAAATAGCTATTTGGCCGTCAGTACTTCAGAGACCACCAGCAGGTTAAATGTGAGCAGTGAACAGGAATTGCTAGCTGGACATCAGCATATTTATACAGTTTCTTCGTAACGATGTCCAGCCTCTTACAAGTTAATCAGGTCTAGCCTTTTTCTTAACCAATACAGACTCTAGATATTCTATACGAGGGATTATAAAGCTACCATTGGTTGGCCACCGAAGATTAGAGTTATGTCTGGTCTGTCTGTGCCAAATATCATTAAATGCTATACTACCAAAGCCTTTCTTACAGTACATAGTGCATGCCGGCGACCCCTCCTGTGGTGCAGGACGGCTAACTTCCAAAGATTGTCTGTCGCTGCGGAATAATGCCCTGAAGCAGGCAGACCATTTCCCAGGCATATCAGAATTCTGGTGTTACCTGGTCAAAATAATTTTGCTCCTGAGTACAATGCACCAAATTCAAATTGTCAGAGTTAAATTAAGAATCGGGTCACGATTCACCTGACTAAAGGACTGGGAGGCCCGATCGGGTTACTAAGGACAATCTAAGGACCCACGTGTCTGGTGATTTCGGCAAATTTACCCACCTCGATATATGGACCCTCGTCAAGACGTCGTCTCGGGCTACAGCTCACCGTTCGGGGCTCGGATCGTGCTGTTCTGTCAAGTAATTCGCTTCTCATCCAGAGGGGCCTTTTTGTTGTCACCGTCCGATCCTGGTCCGATAGCTGAGCCAACCTTCAACGAGACAGTCAATCTTGAGGGTCCCTATTTGGGCGCCATCTGTGTAATCATAAAATACAATATTAAGGCTTTTACACCATGTAAACAGAAATACACCAACACAGGCTTGTAAATATTCCCAGAATCTTTATTGCAACACTGAATAGTGTACAAAACAAAGTACACAAATAGCTATTTGGCCGTCAGTACCACAGAGACCACCAGCAGGTTCAATGTGAGCAGTGAACAGGAATTGCTAGCTGGACATCAGCATATTTATACAGTTTCTTCGTAACAATGTCCAGCCTCTTACAAGTTAATCATGTACTGGGCTAGGGTTCGCGCCAGGTTCATTCCTAATTTACATATCTCGTGCATGCAGTTTACTTCTTAATACATTTACTAACAAGTACTATTATTCTCTGAGTTTTACTTTACACTCTTTACACATTTGCTTCAATTCAGGTCAATCAGATGTTTCGCATATGATGTTTAAATAGCATTATCGTTCTTGTATACTTGTAGGTTAACATCGCTGATTCGAATAATCCCCGGATCCCTAGGTCGACAAAGGACAAGGTCTACATGACCCTAACATGTAGCCTGCAGGCAGGTTTTCCATTAACTCGCCTACAGAGGTTGAAGAGGTTAAAGTGAAAACAAGAGGACACAGGTTGGCCATTTTAGGCCACAGGGTGACTTTGCACAACAAGCCAAAATGGCGGCTTTAACCTAAAATGGAGGCTTGATTAACTTAAGGTCACGACCTTGCATTACGGATTTCCTCGCAAAGCGACTGGGCATAGGCCAACATATACAATGGTGATGAAACAATATTATATAAGTTTCGACAGGGTAATATGCACCTGTTAGGATGAAGAAGGGCGCAGGGAGCAAAATGTAACTAGGTACGACATACACAGGGAAATAATGGATGTAAGGGGATGCATAGTACACCCAGTTGATAGTAGATGGAAGGACAACGTGGGTAGAAATGAAACGATCTACTTTGTGGGCCTGGCAATATACAATGGGTTACTGTATAATGGAAATAGCTACTAAATATACCTGTACACACCAGAGGTGTATTGGCTCTGTAGAGGATGGGCCTTCAAAACGTTGCCCAGACAGTGGGAGGGGGGTCTGCCCAGTAGGACACCTGCGACCAAACGTGGCCATTATGATACTAAATTAAAGGGTTGCACAGGAATAAAAGGGACAACGGGGAAAACCCACTGGTGACTTGTAACACCGTGGTCCACCAATTTGTCAGAATATTGATCTCATCACTGGGGATATATGCACTAGAAAGAGCCCTAGTGAACATATCCGCCTCATTCGAGCTCTTTGCTAATGCTACAGGGGATGCATTAGGGCACATGCAAAAGATGCATAATATAGGTGCCACTGCTATGCAAAATAGGAAGGCTCTTGATTTACTGCTAGCTCACAAAGGTGGAGTGTGCGCAACCTTTAATAGTTCATGTTGCATATATTTGGAACAAGATGGCCTCATAACTAAAGACATTGCAGTAATAAAACCGCAGGCAAAAGTATTCCAGCAAATCGCTTTGGATGGCAATGGAACATTTGACTGGTGGGCATGGCTAACGGGGCCTATGGAGAAACTAGGACACACATCTGCAGCAGGCATCATGGTCTTGGTAATACTGTTTATGTATATATTGCATTATTGCTCTTGTAAAATGTATAGGTCGAAAAGGCATGGAAACTGTAGAAATGCGAAATATTAGACAATGCTTGTAGAAAGGAAAAAGAAAGAAAGGTGGATGAATGTTACGAGATCTAACTGTGTGTTTATCTGCTTTGTTTGAGGCCCTGCGCAAGAAAAGGTTTGGGCTGGCGCCAGCACGGTCAGAGTGGCTGTGGAATGCATGACGGACACGCCTCCAGGCGATGGGGAAACCATTTCTGCGAGAAGTACACGCCGGTCATGCCTAACGAGCTGCAACCAGAGCCCAAGGCCACACTGCCCCGTGCGCAGGAAAAGATTCATTATAAGAACTTGGACACTTTTATAGCTTGTCATCTGATTTCACGTACAAGCCTTACATACCTTCATGCCGTACATGGGCCAAGACACAGCCTGCGGGCATTCCTTGTGACATGAGTGATGTGATTAGGATTGGAGTAGCCACCTAAATCTGTATATAAGGATGCAACCGGCCTGGGGAGGCAGAGTAGTCCACCCAGGCGGTTTGGATACATGCTTTCAATATATGCTAAACCTTTCTACCCCTGGTCTCCTGTGTGCTTATTTCGGTGTGTTGCAGAGTGTGCTGTGCGAGAGGCATTTGCAGGGGGGGAGCAGGACAGACACTGCAACAATGCCGACCATCCATGCACCTGGGATTCTAGCCTGCCTGCTGGTAGCATGTGGAATATTCCAGAAGGGTACAAGTGTGCCAAAAAAATTGTAGAGAGCCACGTATGAGGGAGCCCTATAGTTTGTGTAACCACTTAATCATTGTGTATTTTATGACGATGAAGATGACTTTTCACTAGGGATGGGCTTAGTTGCCCACCTGACTTAGATACCCAATCACAACCCTCGTTAGTATGGAACATATACTTGGATGTTCCTTGTAAACCAACCACAACTCTCCATAGGTTTTTGTAGTTTGCCATGTAGCGTGACGTCAGAAGTGACACATTTTAAGTATAAACGTTTTTTTTTAAAGAAATGCATTGAGTGTCGATGAGAGCTCGAGCGAACGTCAGATGATGTCCATTGTAACTCCCTGTTTTAGATAATTGCTAAAAAGACAGAGCTACGTTTTGCCAACTTCCTGAGTCATTTTGATTATTGATCGATAAACTTCTGCATTCCCATCCACCTCTAAGTATTGCTGCCTCGTATTAAAGGACCCTAGGTCTATGGGTACACTGGTGCTATGGAGTTGGCATAGTCCAGTCTCGACATAACAATAGACATAACAGTAGCAAGTCTGTTGGGGTAGGAGAGGTAGGGAAAAAGAGTGTCTAAGAAGTCTGAGGTGGTAGTGACAGCATTTTGAAACATTATTTGTCTGGTGGGAGAGTGTTAGGCCCGAGTCCATAGTGCAGTCTATGTTTTTGACTAAGTTGGAGGGATGAGGAGGTGGGCTGAGGGAAGGGGGCCATGGGAGCGGTTGTCGGAGAAGGGCAGTATTGCTGCACACTATACTTTCAGTTTCATCAGGGTTTAACAAGGAGTTTGTTACTTGTCATCCATCAGTCAATATCACAGAGACAAGCTTATGGTCGGTCCTAGTCTTGGGGATTCTTAGGATAATTTGTATCATCAGCGTAGTTGTAGCAGGAGAGGTTATGTGCGCACGCGGATGATTCCAGGTAGATTGGACATATAGAGGTTAAAAATGAGAGCAGAGAGGCATGCACCTTGGGGTACTCCAGTGTTCACAGTGTGAGCAGTTGAGGCAAAAGGGCAGAGGAATACTATTTGTTTCCTGTTGCAGAGGAAAGAGGCAATCCATTTCTGTGCTGAGCAACACATTTCTAGGTATTTGAGGCAGTCAGGGAGGATTAAGTGGTCAACAGTGTCAAAGCTGCCAAGCGATCGAGAAGAATAAGTGCTGCGCAACCCTCGGAATCTGCCGTGACCTTGATCATCCCAGATCGAGATCAGAGTGGTTTCAGTTCCATATCGAGTTCTGAAGCTTGATTGAGCGGGGTCAAGGAGTATGTTGGATTCTACAAAGCAGTTCAGCTGAGAGTATGCGGTCTGGTTGATGAGTTTCGTGAGAAATCTGGTGTTGGAGATTGGCCTGTAATTCTTGGGCTCTAGGGGGTCAAGGGATGCCTTTTTTAGGAGCGGTTTGGCATGGGCTATTTTAAAGGTTTCAGGGATGATGACCGAGGTGAGGGAGTCATTTAGTATGGTTCTTGCATGTTCTCCTGCGCAGGTAGAGGAGAATATTTCTTTCAGAACAGAGGCAGGGCACGTGTCGAGGGGTGACCCGGAGGGTCTGCTGGCTGATAGGTCAAGGACTTTGTCTCTGGAGATGGGTTTGAAGGAGCTGAAGGTTGGTAAAGTGGGCGTCGGGAATGGGATCCGGAAGGGTTGGTGTAGTGACGGGGGTGAGCGAGGACAGTTTGGTGTTAAGGGTTGCTATCCTGTCAAGTGTGGTTTTGTAGAAATGTTGAAAGAGGGAGTCGCAGAGTGGTTGTGTGGGGCTGGATTGGGCAGAGGTGCAAGTGGGCTTCATGAATTTAGAGATGATTTGGGGGGGGGGTAGTTCTTTGCTGCTGCCACCACAGTTCAGAATGTGTTTATTGTAATAGGCTTTTTTTGGCCTTTCAGATCTTGGATTTGTAATTACGGTGGTGGAGGGATGGATGTGCTGAGATTGCTTTTAGTTGCTCGCCATTTGCGTTCAAGAGTTATTTTGTTTTTTGAAAGTCCTCAGGTGGGGCTTGAACCATTTGGGGGACGGTCCTTTGCGCGTGTTTGCGAAGCGCGAGGGCGTGAAATGAATTTGGGATTCTATAAGCCAAGAGTCGAAGGATTCTGTGGTTAAGGGTCCACCGGACAGTGTTGAAGGGGGACGGAGTAGCAGGGCTTCACCTACGTCGGGAAGTATCCTGACTTTGTTCCAGCATTTGTGATGAAAGGTGGGGGTAGCGGGGAGCGTAGGAGGAGGGGTTGGTGTGTGGATAGAGAAAGGGATGGCAAAGTGGTCTGACCATATAAGAGGTTGTAAATGGATATAGAGACAAGGTCATAGGAGCTGAAAATCGCATCGAGGGTGTGCCCACCTGAATGAATTGGACCAGTGGTATGACGGGAGAGGTTGAGCGTATCAAGTCTGTCAACCAGAGGATGGGTCATGGGGTTGTTGGGCATATCAAACCAGATATTGAAATCTCCCAGGAGTGTAAGAGATGGGTGATTCGCTTGAAAGATAGCTATTGAGTCAGAGGTTGTTGGCAAACTGTCTATTGTATCCCAGGGGTCTGTAGATGAGTAGGAAGCTGTGGGTGAAAGTCAATGATAAGGAGAGTTTTACCAGAAGGAATTCGCAAAAGGCATTGCATGTCTGAGTTTCGACGAGTGAGACAATGAAACAGGGTTTGTAGAGGATTACAACTCCACCACCTCTGGAGGGTCTATTGTGGGCGATAGGTGAGCAGCCAGCAGGGAAGGGCTTGTGCACGACTGGTGCAAAATCAGAGAACCAGGTTTCGGTGATGAAAATGAGGTCGGGATTGTCAGAGGATAGGTCAAAGACGCTGTCTGTTTCTTGCCATGTAACGGGCGTTGAAAAGGATACATGTGACTTTGCGATGGAAGGGGGTTTTCGTGCCACTCATCGCAGAGGGTGTTCAGTGGACATGGGTGCACAATGAGGAGGGGGGTGTGATAGGATTGTTCTGGGTGGTTGACGGGGTGGAAGGGGACTGGATGCCTGTGCACTTTGAGTGCCAGGTGAGGGGGTTAAAGCGATGGGGTGCAGGAAGAGTAGGCAGGCGGTGGTAGGTGTGAGACACGAGGTGAGAGGATCAGGGAGACTGAGATGAAGGTGGGAGGGGCACTGGGCTCTGTGGGTTCAGGCGGGTTGTTTCATGTTCGGGTCTGGAGGGCCCTGGGGGATTAGGTGTACTGGGTAAGAAGTCAAGACAGCCAGGGAGGAGGCTGGGAGAGGGGGGAGTGGAGGGTCTCGAATTAGGGGTGGGGAAAGGAAGGGAGGATAGATTGATGGAGGGTCGAGGTAGAGGGCCAGTCTCTGTCGGCGTTTCATGGATTTCATTGCCATGGGATTGTGAGAAGAGGTGCGGCACCTCTTGATGAAAAAGCAGCATCTAGATCTGAGACACCTAGACCAAGTGAGAGGGGCCTAACGCAGGGACACCAGCAAATGCGGCAGTGGAAAACACAATGACCCTCGATGTAAACTCGGCGCCTAGAGCTATGGCCCCAGAATAGATGGAGAAAAGGCCAACACGTGACAACAGCAAATGTTAGCAAACAGCAAACTATAAAATCACCCTAGATGCAACAGCGGCACCTAGTGTCTGGATACCTGGATAGAGGGAGAAAGGTCCTAATACGTGGACATAATTAAATTTATTAACAGGGAACGCAATGACACTAGATGTGGCAGCGGAGCCTAAGCACGCGATACTGGATAGGGGGAGAAGGTAAACACGACAACAGGAAGTGGAGAGGCAAATAATATCCTATCACCTTAGGTGTAGCAGAAGCGCCTAGATTTTTGGGACACCTGGATAGATGGACAGAGCCCTACCACAGGGGGCAGTAGTGAAAGTGACAGTAGATGAAAACCGTAGCTGTAATAGCGTCGAGAAAAGGCCTAACACAGAAACACCACTAAGTTCAGTAACAGAGGATGCAATAACCCTAGACGTAATGGTAGCGCTTGAACTCGGGACACCTGGTATAGGGGGAGGGCTGAGTAGCAGCGTCTAGATTTGAGGTGCCTGGACAGAGTGAGAAAAGGCCTAGCACAGGGGGCAACTCTATAGTGGCATTCTATATATGTGCGACAAAGGCGTATTAATACATTTTCCAGGCATGCGACACCGGTCAATATTCACAGATCACTGAGAGGGCGATGTAGGCTAGTATTTGTAGCACTATCTCAAAGTGGCACTTTCTGGCGGTCAATCAGTGTAACATTAACAATTCCTAAGTGTGCGACGCAGGCTAAAAGTTCACTGTACTATGTCAGGGGGCACTTGCTAGCTGTGGTTCAATGCTATACTAATGGCTTCACGGCACTATCCCAGAGTAGCACGTTCTAGGTGCTATTCAATGCAACGCTAACCATTTCTAAGTGTGTGGGGCAGGCTAATAAATCACAGTACTATCCCAGCATCGCACTTTCTAGGTTGGGCTTATAAATCCCAATACTATCAGTGTCGCACTTTCTAGATGTGAGTCAAAGCAGTACTAGTAATTCTCAACAGTTCTGCACAGGCCAGTACACACAGAACTGTTTTTTAAAGCGGCTTGGCAAAAGTGGTGGATCTCACCACTTGTGAGGCCAACTAGTCTTACCTGTAAGGTTTGGCACAAGTGGTTGGTACTCAAAAAACAATAGATGCTCAGGGGGGCAGATGCATCGAAGCTAAAATCATGGTATACAAGATGTCACCTAGCATTCCCTGGGGGATAGGACAATACTACCTGCTTACAATGTCCCTTGGAGGAGAGTTGCTGGGAGTTATGATACTACCGGTCGGTTTACAGCCCATATTGTCCATCAAGCTTCCGAAAGAACATTACAGTGCAAACTAATTTTGGAGGAAGCATTTTAATCACTGTTTTGCAGTGACATCATGGAAGGTTATCAGGTGAAATGTAAAATGTATATTTTGAAAACGTCGCACGTACCAAGTGTTCGACCTTATCTTTCTATGAATTTTGAAAGTGTATTACAACTACCACCAAGGTAACCAATGTGGCTTTAGAAAGAGCAATATCAAACCAGGTCTATGTTGCACGTTCTAAGGCTTTTGACCTTGTTAATAGTCAACTGCTCTGGGGACAGCTGGGAAAGTGGGGCATCCCTGCATCTTTGTTAGCCATTCTAGAGTATATTCATGAGGGAACATCTGTTAGGGTTAGGCTGGTTGCAGGGGGATCTCTCTCTGGCACCATTTCTACCTCGAAGGGACGCCGACAGGGCTGTGTACTTGCCTCATGCTCATACAATCTCTATCTTGCAGATCTGGACGAAGCATTGGGGAAGGCCGCTCTGATCAGCCCCAAAGTGGGGGGGGTCAATCCATTAACTGGTTGTCCTATGCGGACGATGTGGAACTTTTGGATGGTTCCAGATGTTATTGAAGCCCTGAGTTAATATGCGAAGACAAATGACTTCATAATCAATACAATAAAAGCAGCATTATTATATTTAGGAGGATTAGAAAAGAATTGGCAGATTCCAATGGACCATTGATAACACGAGGATTGAGATCGGAAAGAAAGTTGTGTACTTGGGGGTTTATCGTATAGCAGCATTGGAATAAATCACTAATCAATGGCCTCAAAGAAAATCGATCAGCTGTCCTTCCAGATGCAGCGCATTCGAACCAAATTGTGCACATTTTCCATCAAACGGCTCCTTCTGTTCTATGTAGGTAAAGTTGTACCTAAGATCATGTGCGGCATGAAGATAAATAGCTCAGCATGTAATATCCAAAGGGCTCGACTGGAGGGCAGACTTTGGATGAAGGTTTTAGGTCTGCCCCCTCTTCCCATATCATCCGTGTGATTTGGTTTGGGAATGCTGTTGCTACAGTATTGGTTTAACTGGTGTGCACTTGCTATGGTTGGTAAAATTGTGTCTCCTATGTCAAATTCTTTGTTTATGAACCTGCATGATTGTATGAGGAAGAAGGTCTCTCCACTTCTGAACATGATTATATCACTTTCAGACAAACTGTTCCTGGACATGGCTGAAACGGAAACTGCACTGGACACCTGGCCACCCTCTGACATCGGACCCAGGTCCCCTCCCTGCCAGTTGCACACCTGCACTGGCCCCCCCCCCCGGCAAACCCTTGCACTCTGGGACTGTTTCTGTATCCCTACAGCCTCCTACCAGCACTTGACACATATCTGCACTTACCCTGCACTTGCACCAGCTGTCTGCACTTACCCTTGCACTTGCTACCAGCTGGCTGCACTTTTTATTTATTGTCTATTTATTTTACTGTTATCCTTTGTACTGCACTGCCTCCTCCCCCCTCGACCCTGTATTTTACTGTTATCCGCCCCCCTGCCCTTGCGTGATCTCAATGTCACCTGGACTTGTGAGATTGTTTTCTGTCTTCCCTCTGTTTCCCCCCTTGCCTCGTCGCACCTTGAACCACTTGTGTAAAGGTGCGTTATAAATGCCATTTCATATCATGAACCTGCCTGCATCACCTCCTGAAAGCTTAAGCCTGGCTGCTCGTCCATTGCTACCAGACCGAGAGCCTTGCTGGGGTATTCTGTGCCTTTACCCTAGCATATAGGGGGTAGAAGTACAGACCCCCATCCCAGTCTTTACAATAGCGTACACTGCTGCTGTCACTTGATGCTGTAGACAGAAGTTCTCTTATCCGGGAGAACACACTTTCACGGCTGATGACTTGGTGCACTACAGTACAGTGTGGAAATGTCATCCTGTGCTGTTGTCTTGCACATCTAAGCTCACCCTATGATATAGAGCAGTCAAATGGCAGACCATATGCTGTGCATTACACTCTGGCACAGTAAGTGTCTCCACAGGGCCATTAGCCGTGTAAGTCATGCGTACTCTGGCACATACATGGGTGCACGATTCCAATCTGCCCCTTGCCTGTCTTTCATAAAGGACTCGCCATCGGCACTGCTCTGTCATCCACCGCCTTTTCTCTTGCACTGTTCTGGCATTCAGAATGTTCATTTCTGCTCCTACCTTTAGAACAGGAGCCTACTATCAGTAGACTTTCCTGTCTTCCATAAAGGACACACCAATCGGCACTGCTCCCTCATCCACCTCCATTTCTCTTGCACCGTTCTAGCACTCAGAATTCTTGTTTCTGCTCCTAGTGTTGGAGCAGGAGCCTGCTATCAGTAGACTTGCCCGACTTCCTTAAAGGACTCGCCATCAGCACTACTCCCTCACCCACCTCCATTTCTTTTGCACCGTTGTAGCACTCAGCAGGCTCCTGCTCCAAAGGTAGGAGCAAAAATGAGAATTCTATCATTCTATCAGTAGACTTGCAAATTAGTGTGTGATGTAGATCAACTAAGTTTTGTCAAAAGTAAGACAGTTTGGAGTTTTTGGCCAGTACCAGATATAACCTCACACCCAACACAATTCCTGTACTCTGGGGCCATCTGGTATACAGACATGTGGGTTTGTGTAACAAAGCCTTACAACCGAATCAAATGCTGCTTTTCATTGAGTGATTTTTGTATGGAATGGAAAACTGTGTATGTTTCTCTTTGCACGCATCCCTTCATAGGGATGTGCACCATGTTTATAGCTGTTTTATTTGTGTTAGCCTTTCCTTAACTTCATCCTGTTCTGTAGTTCTATCCTTGGCACATACCGACTTAGAGCTGGGCAGTGTTGCCAAGCTGAGAAGAATCCACACAACTGACAGAAGAAGGTATTTCACACTGAGTTTTCAGACCACCCAAGATTGCAGTATGTGCAGCCCTGACTGAAGGGAGCTAAGGAGAGCCAGCAGCAGACCAGGAGCGAGCCCCACAATGCACACAGTGCACAGCAGAAGGTGTCGAGGGACTGGGCAGTGAGCTGTACTTGCCATATTAAGCTGGGGACCAGCCAGCACTGCTCGGGTGGCAGTGGCAGGTGGAGACGCCGATCTCAAGGGACAGGTGCCGGGGGCTGGACTGGCAGTGGGGGGTGACCGCACTGAGAGGCAAGCAGAGGCTGAGAGGTCCAAGGTACAACAGATGGCTGGTAGGTGGAGGATGACATTTTCCCAGGTGGGGGTAGCCAAAGCTGGGCCCGGGAGACAGCCGGGTGATAGCTGGTGGAGGGTGAAGATTGTCAGGCCCCTCCCAGACTTTCAGGTCATGTAAGCCATGGGCTGGTAAGCAGCGAGTAAACTGAAGGGAAGTGACCTCGCCCCCCCCACCCACCCCGCCGCCAGGAGCACCAGGACAAGTAGAGGCTGGGGGTTGTCGGGCCTGCAGAGCAGTTGCAGCTTTCCCCACCCTGGACAGCATAGTGTCCATAAGGTGGTGACAGGAGGTGCATGACTGAGCCAGGGTGTGGCCCTGCAGGTCATGACCACCCTACACACAAGGTGACAACTTCAGCCACCCCATGGGGGAGTGTTTGGGGCCGGGGGGGTCCTGAAAGCACCAAGAAAGGAAGACGAGCTTGCAAGCATAAATTGACTCCTGTACAGTTACTTCCTTGGGGGCACTAACTGAAGGGGAGGAGTATGGCTTCAGAGGAGGACCAGGCTTTTCCATTGGCCCAGTATATCCTGCAGGCAGTAAGAGACTTGAAGGCCTCGCCCAAACAAAAGATAGACGCCATGGGGGAGGATGTACGACTTCTGCGGCAGGCCCAACGGAAATTCTTGACAAGGGTTGCGGAGGCAGAGCAGAGGATCTCAGACATAGTGGATAAGCTAGGACCTGTAAAGAAAGATTATAGCTGAGCTCAGGAACAGAACGAAGACCCTGGAGGAAAGGCTCGAAGATGTGGAAGGGAGGGCCCGCAGGAATAACATACGCATCTTGGGCCTCCCAGAAGAGATCAAAGGCCCTTCTATGGAGCACTTTTTGGAGGGCTGGCTAAAGGATGGATGGATCCCAACATGCTGTTGAAATTTTCCTCAGTGGAAAGGGCCCACAGTGTCCCAAGCAGAGGGGTGCCCCCGAGTACCCAGTTAAGACCAGTAAATGAAAAGCGGCTCAAATACAGAGACTGGGATGTTATACTACTGCCACTTGCTCTAGAGACCCCTGATGATTGTAACTAGATTAATTGGTTTCTGGTCAACTAGCTTTAACTGTATTGCATAACTCCCCACCCCACGCTGCTCCACAACCTGAAGCATCTGTCAACCCAAACTAATTCAACCGTAAACAAGTAACAACATGCAGAACCACAGGTGCACGTTGAGGGGTGCCTAAAATAAGAGCTTGCTCCGCCGTGGACAGAAGCCACACCAGTGTCTATGGCCGAAGTGATAAGCCTACTTTGACCTCCATATATCCACATTCTTACTTTCATGGGAGGCCTGTGCCACTGTATTTTCGCACTTGCTTGTACATGCACCTTGTTTCTAATTTGAACTGTATAACTGTATTTTCCGGTAACCAAGTTCTCAAGTATCCTTGTATTGTCTGCGCCCAGATACCCTTTGGGTTTGGTTTTGCGCTATACCAAATAAACAAACAAACAAACAAACTACAGGTTGCCCAAAGGAAAGGGTTCCTTCCGCTCAATGGAGCGAAGGTGAATTTGTATCCGGACTTGACCAGGTCCGTTCAGAAAGCGAGGCAATTGTTTGAGGCAGTGAAAAGACTGCTTTGAGCAGAGGATTGTATGCCATGCCATTTCCGGCAACCTGTTGGTTGGTGGGCTTATAAGGGGGAAAGTTCTTCTCGGACCCAACGGAGGCCTGAGACTCGTTAGATGGAGAAGGTCACCCAACGTGTGGTGCCAGTCATAAACTAGCAGGCAACCCAAGTGGCACAGGCCTCCCATGACAGTAAGAATGTGGATATATGGAGGTCAAAGTAGGCTTATCACTTCGGCCATAGACACTGGTGCGGCTTCTGTCCACGCCGGAGCAAGCTCTTATCTTAGGCACCCCTCAACGTGCACCTGTGGTTCTGCATGTTGTTACTTGTTTACGGTTGAATTAGTTTGGGTTGACAGATGCTTCAGGTTGTGGAGAAGCGTGGGGTGGGGAGTGTTCAATGTTGAGGGGAGTGGAAGGCTACAATATCTAGGTCCACACAAGGGGCGGAGACTGGATTCAGGGCATGGGTTTCGTGCAACTGTTGGTGGTAATATACATGGCTGACACACTGGGAGGGCAAGAAGTGGGTGGGGCAGCTTCATTCATGCGCATGACGTGTAATGTGAATGGGTTACTCAATAAAATAAGAGGGGGCTGGTCTCCAATTTCCTTAACATTCCCAAATCCGCTATTGTACTGCTGCAAGAAACTCACTTGATGGGGTCGGTTTGTACTTTCCTAGGGAAAGGTGAAATATTCGGTGGTCGAGCACAAACGTTTCTCAAGGGGTCAAGAGGAGTAGCAATCTTAATCAGGAAATGCAAATCAAGGCTTTGAGTGGGCCAAGGCTAGCCTTGAAATGACCAAAAAAATACCCTGAAGCTGGGGGCTCACTCCTCAGTGCACTTAGAAATTGTTAGTGTGTCCTATTTTTTTTAATGGTACCAATGATGGTATGGAACGTTCCCCAGCGTAAAGTCATTGGTTATGATCGGTGTCCAGAAATATTCAGTCAAATATATTGATTTTATTGAATTCAGTGTTGAATTGAAGGTTAGTGATGGGGCAAGAGTTCAGGGTTGTTTGGGTGGAGGGCAGGAGCACAAGGGCTCCGTTGCCAAAAGTGTGTGCTTAATGTGTCACTAAATGTGTGGACTGCCTGGCAGAATCTGCATTGTAAACTCAAACCATAATGTCGCGAACCCTGGCCTGTAGGGCTGGGTGACTGAGGAGTTAACCGCAAGGCCATAAAGCTGTTATCCATACCAGATACACAAGCTTTCTTAATGACCTATGTTAATATAAGTAACTGGTGCAAGTGAAACTGATAAGATCTCCATGGCCTAGTGGGTAGCTGGTCGGCCTGCAGGCCAATGGTCGAGATAGCATCAATATTCATTGTTTAATTTTATTGAAAAATGGTGCTGCCGTGCCAAAACCTGCTGGCGCCAAACCTGCCCGTGCCGAAATGGGGCGTACCGATGGATTAATAACACCATGTAAAGCCCAAAAAATCCACTAGATGGCGATCTATGCCTTCTAATGGATAAATAACACTGTAGTCAATCTGTGATTGTCGTGTTACGCCCACACAATCCACTAGATGGCAAACAATGCCTTCTAATGGATTAATAACACTGCAGTCAATCTATGATTGTCGTGTTACGCCCACACAATACACTAGATGGCGATCTATGCCTTCTAATGGATTAATAACACTGCAGTCAATCTATGATTGTCGTGTTACGCCCACACAATCCACTAGATGGCGATGTATGCCTTCTAATGGATTAATAACACCTCGGTCAATTTATGATTGGCGTGTTCCACCCACACCAGCCACTAGATGGCAATCTATGACCACATATTCATAATTTCGAGCTCACACTTCCAGAGCGGAAGGCACTGTGGATAAAAGGGAGATGTTGGCGGTCACTGACTAAGGAGAGGGGGGGGGGGTGAAATGTTTTAATTGAGAAGGTTTTGTGGACCTAGACCAGTTATGATTAATTCAAAGCTTTTAGTTATCACTTCTGCTTAAAATAAAGCAACCCTGGACTGCGACGCCCACAGGCACGCGCCTGTGATGTCATTTATTTATATAACGTCACTTGGTTCAAGAGTTGAGCTACAAGACTTCGGCAGTTGGGAGGGAGAGCACGGAATGCTGCAACTTCCAATGTAGGTGTTTCAGACTACATGTATGTCCCAGGAATCCCTGGGGTTTGCAGCACCTAACGTCATCGGTTGGGAGGGAAGAAATGTGGATGATGTCACGTTATTGGAGGCCACGCGCAGCTGGCGAGGCTGGTGAGGTTGAGCCGCAGACAGGGGTTCTGATTGGCTGAGGGATGGCGTAGGTGCTGCTACTGGAAGGCACCGACCCTTCTCTCTGCAAGCCAAGCGATGCCTCGGAGACAGAGCAATAAACAACCCTTTACCTGCAGAGCTAAAGTAGCAGCACCCCTTACTACCTGCAGCCCCGCCCTCTGGCATTCGTCGACGGTGCAAATGGCGGGTCACTAGTCATCCATACACAGGTCAGGCGTGCCCTGCAGCAAGGACATTTTTTTTTACCAACACCCGCCTGTCCTGTGCTAGTCAAACCCAGGTGGGTGGGGGTGAGGACCCTTGAAAGACTTCCCCGAGCTGGCGTGGCATGGGGGTTAGTGAGGCACCCTGGGCGACTGCCTAGGCCGCCCAGGCCTATCTACACAGCCCATGTTCACTTGTAGGGCAGATAGCTCACATAGTTAAGTGCTGGATGCTAACTTCTGTGGTGGTAGCCCTTCTGTTTGCAGTGGCTCGTGTGAAGGCAACAAGAAGCTCTTGCGTGATAAGGGCTGGTGCTGTTTGGCTGTCATGTGAGCATTGCTGTTATTTCTTTGTACTCCAGCAGTATTGAAACCTAATCTGCATCATTTCTGCTTCTGCGGCAGGAGCAGGCGGCTCCTTCAAAGAAACTCATATCTTTTAGGTCAGCTGCTCAAGCAGGTTCGGAGCGTGCCACTGCAAAGAGGGCAGCCCACAACCCTTGCTGCGAAAAGCCCTGGTGTGATAAGGGCTGGTGCTGTTTGGCTGTTCGGCCTGGACGGCTGCCCTGACGTGAGATTGATAAAGTGGATGAGAGTGAGAAGAGGGCGGTCACCGGTAACACTGCTTCCGCTGTCTGCGCTATGGTGCGTTAGATGGAGCGCCTTCCCGGGAAAGACGCAGACCCGCAAGCCTACGTATTGTATGGTGCCTGCTACACTCCATTGTATGATCCAGCGAGCAGACCGTAAGACCTTTGCCAATTGTAACATTGCCATTTATACGGGTGTAAAACTACTGGAGACTGTTGGAGCTTTGCTCCTTTGAGCCATTACATTGCCGCAAAACCCAGAACAGTCAAGCCTACACTTATATGGTAAAACTCTGTCCCGGAGACTGTTTGGAATTTCGAAACGCTGACACTCTATGCCCTTTTTCCGATTGTAACTGTGGAGGCGAGACTCCTTAAGCAGCCGGTTGTCTTAATCACTGTTGTCAAAGATGCACGCCTATGAAATAGCACTTACCATGATTGGAAAGAGACTTGAAGGAAGCCATTAAATACTTGCCGGTCCAGGGGGGGGTGGGGGAGAGATGGACTAAGGCTGCTCCCCACGCCATCGCATTAAACTGTGATATACTTCTGCTGCGGGGTAACTCCATAATCTTTTTGGACTGTATCAATATCTATATACTTCTATCAGGGGCTGCAAGGTCTCCCTCTCCCCACTTGGATATTATGTTATTTATTATATGGCGACCCCTAGGGGTCTGTTTTTATCCGGCTTGGAATAGTTGATCTCATACTTCATCCATGTTTTAATTTTTTCATTTTGCTGACTTTTCTGTGATTTTAAGATATTCACTTCTCACATAGTCAGATGCATTGTGCATATTTCTAAAAGCCCTGACGTTTTATGATATATTTATCCCATATCTAATCCCATTATATTTCGGGGAATCTTGATTGGGGTCTATGCTTTAAGGGCACCCATTGAAGAAATATGCCAGCCCTAAGAAGTGGTTTTGGTTAATCTGAGGAGACTCAACCGGTCATATCACCTAAGGTGGCAGGAGAGGTGGTGCATCCCATAGACGGGGAGCCCGGTTCCTTACCCTCTAAAGCCCAAAATGTGGCAGGGGAGGAGAACATTCTAGCAATGGTGCCTCTCAAACAGATAGAGGCGGAGAACCTGCTCCTCAACCCCACTGCTACAAACGGAACAGACCTTAACGCTGGTCCTACGAACTTGGGGAAAAATGAGTCTTTTGGCCAAAGAGGCCTCATCGGGACACATGGGTCTCTATACTAGTAGACATGAGTTGACGGATGCTGAGTGTCCCCGGTATTAGGAAGGTGGCACGTTTTCACGCATCCACACCACTACAGGAGGCAAACATTAGAGGTAAAATGAAGGGGAAGTGCCTTCAGGTTTTTACTCCTTCAGTGGGGGGGAGGCGGAAGCTACTACGGGACATCATATTGTGAGTAAGTCACCTTTCGCCCATCATTCTGCCACAGTGTTTGTTTTTGGAATTAACAAGGACAACACCAGGCAAGATTTACCATATACTGAGGGATGGGAGTGTCAACTGAAAGCTGCCTCCACCACAGGTCATCAAAGATATAAGCTTAGAGTGCGTGGGGAGGACATGGACGACTCATTCACTCAAATGCCTGACGCAACGGGGGTCTTCTAAAAGAAATCATTGATCTGGAGATGCCCACAAGACTGACACACTTAAGTCATAAGGGCTTAAGGAGTTTATCGGAGGGGGTCCCTGCTGTATACGTCCCAAAAATTACCAAAAATAAAGCCGTTCTAGATCTCATAGAGGAAAGGCCTAGTGAAGCCATAGGGCTATCATGTATAGAGAATATCCACGACCGAGCGAAGGCTGCCTTATTGGTTGAGGTTAAAGAAGGCGGTACACAAACAGAGCCACAGGAGGGATCAGAAGATCAGTTTGACCAGGGACCTAGAGCCCCAGAACATGAGTTTAATGCTACTGAAAGCATACCCGATACTGAGAATAGAATAGCGCAAAATCCTGCTGATAATCGGGGAACTGGTAACATTATTTTACCTCTTCTGTCCAATCTACATATCAGCTTAAATATGGCACTTAAAACCCTGGGTGAGACACAGGAAACCTTGGGTGGCGTCTTGGTTGGGCAACAATTGGCCTTCAATGAATTAATCACATGATTGGCCTTTTTGGAGGGAATTGTAAAGGGTAAAAGAAAGAACGATCTAAATCTGAAAGAGGCGGAAAGACTGAGGACCAAACAAAACATTAGGTTATCCACGTTGGACGCCAAACTTACCACACTACTAGAATTCATGATCTCAGGTGAACGGATACCACACTACTAGAATGCATGATCTCAGGTGAACGGATACCACACTACTAGAATTCATGATCTCAGGTGAACGGATACCACACTACTAGAATTCATGATCTCAGGTGAACGGATACCACACTACTAGAATTCATGATCTCAGGTGAACGGATACCACACTACTAGAATTCATGATCTCAGGTGAACGGATACCACACTACTAGAATTCATGATCTCAGGTGAACGGATACCACACTACTAGAATGCATGATCTCAGGTGAACGGATACCACACTACTAGAATTCATGATCTCAGGTGAACGGATATCCTCATCTTTTATAAGGGGGCAAAGGTTGAAGCAACTACATGTCCTGGTCGCAATAATGTAGAGAACCTCCACGAAGGCGGGAGGTCTAATGTCTTAGATAGTCCCTCCCATTTGCTGGATGGTATGGGACTAATGGAAGAGCGGGCATCTCACGATTTAGCCTCAGAATCACCCAAGAGTGGTGCCATTATGAGAATAAATAGTGAAGAACCTGGAGAAGAGCATCAGATGCCACCAACAAAAGGGACTAAGAGTAAAGAAAAATCTAAACACACTAGAAAAAAAGTGGAATCACTATATAAGGAAATATCTGATTCACTAAATCTACAAAATCAGGGGGAAGGGTTTCTTGATGTATCTAACTACGATATCAACGAGATCCCCCAGTCACCGGTGCGCAGGAGGAAAAAAGGGAAAAGAGGAGCGAGGATGCCTAAAAAAACTAAGTATGCCTGACGCTAAAGTAAAGGGAAGGAATTCCAATCTCAGAGCGATTAAAAATATACCTATCCATGATGAGGAATCTAAAACGCCTCATACTGACAAAAACTCTACGAGTGACGCTATGGTCCACCCTGAGGAAGGGTTAAAAAGGGGGAGGGGCTGGAGTTGATGGGGAAGTAATCAATGATAGAGAGGGGGGTCCTTAACTCATTGGGTACACAGCCTACTGCGCCTATACTAAGTGAGATAAACCTTTGACGGACCCCCAGACTATCGGGGCACAGTCTATGCTATCCAAAGATAGGGGGCAGGTCTGTAATATCGGGAATAAGGGTGCTGGTCCCACAGGCACAAAGCTCATACTAGGTGATAATACGCTAGAGATAGCTACCCCTGTGCCAAAGGTACCCACTCTTGAAAGGACTATGTAGATATTAGGCCCGGATAAGTCGGTCGCCCCGACTACCACAGGAAAAATTATTGGTTGAATAAATAACAAGAGAGACCAAGTGGCAAATCTAAATAGAAAAAAAATTACTAAATATTTTTAAGAAAATCACCCTATTCCGTTCCATTACCACAGATGACATAGACGCCATTTCTCTTCCAGCCCATAATAATCTCCGAATGGTTTGCAATTTCCACTTGGAGATGGCGGCGGATATAGTTGGAGCACAAGAAAAGAATCTCGAGTCCTTGGGATTTCATCTGCAGACACTTCTAGCGCTAAAGAGGCTGATATCATCCTTGCTTATAAGGAACCCGTTGTGAATCAAGTGGGCCAAAATGTAAATATCAGCTCTAATCCTTCTATAGCCTCTACACCTGTTCTGTCCTTGATATCTAGTCTCCTGAATAATGGCCAGGATTGGTCCTGGCTTCAGCCAGCTCTTAAAACCTTAGACTTTAAGACAAGGTCCAGGATGTGCATGACAGGACTAAGATGAAAGTGATTTCTTGGAATACATGTGGCAGTATGCATCTTAGTAAATTCCTGTGTATGCATTCTACTAATATTTGTCCTCGTATATATCTATTTCAGGAAACCATGATGGTCGACCATAAGAGTATAGAGGGCTTTCATACCTTTTCCCACCCTGCTTTTCGGGGTACGGCAGGTCGTCCAAGCGGAGGTCTGACTATAGCTATAGATCCTAATTTAAGGTTCAAGTGTAGAGTAGTATGTAGTATGTACTGGCTTTTGGGTATTGTCCTGGATACAGATAAGGTGTTAGAACTCATATTGGTGCTGAATCTCTATTGGAATCCCCTCAAAGTACCTTTTGAGATAGTGGAGGAGTCCCTCAGCGTAATCTCAGGGGAATGGTGTGAGAAAGGGTTCGGACACCGCATTGTGCTGGGAGGGGACTTTAACTCCCTATGCGCAGAAGGTACCAAGTGGAATGATAGGGGAGCCGTTCCTAAGATCCCCCCTCCAAACCTTGCCAGGGGGATACGGTGGGACACCTTCTTGGGCGGTTGGATTTGGGGATGTTGGACCACCCTCATCACGTCAAAGAATCCAAACACACGTGGAGAAGGGGCTCCTATAGTTCTGGATTGATTTCATCTAAGTATCTAGGGCTCTGAAACCAGCCTGTGGGAACCTGGTCCACATAAATACTGCCCTGGGGGATCATATCCCATTAGCCTTTTTCCTAACTTTGGACCTTCCGGTAATTCAAGTAAGACCAGCTCTTATGGGTCTCTCTTTGGCAAATCAGGGGAGATCGGTTAACTGGACCCATAACACCATTAGGAGATTTTATACCCTCCTCACAGATCATTTAGCAAAAGCTGCCCATTCAGAGTTTGGGGATATTTTCCCTCTACAAGGTGGAAATGTATATAATAACATCATGCTTACCTGTGCATATAAAATCAGCAAAACGGGAATCAAAACCACCAACAAACCAGAAAGCTTTAGATGGAACGATAGAATATACAACTCAAAAGTTAACAAAGGAAGGGATTTGGTGGCTCGTAAAAAACAGTCCCTACCATTGGAGGAGTACATGCCTCTAAAGAAAAAAGCTAAGCCTGAGACACAAAAATCTTGTGAAATCGCTTAGGATGGACCACTACCTGAAAACACATTGGTGCATGATGGAAAGTCTCTGTAAGGGCATAGATGGCAAATTCTGGGCTACTGTCAATAGAATCTTAGTCCCCTCTAAGGACAGTCTAGACTGTCCTATCGAAGCGGCGGCATGGACTACGTATTATTCCAACAAATGTGCCCTCCCCTTGAAATGGGAAACAGGGACTAGCATGGATTTGGTACCCCGTGTTAAGGGATCTTATACCTGGGATCACAAGGACATCATATGGGCAATTAACAAACTGAAACCGTTTAGAGCCCCTGAACCAGATGGCATCCCGCCTTTTGTAATCAAGGGAGCCCCTGAGTTATTTGCCCATCTCTTAAGACCAGCATTCAATCACATCTTCGAGACCCACACAGTACCAAAATCTTGAGTCCAATCCATTATCGCGCCCATATATAAAAAGGGTGTGGTCTTGAATACCAGCAACTATAGGCCCATAGTGCTTATTGATGCGGCGAGTAAAGTCTTTGCCATCCTGCTCTTGAGGGACCTTAATAAAGTGGTCAGACATAATTCACTTCTTAGTAAATTCCAAGTTGTTTTTAGGGAAGAGTTGGAAACCAATTTGAACGCAATGATTCTGGCCCACCTTAGAGATTCGGTTCATCAGACCAATATTGGAGATGTGTTCATAGCCTCATTGGACCTTTCAAATGCATTTGATGGAGTAATACAATCAAGATTGTGGTCTAAAATGCTGGCTTTAAAGATCCCTCGTAAGATAGTTCAACTTCTTGTATTACTCCATACGAAGGCATCCATAAGGGTCCGATTGACTAAGGAGTGTGCTTTGTCTGGGAAAATAGCCACCATGTGGGGGTCAAGCAGGGCTGTTCACTGGCACCTATTCTTTTCAACCTGTATGTGTGGGATTGCGGAGGTAGTGTGGCAGGGACCTTCGATTGCACCAGCCAGGTTGGGGAGGATGGCGATTGATTGTATGGCCTTCGCAGAAGATTTCATGATCTTGGCTCGTACCCCCGGGGGCTTAGGAGAAAAATGAACCTCTTTTATCTCTATGCACTGGCAAATAATCTTATGCCTAACGCATCCAAATCACGGATTTTGGTATTTTCCAAGAAAAGAAAGACCCAAATATAAGTGGATTATGGGTGAGGAAGCAGTAGACCAGGTACAGGCTATCGCATACCTGGGGTATCACCTTACAAATAGGGCCCGTATGAAACAATGGAAACTGAGCCTTGATGAGAAGGTATGTAAACTTAAATCACAAACCAAATTCTTGAGAGTAAAGGTTTGCAGATTTTCACTGATACCAATAAGGCACTGTTATCTGGCTAAATGTGAGCCTATTTTACTCTATGGCCTTGTTATCTGAACACACGATATGAGCTTGACTCTCAATACCATCCAGGAAAAGTTGTGGAAATAACTACTGGGTTTATCCATGGCAGTGCCTAACGCAGTTATTCGCCACAAGCTCGGTCTTCTATCCCTTAAAACTAGGTATCTCTGGAAACAACTTTCCATGTATAAGAAAATAAGTGACCTTCCCACCAATTCCCTCTAGGAAACATTAAGAGAGGCGGTAAGATCTGAAACAGTTCCTTCTATGATAAAGTTCTGTGACAGAATTAACTTAATACTTCTGTCCCTAGGGCTAACTTTAGAAGATCTTATACAGCGTCCAGGTTTGGTGAAGAGGTTTCTCTTTAGGGCCGACTGGGTGGAAACGGTTGAATGTGCCAACTCCTATGCCACTTATAAGGAATATGCTCTTTCCTGCCACGCGGGGGAATGTTTGCCCCTTTATCTGCAGAGGTTTCCATGTGAGAGGGGAAGAACTACCTAAATGTGTTTTAGGTTGAATCAGTTACCGGCCCTTGAGAGGATAAGACACTGAGGTAATAACGGTGTGTCTGGGACAGATTCCTTAGAACTGACGTGCCGCTTTTGTGGGGAGATTAACTCCCAAGAGACACTTAAGCATTTAGTACTTGGCTGCTCTCATTTTGAGCCTCTGCGGGTTTTGACACTCAAAGCTAGGTTCAAGAAAGATTCAGGGCTCTCAGTGAAGCTATTTTGGAACAGATGCATATATCTCTAATCGTGGCACTGAATATATTCTTGCACGGTATAACCAACGGTTTGGATCAAATGAATTTAGGCATATAAATGCTAAATTGGATGTGAGAAACTTTATACATATCTAAACATATTTTGCAATTTGTTGATGTATCTCTATTTTCTGTGATGAATTTTATAGTCAGGCTCTTGTGATGCTTTATGTAATATGGATTTTTATTAACTATGTGTTTTATGATGTTTTTTCTACATGTTGTGTAAGGTTTTTTGTAAACTAAAAACACAACAATAAAAATAAAAAATAAAAAGGCAACAAAGGCGTGACATTCGAAAAAGGGCTGCATTCTTAAAGTGTCCAGAATGGTGGCGATATCTCAATCAGTCTCTACATTCTAGGGGCAGGAAATGCTCTTCTTCCTAAACCTAAGGATGTAGCGCTGACTTTAACCTTTGACAGGAAACCCTACTCTTTTAGTACTGCAACAAACAGATTGACAGGTACATACCATGGAAGAAAAATTCATTTGGATGACACGAGTCAAAAGAATGTTAAGTTGTAAGTTGTCACTGATGATGCCCTACAAAGGCTGAAACACGTGTCTGGGGTTGCTATTGGTACTCTTGGTCAAAGGAGGTTTGCCTGGCATTTTGGTGGCGGACTGGCCAAGTCAGTGGGACAAAGACTGATATGCAAATAAATATTCCTGCTTTGTGAAAAGTAGAGTGAACACATGTGGCTGCAGACTCTGAGTGGGTACATTCCCGCAGAACAGGTTATCATGCTGTGTTCTTTCTTGCAGGGGGGCGCCCTGACCTCTTTTTGATTGTAATGAAGGTGCACATGAATTCTGATGAAAAGGGAATAAGGGAACATTGTACTGATTTAAGAAGGCTAGACCGTATAGTATTTGCACCAATCTGGCATAGGTATAGAGGACTCCATTTTTAAATACATATACTCTTGCTGACAAGATGGCGTTCCACTTTGGCACACAAAGCCGAGATGTATATGCACCCTGGGTTAATGTAGTTTTACACACTGCTAATTTCCGGCTTGATGCCAGCTGGTCTAGCTTCAAAGAGAATACTGGTAAGGGTTTGAACGTTTCATTGGTATGCTAGCCACCGGATTTGTAGGCAGTGGTGGACTGGAAACCAAAAGTGTCCCTGGAAATATTTTTCCAAGTGGCCCCATATTACACTAATTAGAGAAGATGGTGAGCCAGTCAAACCCTCCTAAGAAGCGGGTGGAGCGTCCTCCACCCTACAAAATGTGGAAAAAGGGGTACAAGTGGTGAATTTTAAAGCACCTTTGACCCTGTACAGTGATTGACATGCATAAAGCGGATATAATACATGTGTTGGCAGTGAGGAATAACAGACTGGAAACTTTTGAACAAAGTCTTTAATTCATAGCGTGGGGGAGAGGTGAGATGGAAAGAAGAGGGCAGGGTGCATGGCAGAGAGGACAAAGAGGAGCAGAAAAGCAGGGTACCCACGCTGAAGACGCCCATAGAACAGCAGCCCACCGGGACACCTCTAGATGAATCCGTAGTCCAGTCCGCCACTGGTGTAGGGAGTGTTCTCGGAGAGTCCCGAGATTGGTTGTTATCACATAAGAGCAGCATTGTACTGATTGGAAGGTGTGAATAACATCCTTAATGACGCCATACATTCTTATACCGTGCTCATTGGATGCAATGTATTGTCATTCTATATTCGTTGAAATGCTGGACGAAGGAGGGACGCAGGATCGGGATTGCCTTGACTGTCATGTTCATTCCCATGTCTGCTTTATACGTTCCAGATATGAATATCAACAAAGTGTTCCTCCTTTCTCAATTGCCAGTCTTATTGCGATGCATCATTCAGTGTTCATTACATCTATTTCTGTGTTTGTTTAGCTCAGTGTTCATTGCATCTATTTCTGTGTTTATTTAGCACAGTGTTCATTGCATCTATGTCTGTATTTGTTTAGCACAGTGTTCATTGCATCGTTTCCTGTGTTTGTTTAGCACTGCGCTCATTGCATCTATTTCTGTATTTGTTTAGCACAGTGTTCATTGCATTATTTCTGTCTTTGTTTAGCAGAGTGTTCATTGCATCTATTTCTGTGTTTGTTTAGCGCAGTGTTCATTGCGTCTATTTCTGTATTTGTTTAGCACAGTTTTCATGCATCTATTTCTGTATTTGTTTAGCACAGTTTTCATTTCATTTATTTCTGTATTTGTTTAGCACAGTGTTCATTGCATCTATTTCTGTATTTGTTTAGCGCAGTGTCCATTGCATCTATTTCTGTTTGTTTAGGACAGTGTCCATTGCATCTGTCTGCATTTGTTTAGCACAGTTTTCATTGAATCTATTTCTGTATTTGTTTAGCACAGTTTTCATTGCATCTATTTCTGTGTTTGTTTAGCAAACTGCTAAAAGCAGGCAAGCTCAGCGCCTTACACTGGCTTTGAATTCCATGCATTGGGACCCTAAGGACTGCAAGATCTGGCTTTTTATCTGCAGTTCCCCACATTTATCAGGGACAAATGGTTCATCTATAAACTTACACAATCCCTGCGCTGGATCCATCTTAAGGAACTGTTCACTGCTGGACTTGGGAACGCTGGACTGAGAGACTTCTCGTCCTTTTTATAGTCTCTCAGCCTCTGGAATAAACCGTGAGAAATGCACCTCTACTTCAGAGGAATGCTTAAAACTACCTTTTTCTGTCACTAAACTACTCAAGCCCAGAGGCGTAGGGCCTGGACGTGCAAGGGCCACCCAAAATCTGTGAATGCCCTCTCAGCAGCTCTGTGTGGGCATTTACAGATGTTAATGTTGCTGCGGTGGGCGCAACTACATTAGCTTCAGGCCCACTTGTTAGACCATCCTGCCTGCGTCTCTGCTCAAGCCCACTCACCTGTAATGTTCAGCTGTTTCCTGAGCGCCTGGAGGCCACTCAGGGGTGGTAGTGCGCTATGCAAGTGTTTGCCAACACAACATAAGCTGAATCTCTCCTCCTCCTCTTGTGAGCCGCTCGTCCGTCTTCATCTTGAACCCTTCTTCTGAGATCCTAGAAGAGAGGCCTCTGAGTCTTCAGACACCGAGAGCAGAAATGATAGCCTGCAGATACCTGTATCTGTGTCTCCTCCACCGTCCTCCGTGGCTTGCCTATGATATTTACCATGGCTCTCTCTCCTGGGCGGGGAGAATCTTGGCGACACATTGGGTACCCGATGGATATCCCGCTACTTCCTGGCCAGGTCCATGTTGTCCAAGCTTCCTACCCAGTCCTCATATCACCTTCTTGTACCAGAGTTGTCATCATTGGCTATTCAGTCCTTACATTATGATACTAATTGAGTGCCAAAAAGGAACATCAGATTCCCCACCCTTTACTTTCCCATTTGTTTCATCTCCTGCAAACTGTAGTCAGTCTCTAGGTTTACCCAGTCTCTTCCTCCGTGTTTTGCTCTGCAGTACTGAAATACTTTATTGTGGCTCCTTAGCGCCCTCTGTTCCTTAAACATGTGTGCACTGAGAGTGTCTCTCATAAATTACAACTGTCACTTTTACACCTAAAATATTGCTTAGCTGACCATTTGATTTGGTTTTCTCCAGCTGACCAAGATCTTGATGAAAACTTTAGACCTGGGTCATCTTCTATGCACTCTTCTTGCCTCCAAACACGATTAACTAATTTTGAGGCTCCCTGCAATGGGTCCCTGTCCTGTACACAGCTAGGTGGCCTTGCAAATGCAAGAGTGGCTTAGAGATGGAGACCGGCTACCCGCGATGGAATTGTATCCTGTATAGAAGCTAGGGTGGTGCACCACAAATGCAAGGGTGGTCTTGAGATGGGGACAGGTTACCCTTTACTGGGTTTCTGCTCTGTATACCAGCTAGGGTGGAGCACTGTGAATGCAAGGGTGGCCTACAGATCATGACCGGCTACCTGCATGAGCTTCCTGTCCCCGTCGCCAGCTAGGGAGGAGCACTGTGGATGGAAGAGTGGTGTACAGAGGACAGGTTACTTGCACAAGGTTCCTGTCCTGTAAGGCAGCTAGGATGAAGCAAACAGTGAAGGCAGACACAAGTGATCACAGTTCAAGGGTGTTTATTGGATTTCAATGAGTTGGTAGAACGCCTTTCTAACCTAAATCTAAAGCTACGACCATCAAATAATAATAACGCAGTCCTAGTGGTGTCTTGTCAAAATAAAAGGGCCTATACTAATAAACCTATTACCAATCCTTACCTGTAAATACAAAATGGTGTGAGATAAGAATGTATGCAATATAAAAGTGTTCAGGAAATGATATGTCATGATAGTTGAGCAGGTGGCTTCCCTTCCCCATATTTTCAGCTTCCCCCAAAGTCTCTCTCGCAATGACAGTCTCTTATTGAAGAGCGCCTGATGTGACAAACAAAACCCAAACATTCCTTTCCTTTATCGGGGCTTTCATAAGTTCCACAGGTACCCCTCGTCCGGGCTCAGACCCCTTTTATACAATGTTCACAATTTGGTCTCCCTCATTTGGGCTCGGACCATGGTTCCCACTCGTCCGGCCTCAGATATTATATTATATGATATTTATAATGCGCCTGTACACAAGTGTTTCAAGGCGCGATCCCTCTTGATACCAGAATTGAAGACTTTTGAATGTGCAATGGGTTTTGCTTAAACTGTCGCAGGACCACTTACATTCACTTCACGCAATTTACACTTCACACCTATCTTCTACTTTCCTTTCTTTTGTCAGGATACCGTACAGAGACCTTCAACTGAGCACATTCACAGTGCCGAACCACTCTGTCAACGGTATCGTATCTATCCTTCTAATGTTCAGATATTCACCAGCAATTGAGCTTCACTCACGTCTTTCATCGCACACATTTAACAATGTTCGTTTCAATGCTCATTTTACAATGTTGACGCTTGCAACCTTAACTTCAACACAGACTGGTCTAGCATCGGTCTTCCCAACACACCGGCTGTGTTTTTATCTGTCGCGTCTTTGTTCTAAGAGCCAAGGACAATACCACAGCGTCTGATAGTCCTACCCACCTTGGTCGCTCGCGTGAAGACCCTTGGTATCTCTGACACACAATGTAGGATTCTTCAGCCTTGTTTCATCGTCTTCAGTTTTCTGCCTTGAAGGTTTCTTGATAGTAATGGCTTCCTGCTACAAAGGTCAAGGGTGTTACCCCTCTCATGAACTTCTCGTGCCTAGCTGTCATTTTCCCCTTGTTCAGCTGCCAACTTAAAACTGCTGTACCTTTGTGTGTTTTGCCTCACTCAGAGTGTGCTCTCGTGCTCCGCCTTGTATCTGGGTGGGGAAGGGTGATGGAAGTCAGGTGTGAGTGATTCTCGATAATTGCCTGACCTTGCCTGATATAGTATTGGGACAGGTCAGGTACACGGCTCAGGTGTGAGCCTGTTTTCTCCCAAAGCAGGCTTTTTGTGCAGGCAGGAAAGGGGGTGAGCAATTGAGTTTCTAAATATCCCAATTGGTAGGATGGGATAAAGGTGTTACTGGAAAGAGAGGGATACTGCGTCTCACCATTCGGTGTCCCACTCCCACTACCCAAAGAAACCTCACCCAAGTGAACCTCCCACACTGGTCCACCCTCAGGAACTGAATCCAAAAGGGATGGCTGTGTCCTAGCCACCTGGATGACAGATCCCAGGGAACTTGCAGGTGTGACACCTGGTTTCTCACACTACCTCCATGAGGTTTCTGTCCTGTACGCCAGCGAGGGTGAGAACCGTCATTGCAAGGGTGGTCTACAGATGATCACAGGTTACCTGCAGTAGCTTCCTGTCCTGTAAGGCAGCCAGGATGGAGCACTATGAATTCATGGATGGTCTACAGATGGGGTCAGGCTATCTGCATGAGGTTCCTGTCCTGGTCGTGAGCTAGGATGGAGCACTGTGGATGCAAAAGTTGTCTACACATGACAGGCTGCCTCCACAAGGTTCATGTCCTATATGCCAGCTGGCTTGAGCACCGTCGATGCAAGAGTGGTCTACAGATGATGTCAGGTTACTTGCACAAGGTTCCTGTGCTATACACCAGCTAGGATGTAGCACTGTGAATGCAAGGGTCTTCTACAGGTGGGTTCAGGCTGCCTCCACAAGGTTCATGTCCTATATGCCAGCTGGCTTGAGCACCGTCGATGCAATAGTGGTCTACAGATGATGTCAGGTTACTTGCACAAGGTTCCTGTGCTATACACCAGCTAGGATGGAGCACTGTGAATGCAAGGGTCTTCTACAGGTGGGTTCAGGCTGCCTCCACAAGGTTCATGTCCTATACGCCAGCTGGCTTGAGTACCGTCGATGCAAGAGTGGTCTACAGATGATGTCAGGTTACTTGCACAAGGTTCCTGTGCTATACACCATCTAGCATGGAGCACTGTGAATGCAAGGGTCTTCTACAGGTGGGTTCAGGCTACCTGCACGAGGTTCCTGTCCTATACGCCAGCTAGGGTGGAACACTGTAAATTCAAGGGTAATCTACAGAGGACAGGCTACTTCCACATGGTTTCTGTCCTGTACACCAGGTAGGATGTGCTTTGCAAATACAAGGATGGCCTTGAGGTGGAGGCAGGTTGCCCTTACTAGGTTTGTGCTCTGTACCCCAGCTATTGTCGAGAACCTTGAAAGCAAGGGTGGTCTACAGGTGGGCACAGGAAGCCTGTACTGAAAGCGAGCCTGACATGGCTTGTTTGATGTTGGCTATGCTTTTGGCCATGCCAAGCTTGTAACGCTCCCCCCAGAGCTTCAATATAAGTTCATTTACAAACGTGACAAACGTAACTCATAATGGCTTGGCCCTTCCACGCTGCAGAAGTGAGCCTTGTTCATTGACTGCACTCCCTGTAGCAGATTCACAGCTGATGGTGTGAGCGAGGTGTCTCGGGTGTTTTTATTGGTGCATACGCGGAGCCACTTGCCTGTCTTAGTGGCCAGGAAATTTCCGGATGTAATAGTGTAACAGGGCGCGCTGTTGGAGTAGCTTGTACTTGGCAGCACTGTGCATTAACCTCGAGGATGTATGCCCGGCTGTGCAGAGGACAAGAGCAGGCATTCCCCGCCTATGCAGAGGACAAGAGCAGGCATTCCCCACCTATGCAGAGGACAAGAGCAGGCATTCCCCGCCTATTGAGAGGACAAGAGCAGGCATTCCCCGCCTATAGAGAGGACAAGAGCAGGCATTCCCCACTTATGGAGCGGGCAAGAGCAGGCATTCCCCGCCTACGCAGAGGACAAGAGCAGGCATTCCTCGCCTATGGAGAGGGCAAGAGCAGGCGTTCCCCGCCTATGGATAGGACAAGAGCAGGCATTCCCCGCCTATGGAGAGGACAAGAGCAGGCATTCCCCACCTACGGAGAGGACAAGAGCAGCCATTCCACACCCATAGAGAGGTCAAGAGCAGGCATTCCCCGCCTATGGAGAAGACAAGAGCAGGCATTCCCCGCCTATGGAGAAGACAAGAGCAGGCATTCCCCGCCTATGCAGAGGACAAGAGCAGGCATTCCCCACCTATGGAGAAGACAAGAGCAGGCATTCCCCGTCTATGGAGAAGACAAGAGCAGGCATTCCCCGACTATGGAGAGGACAAGAGCAGGCCTTGGCGCCTATGGAGAGGGACTGCTTTGCTAGGAGTTGGCATTGCCTGCCTGTGTAGAGGGGGGATGCTGTGCTTAGAGCAGGCATTGCCCACCTGTGCACAGGGATACTCTGTGACCAGACATGTCTTGGGTAGGTGCTGCAGGAGGGAATTCCCTGGGAGGGAAAGGGTAACACTATATGCCCTGGCATTCATTGGCTATGCTGAAAAGGAACTCTGTACCCAGGCATTACCTGCATGTGCAGAGGGGAAGTTCAATTTCAACCTGGCAAGCCTGGCTGTGCTGAGTGTGCCCTGTAAATGGGCAATACCTGGCTCGCTACGAGGGTATGTGCTGTGTGACCCAGCATTACCTGGCTCGCTACGGGGGTATGTGCTGTGTGACCCAGCATTACCTGACTGGTTGACTAAGAGGGTATGTGCTATGTGACCCTGCATTACCTGGCTAAGAGGGTATGTGCTGTGTGACCCAGAATTAGCTGGCTGACTGGGTAAGATGGTATGTGCTTTGTGACCCAGCATTACCTCTTTGGCTGGGGAAGAGGGTATTTAATGTGTGACCCACATTACCTAGCTGAGTAAGAGTGTCATTGCTCTGTGACCCAGCATTACCTGGCCGGCTGGGTAAGAGGGTATGTGCTGTGTGACCCATTGTTAGGTAGAATTCTCTTATAAGGCTAAATTTCCTAACCTAGTGAGTCCCCCAGCAGCTTTGCTGGATTTTTGGGGTTTGTTTTTTCTCCTGCTAAGAGTGAGACTCTTTTCCTCCCACTCTTAGGCATGATTTGAGGTATGTCTTTGATTTGGTATGTGCTTATGGGCTTTGGGGTCTTTTACTCCATAGGGTCTCATGTGTTTTTACTATGTGTGTTACACAGCACCCTCAGTGCAGTAACACAGGGGTGTCATAGTGACCCCCAAACTTAGACTCCATACCCTGGGACTGACTACTGTCTCCCAGGGCATGCAAAGTCGCCATTGACTTTACTAGTCCAAAATTGTGAACAGAACCAGTACAAACCATCATATTGTGGAAGTACTGGAAGGGGTTAATTCAATTGCCGCTGGGTCTGTTTCCAAGGGGGCACTGTCCAGTCCCCCCTTGTCGAGTTTCTGGCTGGTGGCAGTGGCTGCCACGCAAAATATTCCACCAGAATATTTCCTATGGGATTTTCCCATTGATTTTAAACGCACCACTTTTTGGTGCAATGTTAAAGATACCCCCGGTTTATTTATTTAATATTAAATCCCTGTTTGGGTCTTTTTGCCAGAACTCTTTTCTAAAATGGTGTTCATGTCCGTCTCTGTAACTCCAACCAAGGTCGGGCCCTTTGTTCCACTTTTTGGCGGGCTTCTCCACAGAAGCCCTCCAACTGGTGCCACTCTGTCTGGGTTCCACAGGATGTGTGGGTGGGGGAATTGGCACCCTGGACTGCGTTGCCTTAGCAACTGAAGTCGCACTCTGTTCTGATTAGCCCAGTGGTGAGCTGCCCGGCTCACCACTTAGCATGTATGATTGACAGCTAGGCTGTTGAATGGGGGGTTTTCTGCATAAAAGCAGGGCTTTTGGGACTGGAACTTCAGAAGTCGCCACAGGACCTAAGAAATCCGAAGAGGGGAGAAGCTGAGCCATCTGCAACGAGGACACCACCGGTGGAGCCCTGCTGCAACGACCTCACCACTGTCCCGACGACAACAGAAGATCTTCTGCTGAAAGAGACTTCTTCCTCTGAGCTGGTGGGATCAACCAGTTCGCCATTTCGCCATCCAGGACGTCTCTTGGTCGAATCGCCCGTGCCAAGCACCACGGCGGCCGGCCACTGTGACCGCGAATACCAGGAACGCACCTTTTAACCGACGAACTCCGCAGCTGGTTTCTTCCCTGGGCAGTGCAACGACTCCAAGTTTCCTCCTCAACGAGATCCTCTCTTCCCCTGGCCGAAACCACAAACTGCACCCGCTGCCAGGAACAACTGCCACCGCTGGAGCTTCCTCAACTATAAAGGTACTGTGTTCCACCTGGCCTCCCTTTCTACGGTTTGCTAAAGGTGACTCTTAAATCCAGACCTTCTAACTTTACCTTCAGAATCCACCCAACCCCTTTTTGAACATTTTTACAAAGACTTGAATGCATTTCTCAACTGTGTGATCTTGGGCACATTTCACCTTGCTCCATTTACAGTGGGCCTGGCCTATGAACTTTGGCTCTACAGTAGACTCTGCCTTCTTTAACTTGTTTTGGTCTTTTAAAAGTGTTGGGAACTGTTTTAATTTTATGACCTGCCCTTGTCTCTCCCTTTTATTTAATTATTGGAGTGCCATCTAAGTTACACGCTCACCTGTTTTGACAAAAAGTGGTGTTTTGACTTAGACTTGTCTAATAATTCTTAAGGGAGGTGTGTATACTTTTCTGATTGTGTTTTGAACTTGCTTTGATTAATAGTGCTAGTGTATTTTCTAAAGTGTGAGTTAAATAAATAATTATATACTTTTGATAACAAGCTCTGGTCAGTGTTTGCTTGCTCTACTGTGTTTTTAGCCCTATTGGGTATTCTCTGTATCAGGGGTCTCCAAACAGTCGATCGCGAGCTACCAGTAGCTCGCCAGAGCCTTTGAAGTAGCTCGCGCTCGGGTTTCAGAAAAAAAAAATGAAAATGATGCCAGGAAGTGCTCTGACCAATCACAGGCCTGCAAATCTCTATAGCATATAGATTGCACCTTGTGATTGGCCAGAGCACGTTCCTTGCTGGGAGCTGTGCTCCCATTGGCCACAGTGGCTGATGCTGGGGCTTGGATTCCAGGAGCGAGCTGAAACTGGCAGGAAAACTTCTTTGTGAAGGTAAGTTGGGTCGGGTCGGGGTGGATGGGGGAAGTTAATCTTTTTTTTTTCTGCCGAGCCACTGCAGCCCCTGTGCGCACAGCTGTTGTGTGTGCTGTTAGAGGGGCGGGCAGCTCGGCAGAACGAAGCCCGGGGTGAAATGGAGACATTTAGCTATGATGCTTAATGTCTCTGCTTCACCCCGGGTTCTTTTGCAATCATGTGAGCTATTTTTAGAAGGCAGGGCTCTGGCGAGGAAGCCCCCTCGGGACTTCCTCGCCAGAGCCCTGCGTTTCTAATAGTACCTCACATAACTGAAATCAGCCCAGGGCGAGCGGAGACATGCAGCATCATAGCTTCATGCCTCCGTTTCGACCCCGGGCTCGTTTGCAATCATGTGAGATATTTTTAGAAGGCAGGGCTCTGGCGAGGAAGCCCCCTCGGGACTTCCTCGCCAGAGCCATACGTTTCTAATAGTACCTCACAGAACTGAAATCAGCCCAGGGCGAGGGGAGACATGCAGCATGATAGCTTCATGCCTCCGTTTCGACCCTGGGCTCATTTTGAGTCTTTTCCAGGGGTGGACTGGCCTATAGGGAACTCTGGAGATTTCCCAGTGGGCCTCTGCACCCTGGGCCTCTTTTGTGTGGCATTTCCAAATGTTGGCATAGGAAAAGCATTGGGCTTGCTGAAAATGTGTCATGTGGGGCCACTTTGACAATTATTTCCGAGGCCTCTTTTGGTCCCCAGTAATTATTTCCAGGGCTTCTTTTAGTTCCCAGTCCACCCCTGGGCAGGGCTCTGGCGAGCAAGCCCCCTCGGGACCAATGTGCTTATGGGTTTTCCACAGTGGACTCATTGCAAATGACGCACATTTAGTACATCCAATCATTGATGTCAAAACTTATAGGCTTCTTAGCGAGAAGTGAGGGCTAATACGCAGGAAAAGGCCTCTATCGTTCCAATGTGGCAGTGCCAATTTTTTTTCTCCAGGTGCACATGGGCTGGTGTAATATTGGGGTAACATTAGTGCCCTGTTTCAATTTACAGGATTAGCGAAGATAGAAGTGCCAGATTACTGTCAACTAAGGGCTATTGTTCATAAATGTGATGCTAGGTGGTTTGAACTTCACAAGACTACTGCTCAGAGCACAGCCAACACTGTAGGGATGGTGGCTGGCTCTAACTCTTTCCCTATGCAGCGTGGATTTTCGGTATGCATTCCTGTTTAATGACTACCACTAGTGCAGCTATGACGAATGTGGGGTGATAGAGGCGCACATACCAGCCGCGATCCTTCCTAGTAAATGCAACAAATACTCGTGCATCTCCTTTCACAGCAAACTAAAGGCTAAAATTGGTTTATTGTTGCACTGGCCCCCTTGTAGTCCCATGTTCCCTTGATTTGAGAGGCATTTAGTCTCACCATCCATTTATACCTGATTTTTTTTGCATAGAGGACAGGCTGTATCAGGGCCAACATAACTATTCTGCTGTGATCATTTTTTTTTATCAATAATTATGACTTTTAAGGACATTCAACAAAGTAGGCTTTGACCTTCATTATCCTTGGCTAGATTCGGTGACTTGGCATAGGTGCATGCCACAAAGTTAATATTTTGAGAAATTGCGAATGTGCTAAATGGCACTGGTTTTTATTTTTGGACTAAGCAGAATTTTGTGTGCTCAATTATTTTTAAAACCATAACACATTCAAATCCTCATCAGATTACATTACACGTGCAGTCCCAAAAGAAACGTACAAACGAAACGACACTTGTTGAAATCATGGATGCAGAAGTAGGCGGATCATCCAACAAAAGGCAGAAGACGTATCATTTTCATCAAGAGTGGGAGACCGATTTCTTTTTCGCAAGCGTAAAAGGGAAGTGTGTGTGTTTAATCTGCAGTGCCAAAGTTGCAGTGGGAAAAAAGAGTAATGTCGAGAGGCATTTTGGCACAATGCATACACAATATGAAAAGAACTTTCCCAAAGGAAGCCGTCTGCGATCTCAACGAATAGCTGAACTAAAAGCTGCCCTGCAGACGCAACAATCATTTTTCACCCAACCTGCAAAGAAAGCAAATGCTGCAACAGAGGCATCCTTCAAAGTTGCACATTATTTGGCAAAACACAAATGCACTTTTACAGATGGCGCAGTTGTGAAAGGTGCGATGGTTCTCGTGGCTGAGTCAGTTTTAAAAGATTTTAAAAACTGCCCTGACATTATGTCTGCCATTTCAGATGTGCAGTTAGGTGCAAACACAATGGCAAGGAGGGTATCTGCACTATCTGCCAATGTGATGGGGCAATTAGAAAAAGATTTGAGCATATGCAGTTTTTTCTCCATTTAGTGTGATGAATCGGTTGATGCAAGTGATACTGCCCAGCTAGCACTGTTTGCTCGAATGGTGAAGAACTATCTTCCGCACATAGTGATCTGTTGCTACACACGGAAATCCGATGGCTTAGCAGGGGAAAAATACTACGTCGCTTTCTTTCACTTTTGCCAGAAATCAAAGACTTCATGAGGTCAAGAAATGAAGACATCGGCCAATTATGCAGCATTTCTTGGCTACTTGATTTGGCATTTCTGGCAGATGTTACTGAGAAATTAAATACCCTGAACTGTGAACTACAAGGAAAGGGTAAAACCATTGCTGACATGATAAGCGCAGTAAAGACATTTAAGTCAAAACTTAACCTTTTCACTGAACAAGTGGTGGAAAGGAAAATGCATCATTTCCCTTCTGTAATGCAAATGCTGACAGAGCATACAGCTAGTCCTGAACTCCTGAACATAGTTAAATACAGCAGTCTCCTGAGCAGGCTTAAGAAAGAGTTCAGTGACCGGTTCAGGGATTTCGAAAGGATTGAACCGTGTGTGATGTTCATTGCAAACCCCTTCATGGAAGTCAATGTTTGTGAACTTACAGAACAATGGGTGAGCTGTTTAACCTGAACAGTTGGTGCTATGGAAATGGAGATTGTCAGCCTGCAAGGGGACATTCAGTTGAAAAGCAGACAATCTCCCACCAATTTCTGGAGCCTTGTTGATCACAAGGAGTACATTAACATTTGCACAGCAGCATTAAAAGTGACTTCTCTGTTTGGTTCCACCTATCTCTGTGAATCTGCATTTTCAGATATGAACTTCATCAAATCTAAATTTCGAACCCGCCTGACAGATGAGCATTTTAGTGACTCCATCCGAGTTGCTGTATCAAGTTATACACCAGACTACAGAGCACTGGTGGATGGCATGCAGTGTCAACCTTCACACTGAATGTCTAATTTTCCTACAATGTGAAAGTCTTTTTATGAGACAGCTTCTAATAAAAAAGAATGCAATAAAGAGGTTTTTGAACTTTATTAACATAATCGTGAAGCATATGTTATTCCCTCTATTTATAAAGGGAAATATGTCATTCCCTATATTTATGAAGGGAAAATTACAGCTAAAAAAAGTTCCAATGTTTATGAACAACCCGACCGCTGATATCGCCCGCAAGTAGCTCTCGCTGTTGGCCCCCAACTGAAAGTAGCTCACGCCAACGTAAAGGTTGGAGACCCCTGCTCTGTATACTGCCTAACTCTTCTTGAGAGAAGTCTGACTGCTCAGCCACAGCTACCAGGTAAATCTGGGTGGTACAGACTGCTACCAATTGGGTTTACTGCTTACTCCTGTAGTCTTAATCTTTTTGCAGTGTTCCCCAAGGGAACTGCACAGGATTCTGCCTAACACCCATCATTACCTGGCTTGCTCGGTAAGGGGATGTGTCTTGTGTGACCCAGTATTACCTGGTTGAGTAAGAGGCTGTGTGCTGTGTAACCCAGCATTACCTGGCTGGCTGGGTAAGAGGGTATGTGTTGTGTGACCCAGCATTACCTGGCTGGTTGAGTAAGGGCTCAGGTGGTCTATAAATAGCCAGAAAATGAAGAGAGCATGAGGCTGATAAAGTCATCCTCACCAGCAGCGCTTCCATGTGTGAGTGGGATCAACGACACACACAACTTAGATTTATAAATCATAGCCACACCTCCACCTGGGCGCTGTGATCTTGTTAAACGAGGCATCTTGTGAACGCTGGTTACCTGTTCTTCCTGATTAGCAGGGTGGTGATGCTGCCAGTCTGTCGACGTATCCTTCAGGTGTAGAACAAGAAATGTGGGTACCAACCCAATACCCTCCTGGTAATCTCCAACAGGATGGGGCTGGGCGGCCTCCTAACGCCACGGGGTGGCACTTCTTTGATTTGCGTGATGTTAGGACAGTGCAAGCACTGACAGAGAAGGTCCAGATATAGTCAAAATAACAATGGTGGTTTATGGATGTACAGCTGAAGTCCAGATGAAGATGGTGGTGTTCCAGAAGGCAGGGTACTAAGCAAGGCACAAGGCAGGGCAATAACAAGAGACTGAAAGAACAGTCAGCCAAAAAACTGCCAAGTAGCAAGGGAAGAGATACTGGAACAGGAGGGAGGAAGCAGGGAACTCCCCAAGAGAAACTGGGAACCAGGGGCTGGGACCACCCTAGACACAGTGAACCAAGGAACCAGGACCCAACCTAGACCCAGGAAAGCAGGCAGAACCAAAATCAGGATAGCCAACAAGGAACAGGGAAAGACCAGGAAAGAGCAAAAAGGCAGGGCAAGACTAGGCACAGCATAAAGCAAGACTAGACTGACCAGGGGCGAGGGACACGATCAGGGAACCTGACAGTATTGAGATGCGGATTCCCTGCAATCGGGACCCGGAAATAGGCCGGGAACCAAAGTGAGGCTTGGAACGCAAGCTTCAGTTTCCAAGTGGACTGCACATGCGCAGAGGGCCAGGCACGGACACCCACGCATGCGCAGACCCGCAATCATGGCAGTGCCCAAGGAGCCTGGGATCCAGACTGGAGGAGTCTGACTGAAATGCCAGCAGGGGTGAAGCCTCCACGATGGGACCCGTTGGAGCAGAGGAACCCACCACCCAGACCCGGAAAGTGGCATGACACCATAACCTAGCCCAGGAAGGCCCGGTGCCCCGGGCTTCCCAGGATGCTGGAGGAAAAATTCACGACCAAACGCAGGGAATGCACAACATTGCAGGTGCTCCCAGGTGCGATCACATGCCGGGCAGCCCTTCCTGCCGACCAAAAACTGAAGCACCCCAAGTCGAAACCGCGAATCGCAGTTCTCTTGAACTTTGAATACTGGAGCCTCCTGTAGGTTAATCGAAGAAGGGCGAGAGCAAGAGTGACCATATGTGTCATGCACAGAGGGTTTCAGGAGAGAAATGTGGAAGACAGGGTTGATGCGCCAAGAGTGGGGCAACAGCAGGCGGAACACCACTGCAGGCAAGCGTTTGGGATCTTAAAGGGTCCAAAATAAAGAGGGGCCAATTTAGTAGGCAGGTTGTGCACTGGTAGGTTCTTAGAGGATATCCATACCATGTCACCAACCTTGAGCATGGGCTCAGGGGTATGCTGCTTGTCAGGCTGTGCTTTTATGCACTTTTACGTCCGCTAAAGTACCAGCTGCCAATTTGTGTTGGTTGTGGATGATGGTCACCATTTCATTGGCAGACTGGACAGCACTGGGCAACACCGGTCGAAAGGGCAGCAACTTGGGATGTACTCCAACGGAACAAACAAAAGGACTACATCCAGTGGCTGAATGAATAGAGTTGTTATAAGCCACTTCAGCAGTGTCCAAATGGTCCAGCCAGTTGTTTTGTGCAGCATTAGCATAGCACCTTAAGTACTGCTCTAGTGTTTGATTTGTTCGTTCCGTCTGTCCGTTGGTCTGGGGATGATACCCTGAACTCAGTGCCCGCTGAATGTCCAAATGATGACACAACTGGTTCCAAAATCAGGAGATGAACTGAGAACACTGGTCCAACAGTATCTTCTCTGGAAGACCATGAAGACGATACGTCTTGTGTAGGAAGCTGCATGCCATCTGGAGAGCAGAGGGAATCTTCGGAAACAGAATAACGTTAGCCATATTGGCAAAGAAATCCACTACGACCATGATACAGGTGTATCCCTTAGAATGAGGTAGTTTGACAATAAAGTCGGTGGCAATGGTATGCCGCGGGTATGGTGGGGTTACAGTATGCTGCAGGAGGCCCAAAGGACTTTTGCTTGGCATCTTGACTAGAGCGCAAATAGAACAGGAATCCATGTACTGCTTTACCTGACTGGCCCATCCTGGCCACCAAAACTGTCAAGCGATCAACTCCTGAGTAGCTTTGACTCCACGGTGGCCGCTGATGATGGAATCGTGGAAGCCTTGCAAAATTGACGTCCGCAGGCTGACAGTGGGGATGTATAAATAGTCGTGAAAGAACAACAGACCGTCACTTTCACATACACAAGGTTGACGTAAAAGCCTTGGCCTGGCTGGAACCATCTGGGTTTCTCTCAAAAGGGAATGTAGACGTGGAGTAAAGGAAAGCAGAAAATGCATTGGGGCTAGTAGCAGGACATCAAGATCAGATCTTTCGACGTTCTCCAGGGAATTTGAAAGTGCATCTGCCTTTAGATTCTGGGCACAGGGTATATATGTCCCTACGAAATCGTAATGAGAAAAGAAGGCGGCCCAGAGAGCATGCAGGGAGGTCCGACACTGCAGCAAGGTTAAATTGTGTAGGTTTCTGTGGTCAGTACGAACCTCCACAGGAAATCTTCACCCACCCCCCAGGTGATGTCTCCATTCTTCAAATGCTGCTTTTATGGCCAGGAGTTCTTTCTCAATGACTGTGTAGTTTCTTTCGCTGCGAGATAGCTTCCGAGAGTAGTAGGCAACGGGTGTTCGATTTCCGTCTTAGGGTCTCATTGCAACAGCACTGCTCCAATGGTGAAATCAAATGCGTCAGTCTTGACTAGGAAAGGATTCTCAGTGTTGGGATGCCGAAGGATGAATGCTGACATAAAGGCTTTCTTGAGTTCCTGGAAAGCTGCATCCCATTGAGAGTCCCAGAGGAAGGGTTTCTTGTTGCTGGTCAATCGAGACAACACTGCCGTCAGGTGAGAGAAGTGAGGTATAAACCGATGGTAGCAGTTTTCAAAGCCTAGGAATCGCTGCAACAACTTCAAATCATGTGGTTGTTTCCAATCCTGCATTGCACACAGTTTAGCCAAAACCATCCGAATTCCTGTACTGCTGAACACATACCCCAGGAATTCCATGTTTCTTGATGAAAATGTCATTTTTTGTGCTTGCCATACAGATGGTTGAGCGACAGCCATCGGAGTACTCCCTTGACATGACCAACATGCTCCCCCTGGACTGGTGCAAAAGGTGAGGATATTGTCAAGGTAAACCCACACTGTTCAAATAGAAAAGATGACATCCATGAAACATTGGAAGACGGCCAGGGCGTTACACAAGCCGAATGGCATAACACGATACTCATAATGCCCGAATGGTTTCTTAAAGGCAGTGTTCCACTCATACCCTTCCTTGATCCGAACTAAGTGGTAGGCCCACCAAAGATCCAACTTAGTGAAAACACAAGCAGCATGCAGTGATTCAATGATATTACGGATTAGCAGTAAAGGGAACCTGTCCTTGTATGCTATGTCATTTAAATGGTGATAGTCGATGCACGAACAAAGTGTTCCTTCTTTCTTCTGTACAAAGAATAGTGGGAAACCTGCAGGGGATTTGGATGGTACAATGTAAACCTTCCATGTAACCTTGCAGGAACTTTTTCTCAGATGGGGCAAGAGAATACATCTTCCCGTGGGAATGATTGCATTGGGCAACAGGTCGATGGAACAGTCAAAATGCCTATGAGTTAGTAGAGGGATTTCTCTGGGTTTGGCAAACACTCTGAGGAACTGTCTGGATAGTACAAAGACAAACTGAAATGTTTTGAGAAGAGGATGGACATGCATCGGGGACGGCCGGAGAAGCACCTGGGGAACAGCACTCTCGTGAACAGAGCGTGGAAGCAAACACCAAATTCAGTGTTTCCCAATCGATATGAGGATTGTGGTACAACAACCAAGGCAGACCCAGCACTATCGGGTAGGAGGGAGATTTTTTAACATTCAGGGAGATCTGCTCCTGATGTTCATTGATCGATAAGTGCAACCTCCCCGTATGCTGGTAAACGGGCCCAGAGGAGAGCTGTGTCCCATCAATGACTTCCACTACAGTAGCACGTTCCTGGCAGTTAAGAGGTATGCCACTGCTGACCACAAAAGCTGCATCAATGTAATTGCCAGAAACACTGCAATCCAATAGAGCCAGCGTGTTAACACTCTTGTTCTGCCATGCAGTCCTCATCTCCAAAACCAACAAAGCCACAGATTGCATGGTTGGAAGGACTGGAACAGAAGAGAGGCCTGCCGTTGCCTCCTCCATGCATTGCAAGCCTTTTCGTTTTCCGATTTCCTTGGGGGACGCAATGGGCAAGACCCCAAATAGTGACCTGCAGCTCCACAATACAGGCACAAACAATGGGTTCATATTCGCTTATTTTCGGTCTCCGACAAACGACCACTGACTGCCCCCAGCAGCATAGGTTCTGGACCCAAATCTGCAGGACCTGGCGATCCCGAAAGTACCACAGAAGGCCTGGGATGATGTCTCTCGGCTCTGCATAGCTCACCTCTTCTCTCTGTCAGCCTATGGTCGATGCTTACTACTTGGTCCACTAGCGCTTGGAGAGAATCAGGTTCCGGAACGGAATGTGCAACAGCTCGTCTTTGGATTCCTCTCGCAGACCACGATGAAACAGGGTCTTCTGTGTAATCTCAGGCCATTGTGAATCAGTTGCCAACTGTCTGAATCGGCTGATATAGGCTGTGATGTCGCGGGAGTTCTGTCGGATGTTCATCAGCTGGTTGTGAGCGACGGAAGCCAGGTTAGGTGACTTGAAATGTCCAGCAATGCCTTTTCGAAGGCCACAAAATCATTCCATTTGGGACTGTAGGAGGAAACCAGGGGTTGCAGCCCAAGCAAGCGTGTTTCCATTTAGGTTGCCTAGGCTGTAGCTGATCTTGGCTTTGTCCAGATTGAAATGACCGGGCCAGAAAAGAAAATGTATTTTGCAATGATTGCAAAACTCAGCCACTCGGTGAGGGTCTCCATCAAGCTTCAGTGGGTCAGTGAGGGCCATGGTGCTTTTGGTCTGATGGGGTGCACCGATCCCTTGACTCAACACTTGACGCAGAGATATATTTTCTTGATTAAGGGTGGTCATCTCGAGGCAAAGGGCTCAGAGTTCTTCCTGAAGTTCCTGGACCTCATCCATATCTGGGCAGGAAGGAAGGCCTCTCAATTGGTTAAACGAGGTATCTTGTGAACGCTGGTTACCTGTTCTTCCTGATGAGTGGGGTGGTGAGACTGCCAGGCTGTCAAAGTATCCTTCAGGTGTAGAACAAGCAATGCAGGGTACCAACTCAACACACTCCTGGTAATCTCAAACAGGACGGGGCTGGACTGGCTCCCAAACCACAGGACTGCACTTCTCTGATTTGCCTGATGGCAGAACAGTGCAAGCACTGACAGAGAGGGTCCAGATGTAGTCCAAATAACAATGGTGGTTTATGGATGTACAGCTGAAGTCTGGATGAAGATGGTGGTGTTCCAGAAGGCAGGGTACCAAGCAAGGCACTAGGCAGGGCAAGAACAAGAGACTGAAAGAAGAGTCAGCCAAAAGACTGCCAAGTAGCAAGGAAAGAGATACTGGAAACAGGAGGGAGGAAGCAGGGAACCCCCCAAGAGAAACTGGGAACCAGGGGCTGGGACCACCCCAGACAACCAAAGAACTGGGACCCTACCTAGACCCAGGAAGGCAGGTAGAACCAAAATCAGGATTGACAACAAGGAACAGGGAAAGACCAGGAAGACCTGCAAAGAAAGCAGGGCAAGGCTAGGCAAAGCACAAAGCAGGGCTAGACAAACCAGACGCAAGGGAGACGATGAGGGAACCTGGCCGCATTGAGATGCAGCGATTCCCTGCAATCAGGACCCAGAAATAGGCTGGGAACCAAAGTGAGGCTTGAACACAAGCTTCGGTTTCCAAGTGGACTATGCATGCGTGGAGGGCCAGCATGCACAGATCCGCAATCGTGGCGGCGCCCAAGGAGCCGGGAACCCGGACCGGAGGATTCTGACCGAAGTGCCAGGGGGGATTGAAGCATCCATGATGGGACCCGCCGGTGCAGAGGACGCCGCCTCCCAGACCCGTTAAGTGACATGACAGATCTCTACTTCAGTCACCGGTACCATCCTATAGAGAAATAAAGGGGTGTACCTGCAACACTGATCCTTCAGGTAATGTGTGCAATAAACAAGAAAAGGTTGGATCAGTGGAATCGGATGACACTGGCTATTTTCTATTTAAATCACATATTTTAATTTCAAAAAGTTATACAAGTTCATCATAAAATACATCACAAATCATTCTAAACCACTCATGCCTACTTAAGTATTCACATTCATAAAATTCATTCAAACATCGGACCATAAAACACCCTAATGTGAGAATAGCACCAGATTTTGCTATTCAGTACAAATGATTACAGAATGATTTTGTTCTCTATGTATATTAACATTTTAAATGATGACCCAGTCCATAGTATCGGGTGTCACTTCTTTCTTGGTGTTTTAAATCACCAAAAATTCTCTCATAGAGATCACGTCGACACGTGTTTCGGTCAAAAGACCTTCTTCAGGACGTCGGGCAAGGAGCACTTACTCCGCCAGGTATTCCACATGTAAGGGCCAGGCATACATCTAAAAAATAAATAAAAGCCAGATTGTCATCCCTATTTCTTTTATCGGTGATACATAATATCACAGTGTGCATCCAAAAATGGGCCACAGTGGCCCTAACTCACCCCACGTTGATTACTGGCGGGATGGCAAGACAGGGCGTGGGAAATCTCCTCCCAAAGTACTTCAACTAGCTGTAAAGCCTATGGGATATATAAAAACCAAAGTGGAATTACTCTAGGTGTCTATCGTGTGACCAGACACCTCTCTATTCAAATTCAAGATCAAACACTTACACTAACACTGTTGCTGGTTAAGACTTCTTTTCCACAAATAACTCCTCTGTTTAGTTTTTTCTCGTGTGCCACCACATCACTGTAGCACTGTGGAACAAACAGAGACAGAACGGAGAGTACACTGAGTAGAATGTCTAATTCACAAGGGGCTGTGCCCACCTACTATCAAGCAGAATGAAGGCGGCACAAATAGTCTCCTAATAGATGGAAGTACCCATTATAACTATGGCGCTTTTCCCCGTGCTTAAATGGAAAACCGATCTAGCGGTCCCAAACAGTCACGACGGCATGCATCTTCTCTTTCTCTCTATCTCTTGCCTCTTCTGTGTATCATAGAGAAAAGGAAAAGAAAAAGAAAAGAAACCCTTAATAGCGTGCAGGATATCTCGGAGGGATATGTCCGTGATGCATGCACAGAACCAAGTGAGATCGAAGCATACGGCCACCACCGCCAGCTCCCGCTCGTGAGCAACGCTCATTAAATGCTTACCGCGTAATTCCATACGAAGACAATGAATCCTTTCAATTCGGTCGGCAGACAGCACGATACTTAATGTCTCGCCGCGGACACCGGTGTTTGAAGTAGTAAGATGCCAGGTGTCCCTGTGTAAGTATCGCGTGTGTCCTCGACCCGCCTCTCTTCATTCACATAGACGAGGGACAAACGGATCCTGACTGTTTGAATGAATTTTATGAATGTGAATACTTAAGTAGGCATGAGTGGTTTAGAATGATTTGTGATGTATTTTATGATGAACTTGTATAACTTTTTGAAATTAAAATATGTGATTTAAATAGAAAATAGCCAGTGTCATCCGATTCCACTGATCCAACCTTTTCTTGTTTATTGCACCGGTACCATCCTTCCACATTGTGCGATGCTTGAGTAATGTACACCCCTCAGAATCCCTCTGAAATGTGCTGCAAGTGTAGATTAGAACCCTGATTCCCTGCCGGCCAATCAGCCACAGTGTATCCCACCCTCTATCCCATGCCAGGAGCCCAGAGGGATGCCTAGAGAAGTTCCAAACCTCCAGCCTCCTGCAGCCTTGCCCTCGTGCTCCAGAGTGGCCTAGAGTATTTCCCTCTTCAGAGCCTCTTAGGCCGCTTTCTTCTGAGTTCACCCAAACAGATGATCTTAGTTATTCCATGCAGCCATATTAAGAAGCAGCGTATTGGGTCAATTATTCTTAAACTCTATTGCAAATGACTTGTGAACTTTTCATTTCCCAGCACCGCTGTTAACCATAACATGTTGGCATGGCTCACACTGCCAAAAAGTAAGCCAAAGTCATCCTAAGTACACTTCTTAGCTGCTTCTTTTTGTGACAAGCATAATAGGGTGTTGTGGGTGTTCACCCACCCAGTTAGGCCCTCCCACGTGCATGTTCCAATTTGCTCTAAGCAATCAGGGTTTGGCAAGTTGGCGTGTAAGCCATGTGCCTGCAAAGGTGGGTGAACATGCACACACACGTGTTGTGGCTGTATGGAATGTGGACTGTAGCCGGAATGTAACTTGGGAATGGAATGGGAAGAGAAAGAGGAGTCAGTTAAGATACATGAATGAAGGACAGACATGTAGATGGTATCTTGTATCATTCAATGATTTATACAAATGTATAGAAAGGTGCATAGCAATTGGCGACGAGACAATGATCGATCCACGCTGAATGTAAAGGAAATCAGTGGAGTAGCAGTGGCTCATGGAAATGGCCTGGGGAAGTAGTAACCCGATGAAGGAATTGTGGTACGAAAAAAAAGAATACAGTGTATGGAGGTGGCTGACTAAAAGAAAAAAAAGAATAATATTTGGGAACATTTGGAAACCTTTGAAAGGAAGTAATTGACTTAAAGAAGAGGACAGAGTTGGCATTTGCAGGAAACGCATAAGGGGAGTAAAAGGGGAACTCCCAGAGTTAAAGGCTGTCTGGGAGACGTGAGCGGATGGTCACGCCAAGACAAAGACTGCGACCCTCAAATACAAAAGGAGGCAGCAGCTGGAGTGACGGTAGGAAGCACTACGCCGCGTAATACAATAATCCAAGTGTTATTTTATAACATGATTGGGAAGTTATACCGCGATGTGCATGAAAATAATGAATGGAATTAGCAGAGACTGCATCTTTGAAGTAATCGAAAGCCGCGCCGCTTACCTGCCCACGGCGCATGAAGGCAGGGAACAGCAGTGACGTCAAAGAGTAGTGCACATATCAAAGAAAAGCGTAACAAAGAAAAGGACCAGAAACGTGAGAAAACCTGCGGCCCGTATTAGATTTGAGAACTGTAACATTGAGGTTGTCATAACAACGTTGTAAAGGGACAAGTTCGGTTGTCTGAAATTATCAGAGGTACGTGAGATAATGTGCCACCATTTTTGGATACAACTTGGGCGAATAACATAGGTGGTCATGACGACGCAACGTGTCAGTTTAAACGAAAAGTTATGTGGGAACAGAATGAAAGCAAATCCGATAAAATAAACAAAGAAATAAAGACGAAAAGTACGGAATATTAATGTGCAGACGTGCAAACATATTACAGTGGCAACACAACGAGTGTAAATATCACGAAACGAAGTTGAATACAGGTGCAATGCAGTATTCGTGAAGTTACGCACAAAGGCAAGATAATATAATAGCATTTCATAACGGATTGAACATGGGATAAACACGTACCATTATCAGTCTATTCCTGAAAATAAAATAATTGCACTAAAATGCATAATGCAGCAAAGGTTGCAACTCTGAATGTGTGAACAACTCAATAAGGCAAAACAGGGCGAAGCAAAGAATCAAATTAACACTGGGGGTCCTGCAGGTGCTACACCCTTCCTACCCCTGGCCTCGTGTGTAAGACTGAGTCTAACCATTTGGAATGGAACTCTGCTTGGCTGCTTGAGAAGCAAAAGCATAGCGAGTCATGCCTGGACCAACACACAAAGCAAGCAAACAAGGAAATGAGCTATGGCACCTGCATAACAAAGTCAATAAAACATTGCAACATTGCTGCCAGCTCTGAATCAAAAATCAAGTGTATGGTGTTATACCAGAGAGTCAAGTCAAAGCAGTGGAACGTACTGTGGTGCAAAGGCAACAAACTGCATGAGCAAAATAATCTGCCTAACAGTAAGGATATTGACATTGTGCAATCAGGCAACAAGGTCATGAGGAGTGGAACAAGGGCCAGAAGTGACTAAACATGCCCCTAAGTAAAGCAGGTGTGGATGCAAGACTGACTCAGATGGCTTCGATTCCGGTGAATTATTTACATCGCCCTGACCCATTCATGCTTGAGCAGCAGGAAGATCAAGGACAGCGGTGGCAAGTCTAGGTAGACGAGTTTGAAGGGTTTCTGAGAGCAATGGGAAATCAGGATGCCCTAAAAAAATGGATATATTTATGAACTTGGTGGGAGAAGAAGTGAGAGGCATTATTACAACTATTCCGAGTATCAATCGCTGATTTCTGTCATTGGTGAACGATTGGTTAGACCTCTTAACCGGGATTATGAGCGGTATGCATTTAACCAGTGCACGCAAGGGCCACATGAAACAATTGCGCAGTTTGTGTTGCGATTGCAGACAAAAGCAGCGTACTGTGAGTTCACGAATTTTAGTGATGATGAGGCAATAAGACTAAGAATAATGGAAGGATGCACATCATGGCAGCTTCGGAAACATCTCTTAAGAATGCCGCTCCCGTTGAAAGATGTTCTGGAACTGGCAAGAATATATGAAAGGGTTGAGACGCAAACAGCCAACGTTGAGAGCAAAACAGAACTGGATACCATCTCGGCCATGAGGCTTAACAGATAAGGGTGGTCGCGAAATGCAAAGGCAACACCATGCCGAGACACCTGTAGTGGCCTAAGTCAATGTTATAGAAGCAGGTTTGAGTTACCACACTTGGGTCAATGTCCAGACCTTGGTCGAATGTGTTTGCGATGTGGTCAAGGGTATCACTTCTGGATCATGTGCAGGGAGAGGACTCCATGATTGCCTGCGTGCCGAACCAAATCTCAATTAGCGTCGCATAAAAGATTCAAAATACTGAGATTTCCCAGGGTGAAGTCATACTGGGAGAGAGGCAATTTACAAACTGATAGTAATAGCTATGTGGGGTTGCCTCAAACTCAGCCGGGACTTGACTTACAAAGTAGAGGAGATGAATGTGAGAATTCAGAACAAATGGGTAACCCAACATCATATCAAGGTTATTTGGTTGAAGGAAAGCACACAATTACAAGGATAATCGATCCGATTAAGCAGCTCCTCAAGAGGGACTCAAAATATGAGTGGAACGGAAGATGTCAAAGAACATTTGATACAGTAAAACGTACTAATGAGTCATTTGTGGAAGGAAGGAATGCTGGTCTCGTTACACAAGCAGTCATTCAGCCCATTGACACTAAGGTGGCAGTGCCTGACGGAGGAACATTTTGAGGACAGAGAGGAGGACAGGAAGGATTTTAAAAACTAGCAGGGGCACAAAGTAAATTGGCTGTCACAGATCAAGGCCTACTACTGAGAGGAAATTGGTAGAGGGATTCGGGAAGACTGCAGGCGAGTTCACAAGTACTAAGAAGTCAGAACACTCCTCATGAGGTGACTGAGCACACTCCCATTGATATAAGGGTCAGAGATCAGTTCAGAAATCGCTCTTCACAGCTTGAGGGCCACAGAGAGGGCAAAGATTGGACAAATTGCAAGAGGAGAGCTGAAGAGCATTGGGTGCCTGTAGGTGAAAGTGAAACAGTACTGGTCCAGAAAAAGCAGAGAAGGAAGGTGGGCTTTAGTCATGAGCCCGAGTCGCTAATAGTCACGGCTGTCAAGAGGCCCATGGCTACTGTCATGAACAGGGATGGTGAGATAACTGAGGACACTTCCTTCTTTCATGAAATGTTCCAGGATGATTCACAAGGAGAAACATGTGGGGGAAAGGAGAAACAAGGAACCTGTTGGTCTAATGTCACAGGATGATCTGGATGGAGATTCACGTGGGGAAAGGAGAAATGAGGAACCTGTTGGTCTAACGTCACAGGATGATCTGGATGGAGATTCACGTGGAGGAAAGGAGAAATGAGGAACCTGTTGGTCTAATGTCACAGGATGATCTGGATGGAGATTCACGTGGGGAAAGGAGAAATGAGGAACCTGTTGGTCTAATGTCACAGGATGATCTGGATGGAGATTCACGTGGGGAAAGGAGAAACGAGGAACTTGGTCTAATGTCACAGGATGATCTGGATGGAGATTCACGTGGGGAAAGGAGAAATGAGGAACCTGTTGGTCTAATGTCACAGGATGATCTGGATGGAGATTCACGTGGGGAAAGGAGAAATGAGGAACCTGTTGGTCTAATGTCACAGGATGATCTGGATGGAGATTCACGTGGGGAAAGGAGAAACAAGGAACCTTTTGGTCTAATGTCACAGGATGATCTGGATGCAGATTCACGTGGGGAAAGGAGAAACGAGGAACCTGTTGGTCTAATGTCACAGGATGATCTGGATGGAGATTCCCGTGGGGAAAGGAGAAACGAGGAACCTGTTGGTCTAATGTCACAGGATGATCTGGATGGAGATTCCCGTGGAGAAAGGAGAAATTAGGAATGTGTTGGTATTTTGTCACTTAAGTACATTCCCCGCCGTGTCTGCTTGGAAAAGAAGTTAGAGAAATCACCTGTCGCCCTGACAGGATCATACGCAAGCCAGCACGCCTTATTGAGCAGATGTAGATGTGATCCTTTTGGACAGATGGAGAGAGTGAACTTGATAAGCAAGGGAGGGATGTTGTGGCTGTATGGAATGTGGAATGTCGCCTGAATAGAACTTGGGGATGGAATGGAATGGGAAGAGAAAGAGGAGTCAGTAAAGATACATGAATGAAGGACAGACATGTAGTGATGTATACAAATGTATAGAAAGGTACATAACAAGGTGCACACATTGGGGAAAGATTTCCAGGCCCTTCTGACGGCTCTGGGGAGCACCAATGCCTCTTGTAATCACGGAACTCTGAAGTGACTTTCAATCTCTTTTAATGCAGGGTTTAGTGGAGACCAGATATGATGGTGGAGTCCTCTACGTGGAGGGTTGGATAAATAAATCATTCTTTTTCTGGAGCAGTCTGCCGAGAACTGCACTCCTGGGCCAATCCTTACATGCAAGCGGTTCCACCTTTGATTTTTCTGGCAGCGGCAGACACAAAACAAGGTAAACACATGGCATGGACATGGTAAAGACTCAGGGTCCAGGCACAGTGTCGAATGAAGCCACCGTGGTCCGGAGACAGCGCGCGGTTCTAGGTTGGCCTGGGCGCAGCCTTGGTGGACATTCTGCAGGGAGAAGAGGACAGTCTCTGGCATTCGGCTCAGTTATTTGAAGTCCATGTTCTTGAAGTTGGTGGAGCAGCGATACCGGCCGTCCTGGAACTTGGAACACAACAGGTGGGGCAAACATGGGCAGGTGTGGTGTAGGCGCTTCCCAAAGAACGGGACCTGTTAACAGAAATAAAGACATTGTGAATGAAACCTGTGCTCACATAAAATCAACACGACACTGAGGCCATCTGTTCAGCCCTAAAGTGAACTGTGTAGCACTGAGGTGAACTCTGCAGTACTGTGGTATTGAGATCAACAGTGAGATAGTTGAATCGTAGTTTCGGTTCAAGAGAACTCCCATCCATCCCCTGTGCAGGAATGCTGCTAATGTGGTTGCTCTCATTTCTCAGCTCATTATTACTGTGCTGTTGGGTCTGATGAGTGCAAATGCTCCGGCAGGTAGCGGCCTGTGTGGTCTGTTAATAAAAGGATTGCAATATACAGTTAAGGGATACTACAGTGCCCAGATGCAGAGGCATAGCCAGGGCTGTCTAACAAGTGGGGCCTGAAGCTGATGTAGTGGGGCCCACTGCAGAGACAGTAACATCTGCATGCAGCTGAGTGGGCACCCTTGCCCACTCAGGCCCTACCCTGCCCACGCCTCTGTCCATATGACAATGAGTCTTCCCCCATCCGTGACCAACATATCATGACTTTGCCCAAATGCTTATAACGTCACCAAAAAAGTGTTTTACGATTTAAGGAATATAGGACATTACTGTGCATGAAGAGTATCTACTGATGTCATTGGTAAATTGTAATATGATACTGGAACAAGACCTAAGGATATCATAGCCCTGAAGAAGCTCAATGTTTGAGTGAAACCTATGTTGGCCAAATCTATTATTGGTAATTGGGCAAATCTGCCAAACCTGTTATTGGCGATTAATAAATACAATCTTTACACAAAAAACTAAACATTGGTCCGTGCAGATTATTCCCTTTTATGATGCACAGGAAAATACGCCCACAACTGACAGTCATCATTATCTCTCTGTCCCTCCACTCCAAGGGCTCCCACATCCAGGGACGTCATTTCACCAAAATGCCAGGGGTAGCGGAAGTGAGATCACATGGCCTTTGGCCCCTGATGACATCACAGGAAGTGATGTCATTCGACCCCACCCCAAAGTGATATCGCGGGAAGGGATGGAACACAACCATTCACCCATTGACAAAACAGGAAGTGGCATCACATAACATTGTACACATACGAAAAATATGGTTACAATATCACTATAATGGGCCTCATTAGGACCCAGGCGGATTTCGCGGTGCTAAATGCACCGCGAAGCACGGCGGAAAGCCGTCAATAGCGCCATGGGGGTTGGCGGATTTACCGCCCCATTCCGACCTCGGCGGAGCGGTAAATCCCCAATCCCCATTCTGCCCTTCCCCATTCCCATTCTTGCCCCATAGGGTATAATGGGAGTGGGGAAGGAGTTAATTACGCCACCGTAAAATACGGTGGCGTAATTAACAACGAGGTCCCGTAGCGCCATGGTTTTCTCCGCCTGGTAAAACCAGGCGGAGAAAACCTCCATGGCGCTAAGGGAACTCGTAGTACGGCGGACGGGTCCGCCGCGATTAGCGCTGGCGGAAACCCACTCCGCCTGGGTCCTAATGAGGCCCAATGTGATGTACATTTCATACAAGAATGGATCGCCATATGTATCGTTAAGATCAGTGTGTATAGGCCCATATTACCAAATTACTGTTAATGCAAGCAAATGTCCATGACCAAATGATAATGATGTGTTATTATATAGCACTTACGCTTAAGCGATTTATATAGAAAAAATATACACCCAATATCACCCAACCTGTGTTGGTACTCATATATCGACCTCAGAAGGATGAAAGGATGAGTTGAGGCATTTAAGAACAGACTAAATCAGTGACTCACCCCCTGAGGTATGCCTGAAATAAACCTTGAATGAGTCTAGCAATTATTGAATTGAATTCCAGAAAGACACATTATTTGGTATTCCTATTCTTTCTTATTTAAGGTCAGTGCTGAAAGTGTTAGAGTTGTGGCACTCCTGTTCTTATTTTTCTTCTTTTTTTTTTAAAGGGCCTGAACAAGAAAGCCAGCCACTCCAGAACTAAAAGAGCCACAAGGTGCTGGCTGTGATGCTGGAAATGCATCGGAGGGACAGGGCTTCCGTATCCTTGTCCTTTACTGCTTTTTATCGTGTGTTCTGTCGTGTTTTTCCGCGCAGGACTCCATGTGAGACTCCTGGCGGTGCAGTTCTCTCTCTTTTGGTTTGGTGAACTGACCCGTGGGATACTCTTATGGCACCCATGGGTGGGGGTACAACCCTGTGCCCCTAGTGTATGTCTTTGGGCACCTGTGGGTGGCCCGCAGAGCAGGGTATGGGCTGGTGACAGCTCCATGCTGAATTTGACAGGTGCGCGAAGTATCCTCCATTTTGGGATACCCCGGCCCTGCCATTGGGATCAGTTGATTCCTGATGGAAAACAAGATGGCCCCTGTGGCCTCTTGCTTTCTATTACCCATTACCTTGTTTTCCTTAAGTCCTGGGAAGCCCTGACTCTGTCCCTTCCCCCTGACTGGCGGTTGGGTGGAAATGCCATATATGGTGTTGTTGTGAAGGCCCGGCTAGACTAGCTGGAGCCTTCCCGCTGATGTATGTTGTGGGTACCTCCTGTGGGTGGGACCTGGGTGAATAGAGTGTGTGATGAATATGCATTCTGTGTTGTGGATGTCTAGTATCTGGTGGTTGACACAATGACTGAGACTGCCCTGCCCGAAACCAGTATGAATGCAGCTTGGAGTGTTGAATGGCTCGGTACTTGTCCCAATACACATAAATTGTTGTGAGTGTGTGGAGAGAAGTGAATGGCCTGAATACCTCGTGTGCCTGATTGGCTGCCTGCCTGCATGAATGCCCTTAGTCGTGATTGGATGCTTGAGTGTGACCCAGCGGAATGAATGGGAGATCAACAGTATATCTGGGGACCTCTCACTGCTAGGAACTGTGTTCAGAAGCTGAAGTCCACTACGATGAGTAAATGGAGTAACTGAAGCTTGACCTTGAAGCCCCGCTGGACGAGAAGAAGTGCTGTTGCTCTACTTCACAATCTGAAAGCTGCTGTGCCTCAAGGACTGACCCAGAGAGGACCTGGTAAGGCACCCTCTTCCCGAGCTACGAGGGACCATCGTGCACAGCTGATCTTTGCCAACGCTCCCTGGTAGACAGACCTACGACAGGCTGCCGACCCGAGACGGGGACTGCCGCGGAATCTCAAAGAGAAGCCCTCGGACTGTTGTCCGCCACTGTCGACGACCGCCGTCGCTGACCGGAGCCGCCGTGCTCCCATTTTGCCTAAGAAATTCAATTGATTATCAGACGCTCTCGTCTGCATCGTCACCCGCTGTTCTCCCGCTGGAGAAGGCCCAACCGTCGACGCGCCGAGGAGCATCCGCCGGTGGGTTTCCCGCCACCTACAGACCACAGAGACACCGACGACTTGATGCCCTTGCTGGCCACAGTTCTTCATCATCTCTTTGCGGTCCAGAACTATCGTCACTGAGGTGCCCCGCATGCCTCTTCCTTGCAGGACGCCAACGCTGTCGTCGACGAGCACCACTAGGAACGAAGCTGCCACTTCACTGCCGTAGTTCAACCTGTTCTCCGTCGGACGTTCGATGACCCGTGACTCCTGCCTTAAAGGGAGGGCACTCAAGAAGGGCCGTCGATTCCCCGACACCGAACGCCAAGTTCCCCGACACCTCTCGACGATCCGTGGCTCCCGCCTGAAAGGGAGGCACTCAAGAAGGATCGGTCGACGCATCGTCGGAGAACTCTACTCCACCAGGTACATTGGGGGGGTAAAACCTTAATAGGAGGAAGTAAGACTATTGAACATATGGACTGGGCTTGTGCTATATATCTTTATTTACAGGTTGCCCAGGTGGGGGGGATCTCCACACAGAACTGTGCCTAGTGGTAGGGGTCAGCATTCTGCCTATTGTTTCAACCATCTTACGTTCCTGCCTATCTCTATTGCTGGTTTCCTCGTTATTAATCTGTGTGACATTTTAACCGTACAGTTGATGCACTTTAATGAGATTTGATAACATTGGTGGTACCACTTTAGAATTGTATATATTTATCATTATTGACTTCCGAGTACAAAGTGCGTTATTGTGATCGTGTACATACCTTTGAATATTAATTATATAAAGACTGTGTTTTCAGTAATACAGTGTGTGGACATTCCTTTGTGGGGGTTCAGGGACTACACTGTACTTAAGAACCAGCCTGCATCACCTCCTGAGAAGCTAGGCCTTGATTGCTCGTCCATTGCTACTGTAATAGAGAATCTGTGCCTCTACTCTACCATATAGAGAGCAAAAGTACAGACCACCCCCTACCAGTCTTTACACTGGCCACAGCCCAGCAGCTTGCATTACAAAAAAAGTTTTTGGGCTTTTTCTTTAGAGGTCGCAGGGGAGACCTCAGACCTTGCACTTGCGACCTCTGGTGACCCCCAAATGACGTCCCTGCCCACGTCTCCTCTTTCTCACTTCTAGCCGCCATCATTGAAAGGTTCTCTCTTCTCCCATCAAAACAAACCTTCTATTCCAGCCTTCAGAACTGGCATCCAACTTCCTAGCCGCTCCCTCAGAGGGTCCCTTGCCCCTTCTAATGCATTGCCCCTCCCCCGTTATACCTGCTGTGGTGAGTCAGAAGGAGGACACACGCCTAACTTTCGCTATGTCTGTGTGCGGTCCCTGCCTATTTTAATAACTATGGTTCTCATCTGTCCGTCTTCAATGTCCAAAAAAGGAACAGGTCAGCGGTATAAAGCTCAACTAACTGACCCTACCACTAAGAAAGCTTAGTGGCTCCCTCATCCTGAGGATACTGCTAGTACCAGTCATTAGTATACAATTCGCAAATAGTCTCTTGTGACTTCTCGTAGTAGTCTCTGTAATTCCCTTAATACATGGAATTTTGGTTCTCCTTGCCAGGGCTGCATCGCGTGACTGTACTACAACTGCGTGTTGCATGGAGTGATGGTGCTTCTTGCCATGGCTGCATGGTGTGAGTGTACTACACCAAGGATCGGCATGGAGTGATAGTGCTTCTTGCCCAAACTGCATGGCGTGACTGTACTACAAAATCAACAGGGACTATTTATGGGTATTTCAACTGTGTGTTGCCCAAAATCGTTTTCACACTAAGGAGGACACAGTTATGTCGAGTGGAGAAGAGTTTGTCAAAAAGCCAATATAACTAATTGCGCTTTCCAAGTCGTCTCTTGTGCACTTGTGTTGTGCTAAAAAACACATGCTCTACTGCCTTGGTTTTTGCATGTGTTGGCTGCCATCCAGATGAAAATGAACATTAATTTTAATAGGTTTTCTCTGGGTGGGCAGGTGCAGGTTTGGGTTGTTAAAACAGTGAAGAATTTTCTCCAGCGATGTTCTTTCTGGACGTAGTTCACCTCAAACAGGAAAGGCCCCTAGATACTTGGGCAGGGGGTCCTTAATCAGAACGAGCGTAACCTGTGCAGTTCATATTGTGCACTAGGTTTGGTCGTTCTCTAGCCCCGACCGGTTTCTGTGGGACAAATTAGTGGGCCACATTCATCAGGGCTTTGCAAGGCATCTGAGTGTGTACCTACTGGTCATCAAGTATGGCAGCACTGTCTGCATATCTTCAAAACCACTCCCCGCTCCATGTGGTCTGGTAACTTTGCACGGTGGGTGAGACGGCCCGGAACCTTTCTAATTGCTTTCGAATCCCAATCGGTGATCTTCTTATCCCGCTTCTCATGAAAACAAAAGTGACTGTACTACACCCAGGATTTGCATGGAGTGATGGTGCCTTTTGCGAGGGATGCATGGTGTGACTGTACTACACCAAGGATCTGCATGGAGTGATGGTGCTTCTTGCCAGGACTGCATGGTGTGACTGTTATACACCCAGGAACTGCATGGAGTGATGGTGCTTCTTGACATGGTTGAATGGTGTGACTGTACTACACACAGGAACTGCATGGAGTGATGGTGCTTCTTGCCAGGGTTGCATGGTGTAACTGTACTACACCTGCGTGCTGTGTGCTGCTTGCCAGGGCTGCATGGTGTGAGTGTACTACATCCAGAAACTACATGTAGTGATGGTGCTTCTTGCCAGGGCTGCATGGTTTGACTGTACTACACCAGCGTGCTGCACAGAGTGATGGTGCTTCTTGCCAGGGCTGCATGATGTGACAGTACTACAGCATCGATCTGCATGGAGTGATGATACTTCTTGCCAGGGCTGCATGGTCTGACTGTACTACACCCGAGTGCTTCATGGAGTGATGGTGCTTCCTGCCATGGCTGCATGGTGTGAGTATACTACACCCAGGAACTGCATGGAGTGATGGTGCTTCTTGCCAGGGCTGCATGGTGTGACTGTACTACACCCAGGAACTGCATGGAGTGATGGTGTTTCTTGCCAGGGCTGCATGATGTGACAGTACTACACCATCGATCTGCATAGAGTGATGGTGCTTCTTGCCAGGGCTGCATGGTCTGACTGTACTACACCAGCTTGCTGCATGGTGTGACGGTACTACACCAAGGAACTGCATGGAGGGATAGTGCTTCTTGCCAGGGCTGCATGGTGTGAGGGTACTACATCCAGAAACTGCATGTAGTGATGATGCTTCTTGCCAGGGCTGCATGGTGTGACTGTACTACACCAGCGTGCTGCACGGAGTGATGGTGCTTCTTGCCAGGGCTGCATGATGTGACAGTACTACACCATCGATCTGCATGGAGTGATGATGCTTCTTGCCAGGGCTGCATGGTCTGACTGAACTACAGCCGAGTGCTTCATAGAGTGATGGTGCATCTTGCCAGGACTGCATGGTGTGACTGTACTACACCCGAGTGCTTCATGGAGTGATGGTGCTTCTTGCCAGGACTGCATGGTGTGACTGTACTACACCAGCGTCCTGCATGGAGTGATGGTGCTTCTTGCCAGGGCTGCATGGTCTGATGGTCTGACTGTACTACACCCGAGTGCTTCATGAAGTGATAGTGCTTCTTGCCAGGACTGCATGGTGTGACTGTACTACACCAGCGTCCTGCATGGAGTGATGGTGCTTCTTGCCAGGGCTGCATGGTCTGACTGTACTACACCCGAGTTCTTCATGGAGTGATGGTGCTTCTTAACAGGACAGCATGGTGTGACTGCACTACACCAGCATGCTGCATGGAGTGATGGTGCTTCTTGCCAGGGCTGCATGGTGTGACAGTACTACACCTGGGTGCTGCATGGAGTGATGGTGCTTCTTGCCAGGGCTGCATGGTGTGACAGTACTACACCCAGGAACTGCATGGAGTGATGGTGCTTCTTGCCAGGGCTGCATGGTGTGAGTGTACTTCCCTGTTAGGCGATCCACTGCACACCAGAACACTGCTCACATTTCCCCAATACCTTCCTCGGGTTCCCACACGACTCCCTCCAGGGTTCAAGGCTCATGTGATTCGGTTTACCCAAAGGATCGAAAGCTCCGTACAAGGTACGATTTACGGGCTCGATTGCAGCCCTTCCTGCACTGGCAGTTGCCATGGAGAACATATAGCAGAAGGGGCGGTGGAACACCTCCACGCCGATCGTTCACTTGCTCACGTGATTCAGAGCGGCGTTTCCCACGTGACCTTGGTGGACATCACATGACCCCAAAACGCACAGTATATAAACCCTGATGCACGGAACACTCATTGCTTCTCAGCTGTCTTCAGACCCTGTTTGGCGCTACGTTAGATAAATTCTATTTGGTTACCTTGATCTTGGAACTCTCACTTGGACTCCTTCGGATTACACTTTTGTACCTTTGCTTGGAACTGTTTACCTATTGCTGGATTTTGGCACGACCCTCACTTGTCTCCGGATCATCCTTTGGTACTTTGTGGAACTTCTACGCTATTTCTCTTTTGGGATTCAAGTTACGCCTTCAGCTATACAGGTGGCTTATCCTGCACCCACGCTTGCCGGCGTTCCTATTGTTCTAGGGACCGTATCATCTGAGCCTCAAACCTCCCTCCTAGGTTTCCTGGGTTTTCTAAACACCGGATAGGTAAGACTATTCAGGTCCTTTGATTCTTGTGATATATTGTGATTGCCTGGTACTTAACCTCGTTCTTTTTGCAGCAGCATCAGTGTTCCAGTGGTTCAGTGGATCTGGGAAGTAACATCTCCCACCTGTGGCCCCAAAGGTCGCACAGCGGGATTCTTTTGGTTTCCCTGTGCGTCACTTGGGGACGGAGGTCTCAACGGTCTACACGACACTCAAGTCAGAACATTCCCCCAGGAGCTGCAGGGAGTGATGGTGCTTCTTGCCAGGGCTGCATGGTCTGCCTGTACTACACCCGAGTGCTGCATGGAGTGATGGTGCTTTTTGCCAGGGATGCATGGTGTGACTGTACTACACCAAGGATCTGCATGGAGTGATGGTGCTTCTTGCCATGGTTGCATGGGATGACTGTACTACACCCAGGAACTGCATGGAGTGATGGTGTTTCTTGCCATGGTTGCATGGTGTGACTGTACTACATCCAGGAACTGCATGGAGTGATGGCGATTCTTGCCATGGCTGCATGGTGTGAGTGTACTACACCAAGGATCTGCATGGAGTGATAGTGCTTCTTGCCCAAACTGCATGGCGTGACTGTACTACACCCAGGAACTACATGGAGTGATGGTGCTTCTTGCCAGGACTGCATGGTGTGACTGTACTACACCGAGGAGCTGCATGGAGTGATGGCGCCTTTTGCCAGGGATGCATGGTGTGACTGTACTACACCAAGGATCTGCATGGAGTGATGGTGCTTCTTGCCAGGACTGCATGGTGTGACTGTACTACACCCAGGAACTGCATGGAGTGATGGTGCTTCTTGCCATGGTTGCATGGTGTGACTGTACTACACACAGGAACTGCATGGAGTGATGGTGCTTCTTGCCATGGTTGCATGGTGTGACTGTACTACACCCAGGAACTGCATGGAGTGATGGTGCTTCTTGCCATGGCTGCATGGTGTGAGTGTACTACACCAAGGATCTGCAGGGAGTAATGGTGCTTCTTGCCAGGACTGCATGGTGTGACTGTACTACACCCAGGAACTGCATGGAGTGATGGTGCTTCTTGCCAGAACTGCATGGTGTGACTGTACTACACCCAGGAACTGCATGGAGTGATGGTGCTTCTTGCCATGGCTGCATGGTGTGAGTGTACTACAGCAAGGATCTGCTTGGAGTGATAGTGCTTCTTGCCCAAACTGCATGGCGTGACTGTACTACACCCAGGAACTGCATGGGGTGATGGTGCTTCTTGCCAGGGCTGCATGGCGTGACTGTACTATACCTATGTGCTGCATGGAGTGATGGTGCTTCTTGCCAGGGCTGCATGGCGTGACTGTACTACACCAAGGATCTGCATGGAGTGATGGTGCTTCTTGCCAGAACTGCATGGTGTGACTGTACTACACCCGTGTGCTGCATGGAGTGATGGTGCTTCTTGCCAGGGCTGCATGATCTGACTGTACTTCCGCCAGGCGCTGCATGAAGTGATGGTGCTTCTTGCCAGGGCTGCATGGTCTGACTATACTACACCAGCGTGCTGCATGGAGTGATGGTGCTTCTTGCCAGGGCTGCATGGTCTGACTGTACTACACCCGAGTGCTGCATGGAGTGATGGTGCTTCTTGCCAGGGCTGCATGGTCTGATTGTACTACACCCAGGAACTGCATGGAGTGAGAGTGCTTTTGGCCAGGACTGCATGGTGTGACTGTACTACACGCGGGTGTTGCATGGATTGATGGTGCTTCTTACCAGGGCTTCATGGTCTAACTGTACTACATCCAGGAACTGCATGGTGTGATGATGCTTTTTGCCAGGGATGCATGGTGTAACTGTACTACACGCAGGTGCTGCATGGAGGGATGGTGCTTCTTGCTAGGGCTGCTGGTGTGACTATACTACACCAAGGATCTGCATGGAGTGATGGTGCTAATTGCCAGGACTGCATGGTGTGACTGTGCTACACCCAGGAACTGCATGGAGTGATGGTGCTTCTTGCCATGGTTGCATGGTGTGACTGTACTACACCCAGGAACTGCATGGAGGATGGTGCTTCTTGCCATGGCTGCATGGTGTGAGTCTACTACACCAAGGATCTGCATGGAGTGATAGTGCTTCTTACCACGGCTGCATGGTCTGATTGTACTACACCCAGGAACTGCATGGAGTGAGAGTGCTTTTGGCCAGGACTGCATGGTGTGACTGTACTACACGCGGGTGTTGCATGGAGTGATGATGCTTTTTGCCAGGGATACATGGTGTAACTGTACTACACCCAGGAACTGCATGGAGCGATGGTGTTTCTTGCCATGGTTGCATGGTGTGACTGTACTACACCCAGGAACTGCATGGAGTGATGGTGCTTCTTGCCATGGCTGCATGGTGTGAGTGTACTACACCCAGGAACTGCATGGAGTGATAGTGCTTCTTGCCCAAACTGCATGGCGTGACTGTACTACACCTAGGAATTGCATGGAGTGATGGTGCCTTTTTGCCAGGGCTGCATGGTGTGACTGTACTACACGCGGGCGCTGCATGGAGTGATGGTGCTTCTTACCAGGGCTTCATGGTCTGACTGTACTACACCCAGGAACTGCATGGAGTGATGGTGCTTCTTGCTAGGGCTGCTGGTGTGACTATACTACACCAAGGATCTGCATGGAGTGATGGTGCTAATTGCCAGGACTGCATGGTGTGACTGTGCTACACCCAGGAACTGCATGGAGTGATGGTGCTTCTTGCCATGGTTGCATGGTGTGACTGTACTACACCCAGGAACTGCATGGAGTGATGGTGCTTCTTGCCATGGCTGCATGGTGTGAGTCTACTACACCAAGGATCTGCATGGAGTGATGGTGCTTCTTACCAGGCCTGCATGGTCTGATTGTACTACACCCAGGAACTGCATGGAGTGAGAGTGCTTTTGGCCAGGACTGCATGGTGTGACTGTACTACACGCGGGTGTTGCATGGAGGGATTATGCTTTTTGCCAGGGATACATGGTGTAACTGTACTACACCCAGGAACTGCATGGAGCGATGGTGTTTCTTGCCATGGTTGCATGGTGTGACTGTACTACACCCAGGAACTGCATGGAGTGATGGTGCTTCTTGCCATGGCTGCATGGTGTGAGTGTACTACACCAAGGATCTGCATGGAGTGATAGTGCTTCTTGCCCAAACTGCATGGCGTGACTGTACTACACCCAGGAGCTGCATGGAGTGATGGGGCTTTTTGCCAGGGATGCATGGTGTGACTGTACTACACGCAGGTGCTGCATGGAGAGATGGTGCTTCTTACCAGCGCTTCATGGTCTAACTGTACTACACCCAGGAACTGCATGGAGTGATGGTGCTAATTGCCAGGACTGCATGGTGTGACTGTGCTACACCCAGGAACTGCATGGAGTGATGGTGTTTCTTGCCATGGTTGCATGGTGTGACTGTACTACACCCAGGAACTGCATGGAGTGATGGTGCTTCTTGCCATGGCTGCATGGTGTGAGTGTACTACACCAAGGATCTGCATGAAGTGATAGTACTTCTTGCCCACACTGCATGGCGTGACTGTACTACACCCAGGAGCTGCATGGAGTGATGGTGCTTTTTGCCAGGGATGCATGGTGTGACTGTACTACACGCGGGTGCTGCATGGAGAGATGGTGCTTCTTACCAGCGCTTCATGGTCTAACTGTACTACACCCAGGAACTGCATGGAGCTATGATGCTTTTTTGCCAGATATGCATGGTGTGATGGTACTACACCAAGGATCTGCATGGAGTGATGGTGCTAATTGCCAGGACTGCATGGTGTGACTGTGCTACACCCAGGAACTGCATGGAGTGATTGTGCTTCTTGCCATGGTTGCATGGTGTGACTGTACTACACCCAGGAACTGCATGGAGTGATGGTGTTCTTGCCATGGTTGCATGGTGTGACTGTACTACACCCAGGAACTGCATGGAGCGATGGTGTTTCTTGCCATGGTTGCATGGTGTGACTGTACTACACCCAGGAACTGCATGGAGTGATGGTGCTTCTTGCCATGGCTGCATGGTGTGAGTGTACTACACCCAGGAACTGCATGGAGTGATAGTGCTTCTTGCCCAAACTGCATGGCGTGACTGTACTACACCTAGGAATTGCATGGAGTGATGGTGCCTTTTTGCCAGGGCTGCATGGTGTGACTGTACTACACGCGGGCGCTGCATGGAGTGATGGTGCTTCTTACCAGGGCTTCATGGTCTGACTGTACTACACCCAGGAACTGCATGGAGTGATGGTGCTTCTTGCTAGGGCTGCTGGTGTGACTATACTACACCAAGGATCTGCATGGAGTGATGGTGCTAATTGCCAGGACTGCATGGTGTGACTGTGCTACACCCAGGAACTGCATGGAGTGATGGTGCTTCTTGCCATGGTTGCATGGTGTACTGTACTACACCCAGGAACTGCATGGAGTGATGGTGCTTCTTGCCATGGCTGCATGGTGTGAGTCTACTACACCAAGGATCTGCATGGAGTGATGGTGCTTCTTACCAGGCCTGCATGGTCTGATTGTACTACACCCAGGAAATGCATGGAGTGAGAGTGCTTTTGGCCAGGACTGCATGGTGTGACTGTACTACACGCGGGTGTTGCATGGAGGGATTATGCTTTTTGCCAGGGATACATGGTGTAACTGTACTACACCCAGGAACTGCATGGAGCGATGGTGTTTCTTGCCATGGTTGCATGGTGTGACTGTACTACACCCAGGAACTGCATGGAGTGATGGTGCTTCTTGCCATGGCTGCATGGTGTGAGTGTACTACACCAAGGATCTGCATGGAGTGATAGTGCTTCTTGCCCAAACTGCATGGCGTGACTGTACTACACCCAGGAGCTGCATGGAGTGATGGTGCTTTTTGCCAGGGATGCATGGTGTGACTGTACTACACGCGGGTGCTGCATGGAGAGATGGTGCTTCTTACCAGCGCTTCATGGTCTAACTGTACTACACCCAGGAACTGCATGGAGTGATGGTGCTAATTGCCAGGACTGCATGGTGTGACTGTGCTACACCCAGGAACTGCATGGAGTGATGGTGTTTCTTGCCATGGTTGCATGGTGTGACTGTACTACACCCAGGAACTGCATGGAGTGATGGTGCTTCTTGCCATGGCTGCATGGTGTGAGTGTACTACACCAAGGATCTGCATGGAGTGATAGTGCTTCTTGCCCACACTGCATGGCGTGACTGTACTACACCCAGGAGCTGCATGGAGTGATGGTGCTTTTTGCCAGGGATGCATGGTGTGACTGTACTACACGCGGGTGCTGCATGGAGAGATGGTGCTTCTTACCAGCGCTTCATGGTCTAACTGTACTACACCCAGGAACTGCATGGAGCTATGATGCTTTTTTGCCAGATATGCATGGTGTGATGGTACTACACCAAGGATCTGCATGGAGTGATGGTGCTAATTGCCAGGACTGCATGGTGTGACTGTGCTACACCCAGGAACTGCATGGAGTGATTGTGCTTCTTGCCATGGTTGCATGGTGTGACTGTACTACACCCAGGAACTGCATGGAGTGATGGTGCTTCTTGCCATGGTTGCATGGTGTGACTGTACTACACCCAGGAACTGCATGGAGTGATGGTGCTTCTTGCAATGGCTGCATGGTGTGAGTGTACTACACCAATGATCTGCATGGAGTGATAGTGCTTCTTGCCCAAACTGCATGGCATGACTGTACTACACCCAGGAGCTGCATGGAGTGATGGTGCTTCTTGCCAGGACTGCATGGTGTGACTGTACTACACCGAGGAGCTGCATGGAGTGATGGTGCCTTTTGCCAGGGATGCATGGTGTGACTGTACTACACCAAGGATCTGCATGGAGTGATGGTGCTTCTTGCCAGGACTGCATGGTGTGACTGTACTACACCCAGGAACTGCATGGAGTGATGGTGCTTCTTGCCATGGTTGCATGGTGTGACTGTACTACACACAGGAACTGCATGGAGTGATGGTGCTTCTTGCCATGGTTGCATGGTGTGACTGTACTATACCCAGGAACTGCATGGAGTGATGGTGCTTCTTGCCATGGCTGCATGGTGTGAGTGTACTACACCAAGGATCTGCATGGAGTGATGTGCTTCTTGCCAGGACTGCATGGTGTGACTGTACTACACCAGGAACTGCATGGAGTGATGGTGCTTCTTGCCAGGACTGCATGGTGTGACTGTACTACACCCAGGAACTGCATGGAGTGATGGTGCTTCTTGCCAGGGCTGCATGGTCTGACTGTACTACACCAGGATCTGCATGGAGTGATGGTGCTTCTTGCCAAACTGCATGGCGTGACTGTACTACACCCAGGAACTGCATGGAGTGATGGTGCTTCTTGCCAGGGCTGCATGGTGTGACTGTACTAACCCAGGTGCTGCATGGAGTGATGGTGCTTCTTGCCAGGGCTGCATGGCGTGACTGTACTACACCAAGGACTGCATGGAGTGATGGTGCTTCTTGCCAGGACTGCATGGTGTGACTGTACTACACCCGTGTGCTGCATGGAGTGATGGTGCTTCTTGCCAGGGCTGCATGGTCTGACTGTACTACACCAGGCGCTGCATGAGAGTGATGGTGCTTCTTGCCAGGGCTGCATGGTGTGACTGTACTACACCCAGGGACTGCATGGAGTGATGGTGCTTCTTGCCAGGCTGCATGGTGTGACTGTACTACACCAGGAACTGCATGGAGTGATAGTGCTTCTTGCCAAACTGCATGGCGTGACTGTACTACACCCAGGAACTGCATGGAGTGATGGTGCTTCTTGCCAGGGCTGCATGGTGTGACTGTTACTACACCAGGAACTGCATGGAGTGATGGTGCTTCTTGCCAGGACTGCATGGTGTGACTGTACTACACCGGGATGTTGCATGGAGTGATGGTGCTTCTTGCCAGGGCTTGCATGGTGTGACTGTACTACACCCAGGAACTGCATGGAGTGATGGTGCTTCTTGCCAGGACTGCATGGTGTGACTGTACTACACCAGGAACTGCATGGAGTGATGGTGCTTCTTGCCATGGCTGCATGGTGTGACTGTACTACACCAAGGAACTGCATGGAGTGATGGTGCTTCTTGCCAGGACTGCATGGTGTGACTGTACTACACCCAGGAACTGCATGGAGTGATGGTGCTTCTTGCCATGGCTGCATGGTGTGACTGTACTACACCCAGGAACTGCATGGAGTGATGGTGCTTCTTGCCATGGCTGCATGGTGTGACTGTACTACACCAAGGATCTGCATGGAGTGATGGTGCTTCTTCCAGGACTGCATGGTCGTGACTGTACTACACCCAGGAACTGCATGGAGTGAGAGTGCTTCTGCCAGGGCTGCATGGTGTGACTGTACTACACCCGGGTGCTGCATGGAGTGATGGTGCTTTTTGCCAGGGATTGCATGGTGTGACTGTACTACACCAGGAACTGCATGGAGTGATGGTGCTTCTTGCCATGGTTGCATGGTGTGACTGTACTACACCCAGGAACTGCATGGAGTGATGGTGCTTCTTGCCATGGCTGCATGGTGTGACTGTACTACACCCAGGAACTGCATGGAGTGATAGTGCTTCTTGCCAAGCTGCATGGTGTGACTGTACTACACCTAGGAATTGCATGGAGTGATGTTCTTTTTGCCAGGGATGCATGGTGTGACTGTACTACACCAAGGATCTGCATGGAGTGATGGTGCTTCTTGCCATGGTTGCATGGGATGACTGTACTACACCCAGGAACTGCAAGGGGTGATGGTGCTTCTTGCCATGATTGCATGGTGTGACTGTACTACACCCAGGAACTGCATGGAGTGATGGTGCTTCTTGCCATGGTTGCATGGTGTGACTGTACTACACCCAGGAACTGCATGGAGTGATGGTGCTTCTTGCCATGGCTGCATGGTGTGAGTGTACTACACCAAGGATCTGCATGGAGTGATGGTGCTTCTTGCCAGGACTGCATGGTGTGACTGTACTACACCCAGGAACTGCATGGAGTGATGGTGCTTCTTGCCAGGGCTGCATGGTGTGACTGTACTACACCGAGGACTGCATGGAGTGATGGTGCTTCTTGCCAGGATGCATGGTGTGACTGTACTACACCCAGGATCTGCATGGAGTGATGGTGCTTCTTGCCAGGGCTGCATGGTGTGACTGTACTACACCCAGGAACTGCATGGAGTGATGGTGCTTCTTGCCATGGTTGCATGGTGTGACTGTACTACACCAGGAACTGCATGGAGTGATGGTGCTTCTTGCCATGGTTGCATGGTGTGACTGTACTACACCCAGGAACTGCATGGAGTGATGGTGCTTCTTGCCAGGACTGCATGGTGTGACTGTACTACACCCAGGAACTGCATGGAGTGATGGTGCTTCTTGCCAGAACTGCATGGTGTGACTGTACTACACCAGGAACTGCATGGAGTGATGGTGCTTCTTGCCAGGACTGCATGGTGTGACTGTACTACACACAGGAACTGCATGGAGTGATGTGTCTTCTTGCCAGGCTGCATGGTGTGACTGTACTACACCCAGGAACTGCATGGAGTGATGGTGCTTCTTGCCAGGGCTGCATGGTGTGACTGTACTATACCTATGTGCTGCATGGAGTGATGGTGCTTCTTGCCAGGGCTGCATGGCGTGACTGTACTACACCAAGGATCTGCATGGAGTGATGGTGCTTCTTGCCAGAACTGCATGTGTGACTGTACTACACCCGTGTGCTGCATGGAGTGATGGTGCTTCTTGCCAGGGCTGCATGATCTGACTGTACTTCCGCCAGGCGCTGCAATGAAGTGATGGTGCTTCTTGCCAGGGCTGCATGGTCTGACTATACTACACCAGCGTGCTGCATGGAGTGATGGTGCTTCTTGCCAGGGCTGCATGGTCTGACTGTACTACACCCGAGTGCTGCATGGAGTGATGGTGCTTCTTGCCAGGGCTGCATGGTCTGATTGTACTACACCCAGGAACTGCATGGAGTGAGAGTGCTTTTGCCAGACTGCATGGTGGACTGTACTACACCAGGTGCTGCATGGAGTGATGGTGCTTCTTGCCAGGGCTGCATGGTGTGACTGTACTACACCAGGAACTGCATGGAGTGATGGTGCTTCTTGCCATGGCTGCATGGTGTGACTGTACTACACCAAGGATCTGCATGGAGTGATGGTGCTTCTTGCCAGGCTGCATGGTGTGACTGTACTACACCCAGGACTGCATGGAGTGATGGTGCTTATTGCCAGGACTGCATGGTGTGACTGTACTACACCCAGGAACTGCATGGAGTGATGGTGCTTCTTGCCATGGCTGCATGGTGTGACTGTACTACACCCAGGAACTGCATGGAGTGATGGTGCTTCTTGCCATGGCTGCATGGTGTGACTGTACTACACCAGGAACTGCATGGAGTGATGGTGCTCTTACCACGGCTGCAGGTCTGATTGTACTACACCCAGGAACTGCATGGAGTGAGATGCTTTGGCCAGGACTGCATGGTGTGACTGTACTACACGCGGGTGTTGCATGGAGTAATGCTTTTGCCAGGATACATGGTGTAACTGTACTACACCCAGGAACTGCATGGAGCGATGGTGTTTCTTGCCATGGTGCATGGTGTGACTGTACTACACCCAGGAACTGCATGGAGTGATGGTGCTTCTTGCCAGGCTGCATGGTGTGAGTGTACTACACCCAGGAACTGCATGGAGTGATGGTGCTTCTTGCAGGCTGCATGGTGTGACTGTACTACACCAGGAGCTGCATGGAGTGATGGTGCTTCTTGCCAGGACTGCATGGTGTGACTGTACTACACCAGATGCTGCATGGAGTGATGGTGCTTCTTGCCAGGTTGCATGGTGTGACTGTACTACACCCAGGAACTGCATGGAGTGATGGTGCTTCTTGCCATGGCTGCATGGTGTGAGTTACTACACCAAGGATCTGCATGGAGTGAGCTTCTTGCCAAGGTTGCATGGTGTGACTGTACTACACCCAGGAACTGCATGGAGTGATGGTGCTTCTTGCCATGGCTGCATGGTGTGAGTGTACTACACCAGGATCTGCATGGAGTGATGGTGCTTCTTGCCAGCTGCATGGTGTGACTGTACTACACCCAGGAACTGCATGGAGTGATGGTGCTTCTGCCAGGCTGCATGGTGTGACTGTACTACACCCAGGAACTGCATGGAGTGATGGTGCTTCTTGCCATGGCTGCATGTGTGAGTGT